>CM076581.1:1135830838-1136179469 GCA_034641835.2 Pinus albicaulis
ATAATAAAATAACAATTTTGTAGCACAATTGCAATCAAAATATCCATAGAATAATAAAATCAATCTCCTCAAACTCTACTCCAATACACACATCAACACCTCACTCACTGCATAAATATATGGTTGAAACAAACTTCAGCTATTTGTTTCTACAACTATAAACTGATCTAGAAAATATACATAGAAAATTCACAAAGCTTGTAGGCTCTTCTCCAACCTCACACTCAATCCACACCACACCTAGAAAATCAACCATATAAGAATTAAGCTTCCTCCAATATGTAGATGAACTCAATTGCTCAACTCAATAATTACACAAAACTATTGGGCTTCACAAGTCTGTTCATATGCTTGATTTGATCCAGATTCATCTCATTGACTCATTCAACCACTAACTCAACCTGCCTTTTCTATATCTTCAACTCTAATTATCTTATGGAGGTCACACGAACTTTTCTGATCATAAACCGAAAATTTCTGATTAAGGATGTCACCACAATACAAAAATTAGTTGATCATCACTAGGAATGTGGAAAAAATCTCGTGAAATCCTTCATTCACTCCCATAGCACTGAATCCATGTGACTGAGGCTAAAGCTAAGGTAAAACTTCAATCCTTCAGCCCATAACCTCTGCCACCTAATGGAACATCTTCTTTGTAATATTCCCAAATTTTCACATCATATTTGGAATACTAGAGTCCTTGATTTTCTTAATGAATTAAGTAAATAAAAGGGTAGAGGGACCCACAATCCTCAATAAGAATAAATATCCACTTTGTGTGTGTGAATGTGGATTAATCTATACTAGATCTGCAAAAAGAAGTAGTTGAGCAACTACTAATGTGAATGGGATTGGAGATCATGTCTCATTTAATGAGGAAGATCATGGAGGGTTGATTTAGCAAACTAAGATCTTGAAGATGTCAAAAAAAGGGGTCATTGAGCATTAATGATCAAGTGGTGGAGGATCATGTGCAAATGAAGCACACTTGATGGAGGAGGTGCACATTGCACCTAGACTGTTTGGTTGATTTGGTCAAATAGCGCAGTCCCACTTGGAGGATCTTATCCACCTAAGATAGCGCAGTTGAGATTAGGGCCAAGGCTTGAGGGGGTTCAATCATTATAAAGGAGATGAAGGCAAAGGTGAAAGGCATCTTGGATTATGTGATGTATGATCTTTTAGATATGGAATTATCAAGTGACATTCCACTGCTTTCTTGGGCTGTTTAGCAGAGATTGCAGGTGTTGTTTATCACAGGGTGTTCCCAAGCGGGAATCCCTCCTCTTTGTTTGAGTGATCTCTAAGGAAGAGGTTTTTACTTCATTATACATCAGGCTTTAAGTGTCATTTCCTTTTTCTACTTTCTGCAGAACATTCATATTCAGAAAACTGCAGTTACCTGAAGATCAGTTTGGAAGGTGGAAGTTGTCTTCAGTATTTTAGCTGGAGAACAAGGTGAGGGATTATTCCCATCACTTGGGCTTATAGTTCAGCACTCCTAGAGCCACATTGCAGATCTAGCATCAAGCCAAATGTTATTGACCTCCTAGCAGCAGTATTCCCTTCAGGAATAACGCCATCCATTTTGCAGATTTGAAAGGAGGAAGGAATTTACTAGTACTTCAGCTAGCAATCCAGTGGAGGATCATTCCTTCACATTTCCATCAGTCTCACCATCATCCTGGAGCTTATTGTATCATTTTTCAGTAGGCAAAAGGCCTCTCTCTCTCCCTCACAGCATAGTTTTCAGAGGCAGTTGTGTTGCAGCAGCTGCAATCATCTTTTGGAGGATTGAGAAGCTAGATCTAGAGCTTCTAGCTCATAGTTCTGAGGAAGGGAAAAACCCTTCAAGCATAGATCTGATCTGAGCACACATTTCAGACACACATTTCAGCCATCTATTCTTCAGATCTAGCTTCAGATCTGTATTTCCCAGAAGATCAAGGATCAAACCCCGGGGAGGTGATTTTTCCAAAGTTGCAGATCTGGAAAATCCTTTCTAGTTTATCTTGGGAATCCATCACAGTGGCCAGATATTGAATCTTGGCATCATCAGAGCTCCAGTTTTGAGTAGATATGCATTTCTCTTTTCAACCTGCCACTCCATGTTTATATTCTGCTGAAGAGACAGCGCAGTATTTACTGCAGAGCCTCAACAGTTACGTTGTACCTGCTTCACACATATTTTCAAGGTCATCCTAGCTCATATTTTTGGCTAGATCTACCTATATCTTGTACTTGTGTAACTGATTCATCTCCAATATAATAAAATGGTCACTTTTCACATATTCTCGATTTCTGTACTTAGAGATATTTTATCTTGCTATGTACTTTCTTATGGTCAGGTGAAGTCTTACCGCATTTTCCCTTTGATACACACATATTAGGTCATAGACTTTGCTTACTTGTGGACACTTCATCTTGTGCATTGAAAGAAGAACGGATAGATGAGATTTATCATGGAGGATGAGAAATATGTCACTCCTTTCTTCAGATCCATGCAAGATCTCTCCAAGGAGGTCTATCAAATGAAGGAGGAAGGACAGAGGGAAGATCCAAGAAGAAGATGTGATGAGGAAAGTACTTCCGATCAGCAGCAAAGAAGACCGGAGAATCCTAGATCTCCTCATAGATCCACTATGCCCACTTTCTTTGAAGAAGGTGAGAGGTAAAGAAGTGAAGAAAGGAATGAACCTGAGACTCATGAGACTCTCAGTCTATATCTTGAAGAGTACAAAGCACAGTCTAGAGCTTTCAAGAAGAAGCTAACTCTCCAACAATTCTTCCAGATTAAAGAAGAAAGAGGATCCTATAGCAGCAATAGAAGAAAGAGGCATAATAGAGTCTATTTGCCTACATTTGATGGATCTTCCGCAAGCAATGTCAAGGCTTGGAGGAAGGACTTAGATCCATTTTTCGAGCTGCATCTTGTGGCTGAAGAAGAGGCTGTTAAAATTGCAGCACTTCATCTCTTAAATGAAGTAGAATATTGGTGGTTTGGGCATATAGAGCATGCAAAGGTGACCAAGTATTCAAATTTCTTTCACAAGTTGAGGAAGAAGTTTGATGTAGAGAAGAGAGAGAATGTCAATCTTGTCACTCTGGACAAGAGGTCACTACTTTCACCACCTGCTGCAGAAGTACTTGTATCTAGAGAAGAGGCACTTGCATCTTTGCAAGGTAGTCTTGAGCTCTTGACATATGGAGTCCCATGCATGGATCAAGAGATGCATGAGGGGGAGGAGGAAGATGCCAGCACTGGTACACTTGGAGCAAAGAGGCCATCACTCTTACCAGCAGTTGGAGACACTATTGTTCCGATTGGAGGAAATCTTGTGTTCTGTCAAGAGGTTCCCCCATATCAGTTGATCCAAGGTATGCATGAAATTTAAGCACACATGGTTTCAAGATCAATGCATAACCAAGGGATAGAACAAAATGTTGATTTGAAGCAGAGACATTTCACAGAGCAGAGGACCCTTGATCTAATCAAGGAGGAGACTAAAAACTATCCATGTTCATCATTGTCAAGCTACATTCAACCCTTTGAGTTGAGATGTAGAGTTTTAGAAAATGGGATTAGCATTATCCTATGTACAACGACTGATTGTAAGATCAGTGTTGTAACTTGCTTTGAGACAGTGCATGTATCACCTTGCAGATCTATAGCGCTGTCACTTAGCAGCTGTGATAAAGAAAGAGATTCATCATTCTTGGAGCATTATGGAGGTGGCTTCACTCATGAAGCAATGGAAGAAAAGATGACAAATGGTAGACATCTTGAAATGAGAAACCTTTTCTCCCTTCTAGATGACCCTTTCTCAATGAGCCTCTCACTACTCAAAGAGAAACTTCTACTTGCAGCAAATCCAAAACTTCTTTGGTTTTGGAGGGATTTTGATGAAGAGAGAATCTCATTAGAGATGCATTTCAACATTTCAGGAAATGCAAAGTTCTTCAAAAGTTTGGGGAGAATGGAATTCTACAAAGGGAGGATTCCATGATTATGCAGTACCTCATTCATCATCCACATTGGAGTGAATGGGTGAAGATGATAAGCAAGGGGTTGCAAAACCACTTTCATATTTGTATGGGCCAGCATGCTTGGTTACGTTGGTTGCCATTGGGAGATTACTATCACTCTCCAAGGCACCTATTTTTCTGATCCATGCCTTGAAAAACACATATGAGATGAGGGAGGAGGCATGGCTGCACTGGCTACTCTTGGGTGAGTATGGATACCACCCAATAGCTCATGTTTTTCTGATTCATGCCTTGTATATCAATGATAGTATGCAACAAAAGAAGGCATGTTCATTTTGGTTTCACTTGAGAGAGTTTGGCCACCACATGACATCTCCTATGTCTATGTGTTTTGTATTGTGTAAAATTTGGCATAATGATCTCATGATGTGCATTGATGATGTTTCTTTGTATTGGGCTGATGTGACATCTCATATGTCCATTAGTATGCTTTTGCTTCATGATGCACATGAGGAGGAGAGAAGGCAGCAAGATCTCTTGTTGCTTTCGTTTATTATGGGGGAGTTTGGCTTGACCATCTTACATGGAGGAGATGGAGGATGGCAGCAAAGGGCCTTACTCCGGTGGTTATTGTTAGGAGAATATGGTTTGACATTTTTGTCTACCCATATTACTTCTTCCCTTATTCTTTTGCATAACCTTGAAATGATGAAGTTTGGATCCAACGAAGCCAACAGGGATAAGTATGAGAGCATCTCAATGCTCAATCTAATTCATGAAACATGGGATGAAGATATGTATTGTATGATGAAGCTTTTTCCTTGTGGAAAGAGATACTTTATTTTATGTCTCTCATGTATTGTTGATGGTGTTGGATATCATATGGTTGTCACTTGGTACTTCATGATGGAAGGAGGACGTCTAACCAAACAGTTGGAGGTCATTCTTTATGTTTTTAAAAGACAACTTTGGAACCAAACATACATAAACTATTGCAGCAAATGGAGGAAGCCTTCCTTATGTGGATGCCATTCGGAGGGGAATATATGGCTTTGCATCTACTTTTGGAGTTTCTTGAGGACAAGCAACATTTTTCCGGGGGGGACTGTAATATTCCCAAATTTTCACATCATATTTGGAATATTAGAGTCCTTGATTTTCTTAATGAATTAAGTAAATAAAAGGGTAGAGGGACCCACAATCCTTAATAAGAATAAATATCCATTTTGTGTGTGTGAATGTGGATTAATCTATACTAGATCTGCAAAAATAAGTAGTTGAGCAACTTCTAATGTGAATGAGATTGGAGATCATGTCTCATTTAATGAGGAAGATCATGGAGGGTTGATTTAGTCAACTAAGATCTTGAAGATGTCAAACAAAGGGGTCATTGAGAATTAATGATAAAGTGGTGGAGGATCATGTGAAAATGAAGCACACTTGATGGAGGAGGTGTACATTGCACCTAGACTGTTTGGTTGATTTGGTCAAACAACGCAGTCCCACTTGGAGGATCTTATCCACCTAAGACAACGCAGTTGAGATTAGGGCCAAGGCTTGAGGGGGTTCAATCATTATAAAGGAGATGAAGGCAAAGGTGAAAGGCATCTTGGATTATGTGATGTATGATCTTTTAGATCTGGAATTGTCAAGTGGCATTCCACTGCTTTCTTGGGTTGTTTAGCAGAGATTGCAAGTGTTGTTTAGAACAGGGTGTTCCCAGGCGGGAATCCCTCCTCTTTCTTTGAGTGATCTCTAAGGAAGAGTTTTGTACTTCATTATACATCAGGCTTTAAGTTCCATTTCCTTTTTCTACTTTCTGCAGAACATTCATATTCAGAAAACTGCAGTTACCTGAAGATCAGTTTGGAAGGTGGAATTTGTCTTTAGTATTTCAGCTGGAGAACAAGGTGAAGGATTATTCCCATCACTTGGGCTTATATTTCAACACTCCCAGAGCCACATTGCAGATCTGGCATCAGGCCAAATGTTATTGACCTCCTAGCAGCAATATTCCCTTTAGGAATAACATTGTCCATTTTGCAGATCTGAAAGGAGGAAGGAAGTTGCTAGTACTTCAGCTAGCAATCCAATGGAGGATCATTCCTTCACATTGCCATCAATCTCACCATCAGCCTGGAGCTTATTGCATCATTTTTCAGCAGGCAGAAGGCTTCTCTCTCCCTCACAACGCAGTTTTCAGAGGCATTTGTGTTGTAGCAGCTGCAATCATCTTTTGGAGGATTGAGAAGCTATATCTAGAGCTTCTAGCTCATAGATCTGAGGAAGGGATCAGCCCTTCAAGAATAGATCTGATCTGAGCACACATTTCATCCATATATTCTTCAGATCTAGCTTCATATCTGTATTTCCCAGCAGATCAAGGATCAAACCCCGGGGAGGTGATTTTTCCAAAGTTGCAGATCTAGAAAATCCTTTTTGGGTTATCTTGGGAATCCATCATAGTGGCCAGATCTTGAATCTTGGCATCATCAGAGCTCTAGTTTTGAGTAGATCTGGATTTCTCTTTTCAGCCTACCACTCCATGTTTATATTTTGCTGAAGAGACAGCGCAGTATTTACTGCAAAGCCTCAACAGTTACGATGTAACTGCTTCACACATATTTTCAGGGTGATCCTAGCTCATCTTTTTTGCTAGATCTACCTATATCTTGTACTTGTGTAACTAATTCATCTCCAATATAATAAAATGGCTCATCTCTTTCTGCATATTCTCATTTGTACTTAGATTTATTGTTTATATTTCTGTAAGTTCTTATATTGTGTGAAGTATTACTGCATTTCCCCTTTTGGGATATTACATTCTTCAACTCCTAAACACTCTTCCAAGCCATTGTTTCAAGTATGCAACTGATGAAATAAGAAGAGAACAAGTTAATGACATGCAATACCTATTCTTCCAACCTTATTACCAATACCAACACCTTCATCTCCTCAAGCAGCAACTACAACCTGTGAAAACACCTCTAAGACCTGTATCAATGTCTCTAACTCCTGTAGTAGCATATCCAACTCCTATAGCAGCAACATCATGTCATACAACTACCTCCAACATTGGTGGAAGCACCTCCAACACAAGAAACCACAACTCATCACATATAACAACATATCCAATGTCTCCAAGACATGTAGAGACATATGCAACATCTAGAGCAACAATCCAACCTCTTGCAACAACGACATCTCCAAACATAACATGCCAACCTCAATCCAATCATAACATGTGGAATCCATCTCTACTCAGTAACCACAACATAATCTCCACTAGGTATAGTCATAAGGATGATGACATCAATGCCAACTAACAATACCATCAGCTAATCATCCATCACAAAACACTCATCACACATGCATATGACCAACAATACCATGATCTTGTTGACATCAATGCCAACAAGTGTGGTTCAGGTAAATTTGATTTGGTAAAGTTACTAGTGGTTTTCATCCTCTAGTTTTATGAGAACCTATGTTTCCCATGGTATTCATCTCTAATATAACCTATTTAAAGTCAGAAAGACTCCAAGTAAATTTGCCCTTCGAGGCTAGTGGGATCCCAACAACCATTTCTCTTGGTGTTTCATGACCCTAACAACTAGTGTCAAAGTTTTGGTAATATATATTATGTGTTTATCATAGAAATTAAGTTATTTACTAGTCAGCGCAAGTGATGGAAATTTGATGCACAACATGGGAATTACCAAGGGTTTGAAGAGTAAGAGAAGAAACTTTTTGAGAATAAGATTTTGCAAGAAATATCCTTGCCATAGAGAAGAAGCTCACTTCTCCCAAGGTCGATAATAATCTATTCAAGAAAGGTGGCAAGAAGAATGGCAAAATAAACCAAGGACAAATCGTTGTGACAAACCAATGCAATTTGTGGTGAGAGAATGTGTGGGTTCTTGAAGGATTGAAGCCCTGGCACTTCATGAAATAATTATGGGTCATATGGACAATGAGCCACATGGAGGAGTTAATGATTTCGAGCATAGAGATATTATGTGTGATTATCCATGTTGCAACAACAACCATGGACATGAGATTAGATATGGCCTGATAAATGACGTATACACATGTTGGGCACTAGAGGTTGGTGCAAAGAGGTCGATGGAACAAGTTAAATTGATCATAACCAAGATCTGTAGAAGTCAATATCGGTTAGTGTGGTGGTTTCAATGGACATGCTGACAGGAAAATGCATTAGAGGCACAATGGAGGTTGTGGACTAGAAATAGTGGTATGAATAGTTGCAATGAGAGGCTCGACCTCATGCGAGAAATGTGAGAAAGGCACTATTGTCCTTCATGAAAAATATAATATGAAAAAAAATTATAAGTAGAATATATAAGACTAGTGTGTTGGAAAATTTGTGAAACATTAAAAGATTGGGGAAATTTGTGTGGAATTTATTGCTTGTTAGTGGTGCTTTTATACCTAGGCTATCTTGGCTCGGTTATCAATGCATCCTAGGGCATATGAAGAAAATGCATTGAGAATTTGATGCATTCATGGAGGAGGTTATTGATGAACACATTGAAAATGGCAGGCACGGGAATGATTTTGTAGACATGTTGCTTGACATATTTGAGAGGAAGATCAACCACAGACATAGAAAATTAAGCAACAAGAGTGATATAAAACCCCTTCTAATCAATATGTTTACTGTTGGGATTGATAATACAACAATTAATTTGGAATAGGAAATTTTAGAGACATTAAAGAAATTTGATAGTGACTATGAGGTTTCCAATTTTAGCAGTCCTCCTAGACTTTCCATAGTTGGAATGCAAGTTGGAGTTAATAGCCTACATGCCACTAGATCAAGGCATGGGATTTGTAGAGGTATAAAATGATGATTTCTTTACATGTGTTGACAATAATATCGGAGGTAAATGTGCAAAAATTTCAAGAGTAGCAAGAAAATATAGGAAGAGGATGCACATTTATAACTAGGGTGTAGATAAATATCATGGACTGGAGATATAAGGAGAGAGAGGTCAAGTACCAAGAAATATTAGGTCAAGGTATGGATCAACAAAGCTAGAGATGTGGCAAGAGTGTATTTTCATGGAGGAGAAAATGGAGATGGATTCAATGGTGTTTGAGGATATTGAGGGAGCCAACAAGTGATGAGAGTTACATTGCTGTTATAACACCAATAGTGTGTGAACACCCTAATGGCTCTAGTCTAAGGTAAGTATATTTCCCCAGGAAATTGTAAGTCATGTTGTTCAGGAATACATGTTGTGTGGGAGAACAAATTGTCGTAATTCTGTAATACTTTGAGAAGAGACACATGGTTTTTCCCATTGTATTCATCTCTATTATAGCATATTTAAAGGCCAAAAGACTCTAGGTAAATTGGTCTTTCAGGACCATTGGAATCCCAAAAACGATATCTTTAGACACCACCACTTCTCTCAATGTTTAGTTATCCTAACAAATAAAAACTTTCAAACAAAAATTTAGAGTAGTTATCTGTGCAATTTTCCATCCATAATAGTTTATAAATGTTGATAAATATTTGACTTGTATCATAAGATTTACATCAAATTTAAAAATTTTGGTTGATTTTGCAAATGAGTTATCTAATGGTTCAACCTCACAATCATATAAATTCTTACAACCTAGTTAGATATGACCTCTATATAACTCAGATCATTAGAGAGCCCAATAACAAAGTAAACTTCTAAGAATCTTGGCCCACAATTTAAATCACCACTACCCTTTATTTTTAAACCCTCCAATACTCCACAATATAATTGAAGATAGTCCTTTTTACTGATAAACGCACTCATCATGTTATTGTTGTATCTGCTATTAAATGAATTTACAAAATTAAGCAACAAGAGTGATATAAAATCCCTTCTAATCAATATGTTTACTGTTGGGATTGATAGTACAACAATTAATTTGGAATAGGAAATTTTAGAGACATTAAAGAATTTTGATAGTGACTATGAGGTTTCCAAGTGTAGCAGTCCTCCTAGACTTTCCATAGTTGGAATGCAAGTTAGAGTGAATAGCCTACAAGCCACTAGATCAAGGCATGGGATTTATAGAGGTAGACAATGATGATTGTTTTACATGTGTTGACAATAATACCGGAGGTAAATGTGCAACAATTTCAAGAGTAGCAAGAAAATATAGGAAGAGGATGCACATTGATAACTAGGGTGTAGATAAATATCATGGACTAGAGATATAAGGAGAGAGAGGTCGAGTACCAAGAAATATTAGGTCAAGGTATGGATCAACAAAGCTAGAGATGTAGCAAGAGTGTAGTTGCATGGATGATAAAATGGAGATGGATTCAATGGTGTTTGAGGATAGTGAGGGAGCCAACATGTGATGAGAGTTGCATTGTTGTTATAACACCAATAGTGTGTGAACACCCTAATGGCTCTGGTCCAAGGTAAGTATAGTTCCCCAGGAAATTGTAAGCCCTGTTGTTTAGGAATACATGTTGTGTGGGAGAACAGGTTGTCATAATTCCTTAATAATTTGAGAAGATACACATGTTTTTTCCCATTGTATTCATCTCTATTATAGCATATTTAAAGGCCAAAAGACTCTAGGTAAAACGGTCTTTCAGGACCATTGGAATCCCAACAACGATATCTTTAGACACCACCACTTCTCTCGGTGTTTAGTGATCCTAATAAATAAAAACTTTCAAACAAAAAATTAGAGTAGTTATTTGTGAAATTTTCCATCCATAATAGTTTATAAATGTTGATAAATATTTGACTTGTATCATAAGATTTACATCAACTCTAAAAATTTTGGTTGATTTTGAAAATGAGTTATCTAATAGTTCAACCTCACAATCATCTAACTTATTACAACCTAGTTAGAGATGACCTTTATATAACTCAGATCATTAGAGAGCCCAATAACAAAGTAAACTTCTAAGAATCTCGGCCCACAATTTAAATCAACACTACCCTTTATTGTTAAACCCCCCAAGACTCCACAATCTAATTGAAGATATTCCTCTTTACTGATAAACACAATCATCATGTTATTGTTGTATCCGCTATTAAATGAATTTTAGAATCTCGTGGCGAAAGAATGGTAGCTTTGCTATTCAAATTAGGGGAATTTTGAGGTCGAAATGGGCCTCCTAAGGAATTTATAAAATAATAGTGGAAATAATAAAATAAGAATAGACTACATCATCAAATGTTAGAGGGAAAAAAGAAAAACTATTTTTCAACTCGTATTTTCAACTTTTCTCCCTATCGGTTTACTCAAATTTCAAGTGGGAACACTCGTTGGATGAAGAATTTGATTCCTCATTCAAGGAGTAACCATGTTGCATACTTTTTATGAACCCTACTACACGAAAAAATGATAAATACATGAAAAACGTGATTGCAATCATGTTTGTTCATGTATTTCTCATTTTTCGTGTAGCAGGGTCCTTCAAAAGTATGAAACATGGGTAATCCTTGGATGAGGAATTAAATTTTGCATACAATGACTTCTCCCGGTCAAAATTTGAGTAAAAAATTAGGGATATTAGTTGAAAATACTAATTGAAAAAGTAGTTTTATTATTTTATTAACTTTTAATCTTTTTTACCCAATGGTTGACATCATCATCTTGAATCCTATTCATTCTTATAAATTTTATTTTGGTTGTACATTTTTCTTAGGAGGCCCATTTTAGACCTCAAAATTTCTCTAATGAAGAGATCCTGCATATATATCACATGCCCTTCCTTTCAATTAATCTCGTCTTTCAAACAACGTACTGCGTAGACATGTCTCCCTATTATTTTTTGTTGTCTGTTGTATATTCATTATATGTCTTGGTGGTTTTATTTTTATATTCATACTCTCTTATACTCTATTCTAATTTAAATCTTTTATTATGCTCTGATCTCACTTGTCGTTGGCGCAAGCAATGGATATTATTATTGGAACCACAGGAAACACCATTAGCAACACTATTTTTGTTCCACTCATCCAAAAGATAGACGATGTAATTCACTTGGATGATAATTATGAACTTCTTGAAGAGTATTTAAATCATATGAAGATCCTCTTGCTTGATATTAGCTCTCGTTTCGAAGGTCAGCAAAGGGAGGCACCTGATTCTCTCAAGAATTGTTTGTTAAGGATGAAACGTGAAGTTGGAAAGGCCAGAGAGCTGATCCATTACTCACAACGCCCGTGGTTGAAACAATGTACTAAGAGCCTCCTTTGCAAGCCCAAAGTCCCTAGGAAAATCCGAGAGTGGGAAAAAAATATTTGTGAGTTCCATGATCAATTTTAAACTGACTTCTCTGTGTTTTTCAGTGCTCAAAAAATTGCATCTGGGGCACCAAAACAAGTCGACACGATACTTTAGGATGAACTCAACACCGGATTGGTCGGGTTGGAAATTAAATCTATCAAGACACAACTACAGAGTTGGGTTTTGAAAGGTCCCATTGTTAGCGTAATTGGTGTGGACAGTATGGGTGGTGTAGGAAAAACAACATTGCTTAAACAGGTCTACAATACTTAAAAGGTTGGAAACGTTTTTGATCATGTAATTTGGGTTACAGTTGCTCAATTTCCAATTATGTAGATGCAAAATGATATTGCTTCTACAATTGATTTAGATATGAGGAAGATGAATTTGTGTGCACATCTACAAACCAAGAAATTATTTTTTGGTTTTAGACGACATGTGGAGGGAACTCTCTCTGAAAGAATTGGGCGTGCAATTTGGCAAGAACAAAGGGAGAAAACTTGTATTCACAACTCTAAATAGAGATATGATTCAAGAAATGGATGCAAAATATTTCGTGGATATGAAACCATACAAAGAGAGGGGGATTGGTAGTTGTTTCTAAAAGTAGCTTTCGAATACGGCCATGTTCTAGAGAATATAGAGAACACTGCATGACAAGTGGTCGAGGAGTGTAAAGGGTTGTCATTGGAAATAAAGGTAATATGATATTAAATAATGGGCAACGCAATTGTAGATGAGTGGAAGCTTTCTTTAAAGAAAATGCAAAAAGTGGATTTAAATTTTCCAACAACCCATCCTCGAATTAATGGAGAATTGTATCAACAATTGAGATGGAGTTACGATTGTCTGTCCGATGCTAATTTGAAAAGTTGTTTTATTTACTATGTCGTGTTTAGTGAATAGGTTGCAATACCAGTGGAATTGATGGCACAAATATGGCTCACAAAAGGCCTAGTTAATACCAAGGAAGACACAGACTATGTCTATCTATTGAAGGCGACAGAGAGCTATGTAAAGTTACTTGAAAATCAGTGTCATTAGAATTCGCGAAATTTTCCATGACATGGAAATCTATATTAGAGAGAATGAGGAGAACTGCGTACTAAGGACATATCAAAGTCTTCAACAATTCCCTGACATCCCTGGATCAGATAATTGCAGGTGAATATTAGTTTTTGGAAATGATGTTAAATCTCTGTTAGCAAAGGAATTGAGATGTCCCAAACTAGTTTCTTTATATTTGGGAGAAAATGAAGTGTTGAAGGAAATTCTAGATGCATTCTTACTGAACCTCACCTCTTTGAGCGTATTAGAATTTCATGGCAAGCCCATACAATCATTGCCTACATCATTGAGGCAATTGACACAACTTTAATTTCTCTTTTTCAATTTTACTAAGATTGAATATATATGAGAAGAAATAGGTAGTCTTTCATCTCTTCAATTTTTATATCTTAACTTTTGTAAAAATATAAAATCGTTTCCTTCTCAAATGGGAGAACTTAATTATATGAAATATCTCAATCCTCAGGGTTGTAATTTGTGAAATTCTCTGATGAGAATAGAAAGCTTCCAAATTGTGAGATTGTGTTTATAAACATACAATAAATGGGAAATAAAATAAATACAAAATCTGATTTGTGCCTTTAAAAATGATAATTTGTTCTAATTAAATTCCTTTTAAATATTGATTTTGTTTTTTTAAGCATATATATATATATATATATATATATATATATATATATATATATATATATATATATATATATATATATATTTATTTATTTATTTATAATATATAAAATTTTAAATTTTATTAATATTTTTAATGTTTTCGAATTTTTAAAGATAAAGTGTCTAAATATTTTAAAATTTTTAATTTTAATAAATATTTCTAAGATAAATATCAAACAATAATCATTGTGGAAAAAAATATTATGAAATGAAATAAGAATAAATATTAAATTAATAACAAATATTTAATATTAATGTGAAATTTATGAACTAAAAACATTTTATTATTTATTGGATAGATAGAAATTGTATATAAAAGTAAAAGCAATGAAGATAAAATTTGATGAGGCTCATCAATAGGTACATTATAAAGGGTCATAATGCCATCCTCCAACTTTATAAATATCTCTTTCTCACATTTATTTACATTTTTTGTCATATTATGCTTAGTGAGAAGGGTGAAAGATGTGTGTCATACCATGTAGGATAATGTGGTTTAACTGCAGGAAATGGAGAAATCTTTGAGACAATTTATATGTAGGGGCTCAAAGTAGACAAAAAGGAGATAATAAAGGGGGTTATCCACCTCCTTAACTCCCTAAATCAACCCAATATCATATCAAGATCTCTCTCATCAGCTCAAGGTCATTGGAAGTCAAGCAAGTGAAAGTCATGAGGATTCAAGCTCCACTATTCTCGAGCTTCAAGAGACAATATTCCTATTTTCTAGGGAGATTTTGGTAGCTACCCTCTAGTATAAATAAACATGTAGAAGAGCTCATTAGGATTCGATTTTTTTTAATCTAGGTAGCTATTAATCTCATGCATTGTTATCTTTTGACTTGTATGTGATGTATTATAACTTGATTCAATGATAATGAGAAGTTGTTATTTAATTCATTACTGAGTTAGTTTTAGAGGGCTGAGGCTCTTTGGTTTGGGCCCAACCCAATGGCTTAGGTTCCTCTTGTGTACTTGTATCTTTATTTTAGTTTCAGAATTTTGTTTCGCTCCTTGCATCTCAGTAGAAGAATACTCCATTAAACTCCATGATTGCAACATCTACCTCATCATTCTCATGGGAGCATGAGTAGGAGACCTCCAACCACAACCCAAAAACATTTTTTTTATGATTTCTTGGAAACATGGTTATGATATTTGTCTTGTTCTACATATGGTTGTCGTATTTTACAAGTTATTTTGTTGATTAGATCAAAATTTTAGCATAAATTAGATAAAGTTTAAATTCAACTCATCTTTTCCACTTCTAGTTGTTTCATTTTGTCAATGATCAATGAATGCATGCATACGATGATTGCAGGGATGTTTGAATCTACAAGAAAGGGCACCTTCACCACCTTCACCTTGGACTCCATCACTTCCTCTTCCAAACTCCAAATTCTTCCATTAAAATTATGTTTTATCAGGTCATTTTTCCATGAACACCGATAACATCTCTTATAGTGAAAAACAAACCCTCAAGGAGCTTTGAGCTTGGCTATAGGTATTGGTCACCTTTCAACCATTTCCCTCACTTCAATTCACCTTCCCAGACCTTACAACCACCTTCTTCACCCCTTAAACCTTCTTGGTAGCCTTCTTGTAGCATTACAAGTCTTCCTGTAGCAATACAGGGCTCCTGTAGCAGCCTCATGTACAATGGATTCAGGTTCTCATTCTTGGTCCAATTTTTATCCTTGTTACCATTTGAGCTTAGGTTAGGATTTTATTGACCCCTAGTTGTGGTTTCATGGCTAGTAGAGACTCCTAGGCCACTCCAAACCCTCCTTTTCTGTGTTGCAAAAACAAAAATATCATTATTATTTTATCACAAAATTCATAGAAGGATGTTTTATATGCAAGTGTGAGGTAGTTAAATCATATATGGAATCTTGATTTATGGTTTGATAGCTTATGCAAGAGAAAATAGTTCCTTTACTGCAAATAGGTTTGATAACTAGATAGATGATTGCAAGATAATGTAGTTTCCCTTCTATAAAGTAGGCTAGATTTTGTGTATTCATGATTTGTTTCAATAGCATTTGCAAGTTGAAATTGATAGAATTCCCTTTTTTTCAGTAGTTATACATTGCATCTACATCTAGTTTTCACTCTTATTCAGTAGAAGGAATGGCCTAGAAGCAGTATTGATCAGAAGACCTAGTTGAGGGTGGCATGAGTGGAATCCATATGTTGTGCATATATCATAGTCACTTCTAAGTTTGTATGAACCCCGAGTTGATAAATAGAGTTGAGTAGCCCTGGGAGTTTCAACACTCTTGGTGAAATACCAGGGCTCACCAAAATTAAAGAGGCAATTCAACTCACGAAAATAAATAAAAGAAAAAAAAGAGGGCAACACTTAATCAATAGTAATACGAAGACAATAATAATTAAAACAAAAATTAGAAATAGAATGCATAATATCCAAGGTTATATATGGTGTGTATTCATGATTGGTTAAGTTTTGTATTCATTTTCATGATTAAAATTATTAAGGTTTATTTCAATTTCCAACATATTCCAAATTATATCACAGGGGTGATAAGATGATAACATAAGAATTTTGGTTTGATACATGAAAATAAAATGTCTAGAATTATACTAGTGACGAGTCCTAGCTAACTTAGATATGTGATTGTGGATTGTGTCACCTATATGTTCTTTGAGACGTGCTTTGAAAACTCGATCAATTTGGCCTATGTATGATTTGCCACAAGAGAAATAAATTTGGTAAACTTCTTGGCCAAACATAATGTCACAATTATTGAAGAATTGTTTAAGGGTTTTATAAGTTTTAAAAAAAGTTTTGATATTCCTTTCAGCCAAACTATTAGAAATATGGTGATTATTTCCCTAGATGTAGATAAGAGAAATGAGAACTAGGGGAAGACAAGAGGAAGACGAGTTCTAACTTTAAAATGGAAACCTAAGCAAAAGGATTTATTAAATTAAGAGATTGAGTACCCATTATCCATAAGGGACTTTTTAAGGTATTATTTTTCTTTCACAAGGAAATGAGGAGCCGAGATTCAAATGGATTGAATAACCAATGTTTTTAGAATAGTATACTTTTGGGTTCATTGATGGTGAAAATTGTCATGAAGGTATCAATTGGTATGAGCCTTTTTCTTATAAACTTGGTGGGTGGGGGTACTATTAGGAAGATGAGAGATGACAACATATAAAGAGGGGAAGTTTTTCATTTGAATTTCAATAATAGTTGGAATATTAAGAGAAATGTGTTAAGATGGTTAAATAAATAAGTCAAAGAGGTATGACCATGAGGCCAAAAGATGAAAGTTGATAAACTGAAATGAACATTTGGGCTTGAAATGAAAGTTGTTTAAGGCTAAAATCTCAAAAGTTTCCATAAAAATATTAGCGGAAATAAGGGATAACAAAACACCCTTGGTTTTGCCTTCTATTTGGTCATTGCTTATCCCTCTAAAGATGAAGAAAAGGTGAGACAACTAAAAAATAAATAATTTCTTTCAGCAATAGAATTTTTATAACATGATCTTCAATTAACAAGGCCTTTAATACATGGACTCGTGTACCCTCCACCACCTCCTTCTCCCCTTCGCCCTTTCCCCACACCATCACTCTCTATCGCTAACCATATTTCGTGTTCTTTTGTATTTCAAAACATTGTTCTTTCTTCACCTTTAGTATAATTCAAACATTTGAGTGTATTATTATTCTTATTTATTATGAGCATGGTGGATTCACTTAATTAACCTCTGACATATCACGTGCATTTGTGGCATACTAAACAATACTTATAATTTGACTACATATTGGAAAACACCTCTAAAAATCACATTATTTAACCCCCTACCAATATGGACCCAATACACCTTCCCAATTAAAAAAAACCCTACTGTCACTAGATATTATAGGTATCCATTTTTTTGTTAACAATTTTTATACCCATTTATATATTTTCATTAATTTTGAGCTCTATTTTTATACCTGCCAATATTAAAACCCTTTACCCCCTATTATATGCTCAATATATTGTGCAATTTTTTCCTCAATATATGTCCCCCAATATGAATGCACGTAGTATGGTATTTCTCCCCTAGTGAATCCCCCGTGATTATGAGTTAGATGATTGATACTTAGACATACTAAAAGAAAATCTACTTTTAATTTATGATACCCAAGGCCCAAATGATTTTAGCTTTCACTTGACCAAAGCCATTTGTCCTTGTATATTGCATGTCTTGTCCTAATCCATTCCAATATGGTGCTTTGAATGATTTATATTATTAAAGGATCGGTAGACTAAATAAACATATTATGAATAATCTGAAATTGGAGGAGGTTTTCTCTTTCCTCTTCCTCAAAAACAAATAAAACAAAACTTTGGACCATGTCGACGTTTTGCAAGCATGAAAATGGGTCTTCAAAAATAACATGTTTGTTTACTGTCTCTTCAACATGAGTTAGTATTCATATGCAACTAAACATAAAGAACATAACACACATAATCCATGTAGGCATAAAGAAGAGCAAGACAAAATGTTTGTTCGTTGAGTTCATCCCTCCTAGGCTACATCTCTGGGCCTCTCAACATGACTAGACCACTCATATTAAATTAGTATCAATGAAGTACATAAAAGTTTGTTGCAAATAAAAATGTGGTTATCACCCCTACAAGGTAATTTTCTCCTACATAGAACTCTCACAACAACAACAACTCAAAAAATCTCCTACAAAGATGATATACTTCAACTGAAATGAGTTAAAAACATCATGTGCACCCTTCAATTCCACATTGAAGCACGTAATGAAAACTTCATGATGAAAGAAGTTAAAACTGAGATGAAATCTGTTCGTTACAACTATTTAAAATGAATTTTGAAGATGAGGAAACCCCTACAAGGTCTTCTTCATGCTCAACACCCTCAGGAATTGCTACCAAACCCTGCTTCACCCATACACCCCTTAGCCTCCAACCTATTAAAAGGTCATCTAGATGTGCTCAAAACAGAAACAAAAAGTCACCATTGGATTCATAGCATCCAAAAACCTCTATGAAGTCTCTTTCTAAGCTCAATTTGGATAAAATCTCAAAATTTATGCTCAAAATTCTGATTGATCCATACATCCTTGCTCTTCAACCTGCAAAAATACTATGTAGATGTGCTAAATTTAGAAAAAAAAGGTCACCATTGGATTCCCGGCATCCAAAAACCCCTATGCAGCCTCTTTCGTCTCCCAAAAAGGATAAAAACTGAGAAAGTCATGATCTCCCCAAGTTTTGCTGCTAGTTGACCCACAAATTCGCCAAGTTCGGCCAACTATCCTACAATTTCGCCCCATTTTTTGCTAACGTAGAAAAAAATCGGTGTAATTCTGGCACAAATTGTGGGATGGTTTAAATGCCCAATGCGGCCTAAAAAAATGAATTTTAAATCATATATATGGTGGTTGAATTAATTCATCTTAAAATAATTCAAATGTGACATAAAAAAATGAATTTTAAATCATATATATGGTGGCCGAATTAATTAATATCAAAAAATTTCAAATAGCACCCATGTAAACTTCAATATTATTTTTTTGGGTACTATGCACAAGGACTATGTGTGGTGTGTTGGTATGAGTGGAATTTAGTTGGTATGTAGTGTTGTGCTCAAATCCCATGGAGTGAAAATTGGATTTCTAACCAATTTTTGGTGGCCCCATGCTGCCACGTGGTGGCCTCTAGTTAGGCCACGTGGCAGCCTCCGGTTGGGCCACATGGCAGCCTCTAGTTGGCCACCCAACAACCAATGTAAATACATCACATGAACACAATCAAGGCTTGCCACATGTCAAGATGTGGAAGGCCCAAAAAAAATTCAAAATTTTCAGCTAATCAGGAAAGGCCACATGGCAGCCTGCCACTGGCCCAAAATACATAGTCAGACCCAAAATTTGCCAATTTTTTCCTATTTGGAAAAATTTTCAGCGGGATATAACTTGAGCTCCGGGCATTGGATTGAGGTGAAACAAACATCGTTGGATTCATAACAACAAACACTTCGATTTGACACTGGTTTATGGGAAATTTAATTTTTGAGTAAAAATTTGATCACCTGATCACACCTCCCCACTAGGAACTTTTGGACTCCAAAATTTTACTTTCCTATTCAATATAGAGAGTCTGGAACTCCAAATACCCAAAAAAACTCAATCCAAATTACAAAATTTTCAATTGGTGCCCTTCAAGCCCCAATCAAGGCACTTCACTTATTGTCCTCATGAAGACTTGTTGTCCTGTCAAGAATCAAGAAAACATTCTTATCGTTGTTGCAGGAATAAAAATAATGATGAGTGGAATCTGAACATGCTCTTTACCCTCATCTTTGCACAGCTCGAAAACACTTCATCCCTGAAGTTAAATTTTTGAATACAAACTTGAATCCATCTTAGAAATAAGAAACAACATAAATTTTCTTTAACGTCTTCAAGCTGAATTTGTACATGAGTAGTACATTGCTGCAAAATGTTTCATGATATGCTTGGCCTTGTCTACAAAACATAGTCATCTTAACCACAAGACTTTGTTCACATAAGTTTCAAATCATGTACTTGTATTGGTTAACATATGACAAACTTGTAGACAACTTGAACGACAATTTTGTACATTCACAAAAGTCCTTGAACATGTGGACTATAACAAGCCAATACATAATACATCAATGAAAAACATCTACTTTTTGAACATAGTGAAAATAAAAGTTCACTTTACAAAATTACCTGAATAGGTAATGACAACAAGCATTTACACAATTTACAAAACAACTTTACAATAAGTCTACCCAACCGTGCCTCTCCTAGGCTTGTGGGTTCTCTTCTTGCACCATCTTGTCTTGAAGGTTGCTCAAGATTGTTGTGAGTCCTCTTGGCCACCTTTTTTGTCCCTTGCATCATGTTTCATAATCACTTTACCTTTCTTTAAATGAAGCTTCAGATGTAACTTCCAACATCGTCCAATGTCATGTCCATGCACTTTGCAATGAGCACAGAAAAAATTCTTCTTGTTTGTAGACATAGAAGTTCTCTCATGCGAAAGAAATTCATTATGTTTGATGCCCAAATTTTGGTTCATTCATTTAACCATTATGATATGTTTCTCACACACAACCACGCAATGGTCAAAAGAATCACAAAATGTACAAGGGTACTGATTCCATAAGTATTCAAAATCACCATGCCTTGAAAAACACTCTTGAGAGTTATACTTGTTTTTTGATTTGCAGGTTCGGCGGTTGTCACAAGGTGGTGACATCTCTTTCTCAAATGCTTGATACACCTTAGGCCATTTAGAGCACTCTCCATGCTCTTTGTGACCATATCCCAATCCCATATATTTTTGTCTTTCCTATACCAAAATTGGATTGGTAATGCCTTGCTAATTTATGTTGATGCCTCCACCTTCATAGCCCATCTTGGAGAGAAACTTCATACATGTGCCTTTGGTATGTTGCTCGAATACTAAAAAGGTGTTTTTATGCACATATATGGAAGGATTGGTATTGGAAATGCTAATTACCTCATTATATTTTCCATTCACCTTCTTAGCCTATGATGATGATGATAATGGCCAACTTGTAGATGACTCTAGCCACTCACTTTTATCCACTATCATATGATGTGCTTCTTGAAGATGGTTGCAAAATTGACATGCAACATCCTCCACATATGGTCCAAATCCACTATTTAAACCGTGACCACATATTGGCTTCATATTGGATGTTTCTCTTGTTGGTGAAGGAGTTGAACTTTCTGCAACTTGCTCATCAAACACTTGTTGCAATACACAACACATGTGCCTCTTCTCCTCTTCATCCATTTCCAACATCCTTCTCAACTCTATGTTCTCCATTCGAAGAGAAAATTTTCGCTCCTAAAAATCTTGGAGACTCTTTTTGCTGCCCATTTTTCAACTTGGTCAATCGTAGCTTTGATACCACCTGATCTGAAATTGGAGGAGGTATTCTCTTTCCTCTTCCTTAGAAACACATAAAACAAAACTTAGGACCGTGTCGACACTTTCAAAGCATGAAAATGGGTCTTCAAAAACAACATGTTTGTTTAGTGTCTATTCAACATGAATTAGTCTTCATATGCAACTGAACATAAAAGAACATAACACACATAATCCATGTAGGAATTAAGAAGATCAAGACAAAAGGTTTGTTGACGAAGTTCACCCCTCCTGGGCTACATCTCCGGACATGTCAACATGACTAGACCACTCATATAAATTCAGTATCAATGAAGTACATAAATGTTTACTACAAATAAAAGTGTGGCTATCATCCCTACAAGGTAATGTTCTCATATAGAGAACTCTCACAACAACAACAACTCAAAACATCTCTTACAAAGATGACATACTTCAACTGAAATGAGTTAAAAACATCATGAGCACCCTTCAATTCCACATTGAAGCGTGTAATGAAAACTTCATGACGAAAGAAGTTAAAACTGAGCTAAACTCTGCTGGTTACAGCTGCTGCAAATGAATTCTGAAGATTAGGAAACCCTTACAAGGTCGTCTTCATGCTCAAAACCCTCAGGAATTTCTACCAAACCTTGCTTGATCCATACACCCCTTAGCCTCCAACCTAAAAAATTGCCATCAAAATGTGCTAAAAACATAAAAAAAAATAAGTCACCATTGGATTCATAGCATCCAAAAACCTCTATGCAACCTCTTTCTGAGCTCAATTTGGATAAAATCTCAAAAAGTTATGCTCAAAAGCCTAATTGATCCATACACCCTTGGTATTCAACCTGCAAAACGACTCTGTAGATGTGGTAAATTCAGAAAACATAGGTCACCATTGGATTCCTAGCATCCAAAAACCCCTATGCAGCCTATTTCTTCTCCCAAAAAGTATAAAAACTGAGAAATTTATGATCTCCCCAAGTTTTGCTACTAATTGACCCACAAATTCGCCAAGCTCGTCCTACTGTCCTACGATTCCTCCCCATTTTTTTCTAACGGAGCAATAAATCGGCACAATTCCGACACAAATTGTGGGATGGTTTAAAAATGCCCAATGTGGCCTAAAAAACAAATTTTAAATCATATATATGGTGGTTGAATTAATTAATATTAAAAAATTTAAAATAGTGCCCATGTAAACTTAAATATTAGTTTTGTGGGTCCCATGCACAAGGACTATGTGTGGCGTGTTGGTATGAGTCAAATTTAGTTGGTATGAGGTGTTGTGCTGAAATCCCATGAAGTCAAATTCAGATTTCTAACCAATTTTTGGTGGCCCTGTGTTGCCACGTGGTAGCCTCTGGTTGGGCCAAATGGCAGCTTGTGGTTGGCGACCTAACAACCAATGTAAATTTGCCACGTTCTCACAATCAGGGCCTACCACGTGTCGAGATGTGGTAGGCCCAAAAAAAATTTGAATTATTTAGCCAATCATGAGAGGCCACGTGGCAGCCCGCCACTAGCCCAAAATACACAATTAGACCCAAATTTTGCCAATTTTTGCATGTTTAGGAAAACGATGAGTGGACTATAACTTGAGCTTCGGGTGTCGAATTGAGGTGAAATGAATGTCGTTGGATTCAAAACAATGAACACTTAGATTTGACATTGGTTGCAACAAATTCTGGGCACTTTCATTTTTGAGCGAAAATTTGATCACCTGATCAATGAAGTACAAAACCTTAACTAATGTCATTTTAATCCAAAACATTTTAAAGAATATTCCTCCTAGCTAAGAAAGATTGTGTGCAATATTTAATCACTTTGTTTGGTCTTCTATGATTCTATCTTATTCAATGCACCTAACTAACCATGCATTCAAGATATTTGATACCCTCTTCCTGCCACTTCATGCCTTACCATTTGATCCTTTGTGACATCCATGAGGTTCAATCTTAATTATGATTCCTATTATGTATAAAACCTTTACATTTTCAACCACCATCTCAAAGTCTTAGAAATCCATGTGGTAGGCTTATCAAACTACATTGTTTCCCATGGTTTCCCACATCATCCATCCAATTTCATATGTTTTAAGAGGACAACACAATCAATTGAATGAGTCAATCCATGTTATGGCAGAAGCATATAAAGTTAGACTATTTACGAAAACCAAAAAATAAACATTCCAATAAAACTGATTGAAATTAATAAACAATAATACCAACAACATGAAGATGTAATCCAATAATGTAGGTTTTAACCCTATAAAACAATTACTTGCATTCAAATTCTTAAAAGAAGAAAAATATGCAATGGTGAGAACATAAAAATAGACATAGATATTTTCTCCTATAACCCAAAACCGGGAAAACTAGATTTACTTTTCATTATATTCCTTTCAATCTTACAATACGTTACATACATTCCAAAGCATTCATAAGACCCAATCCATTAACCCTGAATTATAACATAAACATAGTTCCCTTAACTAGATCTATAAAATTCAATGGGAAAAACCATCATGCCCAAAATCATTTAGTTTTTCTTTAGCTTATATGCTTTTCATTTCCATTTCTAGCAAGGGATAAGATTGTGTGTCATATTCCTCCATCGTTTGTGATGCAAATATTGTGAGATTATTTAAGGATTTATATGTGGATATTATGGGGCTCTCACATCCCTCTAGTGGAGCATATGTATTATAGTTTAAGAAACTATTAATTTTAACAAAGGAACCTATGGCCATTTTCCTTTTGGGGAAGAACCATTGTAAGATTGAATAATGCAATTCAAAACCTTATAGAACATGTCATATTATGAATTACCATATACTTTGTAGGGATAATCTAGCCCATATCATGAGCACACCAATGTCCTATCCACATGTTTATGTGTCATATATTTTGTATTCATTCTCTAGCCTTGGAACAACATTCATTTTTCAATTCTCAACATGTTTGTGTCAAAGTTCAGAACATTTCACATTTCTAGTTAATGAATCCCAATGCATAGGATACTAAGGTTCAAAAGTCAACAAAGACTCATATTGCTCAACATAATATGCATTTTCCATGCCACATGGAATTTTTGTGAAAATGCAAAGGAATCAAGGGGATATTCCTAATCAAAGGTAGCCATCCCCTCTTTTGTGACACGTGTGGACTAATTTGACAATATTAGGGTCCATGTTTGACCAAATAGGACATGTTCTACATAAAAAGTCATTTAAAAAAATTATTCCAAGCAAAATGATGTGCCTGAAGTCCCTAATTGTGCAAGGTATTAGGGATTTATTATTTGGCCCATTAAATTAAGAGTGCATCCCACATGTGTGAGCTCCATTAGACCTTTTGAAATATCAAATATAGTCATTGGGGCTAATGAAGTAAGTAAAAAGTTAAATTACTCAAGACAAGGTAAGTCGCCAAGTAGAAAGGTGGAAGAATATTACAAGTCAAGTCAAAGGGATTGAGTTGACTTCCTCAAAATTGTCATGTGACCTCTCCAAGTGAAAATTAAGGGTTTAAAGCAAAACTAAAGTTATGATGGAACAAAGTTGGGCAAGATCTAGTTGTTGGAAGGTTTACTGAGAATCTCTCCGAGAAAATAAATTGTAAGTTTCAAGAAAATCAACCTATTTTAACCCATTTTGAACCTCCTTCTAGCAATTTCAGCCCTCCTAGGGCCCTCCTTTTCTCCATGAAGTAAGTTTACCCCACTCTTAAGGGTTATGTCTCATGTAAAAAATATACTTAATTGTAAAGAATTAGTATCTAGACTCACGGATGACATGTCTAATCACTATTTTTTAAGATAGGGTTTCAAACTAGATGTTTAAAAGAAAAATACATAAGGCTAGTCCCTCATCTCAATTGTTGTTGTGAACTGTCATATCAACATGCCATAATAACGACACATTTTCATGCAAAAAACTTTTCTTATGGATCAATTATTCCATTCTCTTTCTTCTTATCCATTGTTCGAAAATGTTCTTCATAAAAATTTTGTAGGTTTTCCAAATAACACAAAGTTTTTGGATCACTCCATTGAGGGGATACATAGTCAAGTGGAAGAGGAAGGCTAGGTGCTAGTTCTCACATTCACTTTTTCAAGATAGGGTCATCAAAATCTAATTATTGGACTAACCATTATCATGGGTTAATTCTTCATGGAAAATATCTCTCCTAATTCCATAGTTGATTCATTTATCGGAGGTATTCCAAGATGGAATCAATCCTAGTTGTGTTTGGGCACTAGTACATTACCTTATAATAGAGTCAGGGTGACTAATATTTTTTACTACAAATTCACATCTTAGTAAAAAAATGGAACGATGATTTAGAAGGGATTTTTATTGTAATGTGACATGAGAAGAGGTAATTTGCAAGGCTAAGATAAACCTCACCTCACAAACTACTTATTCAAAAACCCAAAACTTTTTTTAATTTATTTTTATAATAATATATATATATATATATATATATATCAAATAAAAAAATAGTTCACTAGCTTGAGCTTAATCTCTACTTTTACAACTTGGTTTGTGCTTGAATCTTATCCATTTTACCCAAGAAAGGTATAGTGTTTTTTTCTTGTGTAGGAAATCTACTTTGGATCATTTCGAGAGGTTGTACAAGGGTTTTGTATGTTTTAAATTTCAATTTATATTAACATATATGCATGATAAGTGAAACCCTCACTTAAGGGTTTTGAGACAAAAGATACATACTTATAAACCCTTGTTATTTTTTCACTTCTGGGAATTAATTCATCATTATTAGAGGTGAATAATCACTTTCTAGCTTGTTGTAAAATAAATTTCTACATGAAACAAATCTGGGATTTGACAACTTGGGGATTTAACCCCTCCGAGTCAGCATTATTTTCCATATTTCAATATCTTTAAAATTACTTATTTTTAATGTTGGGATATTTTGTTTGATCTATATTCATTTCCCTATCTCTTTCACCTTGAGATTGACCTCCAAAGAGAATTTATAGGCTTGTGGGTGGCTTCAGAGGGGTTTTGAGCTTGATGGTGTATGTGTTTTTTTGGCAATTTCATAGGTATGAAATTGTAGAAAAACAAACTAATATTTTATATTCAACCATATACCAAGGTATAAATCAAGGTATTCTTCCCAATCTTGTTAAGTGCTCTTAACACTCAAAATTTGTGTTAATTCAACATTTGTTTTTATAATTAGAGTGTTATTTCTTGTTATTCTGCATTTTTTGTAGCAAAATTTTTATCTTCAGGTCAACAATATCTTTAAAATTAACTCCAGACCATAACGTAAAGGTATTATTAGGCATGGGTTTACTAACTTGTGTTGGATGGTATTTGGTGTAGGGAAGCCCCCCGTGGCTTTATAGGAGTTGACCTAAAGAGTGGGAACATGTGTTGAGGTAACAATGGGAATTTTTCATATGTGGTGCCACCATACTATCTCATAAGGCATTAGCATCTCATAAGGACCTTAGCAATATATGATAATTTGGTAGGTAACATGTCCAATTATAGTAAAGGAAAGAGTAATAGCCCTTCACTTATTATAATCGTTATGATTTGGTTTTTTGCATTTACAAATCCAATCAGGACTGATATAGGCCCCCTTCACTAATTAAAGGCATTATGAGTTGGTTTTTGGCATTTACAAATCCAATCAGGATTGATCTAGGCACTATGTATTTTTCAATCAAAATCCTCCTCCATAAATTGTCCTAAGTCTAGAATACCAAAAAATATCTTGCAGTCAAATCCTTCCCAAGAACTAACACATCCTTTAACCTCAACCTCCAAAACCATTGGGAATTGACAATTATTTCCAATTTACCAAGAGACATATTATCAATTATGTGCTACCCTTCCAAAGGTAATTAAAACATACTTTTTGAATCTTGGTGAGAACTCCTTTTAGAATACAGGAAAAAAGAGGCCAATAAGTGGAATAGCTTATATCACTAATTTTATTAGGACTAATCTACCCCCTTAGGATTTCCATCTATTACACCATAAATTGATTTTCTTCTCAATCATGGAAAGTGACAACTTCCAGTAGAAGATACCATACTTGTTTGGTTTAACAATATAGCCAAGGTATTTTAATCCATCCTCCAAGTATAATGAAGAAAAAATGGATATATTTGTCATATTGATTCTAATGCCATCCTCCAAATCTAGGAACTAAAGGTAAAACTTATCGATGTTAATCATCGTACTTATGGAATTGAAAAATACTTAGAGAACCTTTTTGTATTACTTTCCTTTATCTTCTAAATAGTAGCAAGAGATGAGTACATCATCCTCAAATAGAAAATGAGGTACTTATATTTTGCAACTCGAATTCCCTAAATTTTATTCACTCTCCCTGTCTCAACAAGAGCCCTTTTAATATCATCAACAACTATTAAAAATATATATGGAAATAGGGTGAATTTAAATAGGGATATCCTAAACCATTTATTAACAAAACAAAATAGCCTATAGTCACGCAACTCATGACCCATTTAACTATAGGAGGGTTGAAGCCAACATGCAATAGTAACAATCTAATATAAATTAAAGAGACATGATTGTATGATTTGAATAAGTTCAGATTGAATACTATAGTAGGGCCTCTTTGTGTCTTAATGAAGTGAAGTCCTTCTTGTGTCAAATCTATTAGTTCATGAATAATTCTACCCTTGATAAAGTCGAATTTATCAAGAGTAATTATTTTTTATAGCACTACATTTAATTTGATAGTACCAACCTTGACTATGATTTTATACAAGCCACTACATAAAGATATAGGTATAAAATCATCAAAATTTGATGGGAAATCCATTTCAAAAATTATTGCAATAAAAGTTGAATTATAGTTGCCTAGTAGTTTTTTGAGTTAACGAACTTCCTTTGCCACTTGAAGTGGTTCATCTCCTAGGATATCGAAGAAATCCTGGAAATAATAAATTGTCCAAACATATGGGCTAGTGATCTTGTCTTTTCTAAAGGAATATATGAATGCAAGGAGTTCATGATCTGAAAATGGGTGGATAACTTGTTCTGCCTTTCAAGAACCTCCCACTCAGTTAAACAATTTAAGATCTAGCTTATTCTTGACTGTGCGGAATTGAACATTTGAAACAGGTGTATACATTTTAAACTGTTATAATCCTTTAAGTGTGAGGAATTACACATTTTTTTTGCTGATATTAAGCATGTACAACAACCATAAAGTGCAGCAAATAAGCATCAACACATAACAACAAATTTAATAAAGGAGTTCACCCGAATATCGTGGGCTACGTCTCCTTAAGCCTTTGTCAACTGACTTGGCTCTTTGGGATTATGATGGAAAATATCTTTTACAAGTTAATAACTCAAATCCAATGGTTATTTTGATTGTACCATTGGGATTAGAATACCATCATACCCCTGGAATGACTGAAATCTCTCTAAAGATGAACCTCGGCTCCCTTAGACTTGACTCCTTCTGTCAGTGCCCTTAAGCTTCCCTGAGCTTCTTTGTGGCACTAACTCCCTCAGAAATCCTTTTCTGTACTTGAAACCTTTTCTACTATCTCCAAAATACATCATACATCCAAAAAAGGTCGTTCATTTGCTCCAAATGAGCTCTGGCTCCCTAATCTAGGCCTCAATCCATTGTTGTCCTAGGCTGCCCAAAACTTCCTTGTGGCTCATTGACCTTCAGAAGTCTCCAAATGGCTCTAAAAATCATTTTATTGCATTAATAATGAACAAAATAGTCAAAATATACTATTCACTTGCATAAATTGGCCTCTGGCTGCTCCAGTTTCACCTCCAACACCTGGTGGCACCCCCTGACTCTAGGGTCACTGAAAACTTCTCTGAAGCATCTCGGCCTTCAAAAGTATTCAAAAGCTTCTAAAAATCCTTCCACTGGATTCATAAGGTTCAAAATAGTCATAATAGACAACTGTTTTTCTGACAATGGATACTGGTTGCTCTAGATAGACCTCATTCTCCTACTGGCACCTGGTGGCCCTAGTGACACTTGGAACTTCTCTGAAGCAACATGGCCTTCAGAAGTCCTCTACTGGCTCTTCAAACCTCACCATTAGTTACATAATATCTAAAACGTCCAAATTTTACTATTGGATTACTGAGAAAGGCCTCTAGATGCCCTAGCTAGGTCTCTTTCTGTTGTTGGTTCCTGGTGGCCCTAGTGGCCCCTAAAACTTCTCTGAAGCTAAATAATGCTCAGAATTCCTATGATGGCTCTTCCACCCTCACCAATGAGTCTAGAATGTCTAATAAAGTCGAAATTGACTATTCACACTCTCAGAATGGTCGCATATTTCTCAATATAGAACCTAAAAAATTTTTTACCAGTTTCACCTAAAATAGCTCCATTAATTTTGGAGCACTCAAGTTAACTCGAGTTTAAAATGGTGAAAACCCCCAAATTTGGGGCACGCTCCAAACCACTCGCCATTTTAGCCGCAACATTTAATTTTAGTCGTTGCATGTGAACAACCTCCGGAATGCTGGCGGAGGAACCATCGGTTTTAATGTTGTGTAACTGTTGGCATTATGCCATGTGAACACTCTGAAATCAGTGGAGGCTAACGGTTGGAGTTTGCGGTTGAATTAACCTTTGTGAAAACTGCTGCATAAAACATTAACACATCGCCATGTGACTGCTTCCAGAACTGACGGGTAACGCACCGGTGGTTAGGGGTTTAAGCCCTTGGCCCTGGTCACAAGTCAGAGGTCATGTGGCCTTGGGGCTGGGCCCTCCGAACCCCCAAATACAAAAGCGTTAAAATTTTTAAGTATAAGTTGCAACACCATACGGTTAAGAACCCATTGATAGCCTGGACGGTAAGGCATGGGCATGTTATGCATGAGGTCGTGTGATCGATCCTCCAGCCCTCCACGAAAATTTTACATAACCATTCCTGGGCCACGTGGCAGCCTCCGAGCCTACCACGTGGCAGCCTCTGATTGGCCGAAAAACCACATACATTCCATCTATCAAATAAAATGCTGACACTCGTCCTCCTTCTACTAGCCCAGGAAGAATATTCTAGGGAATATTCCCTGGAATATTATTTTTGTTGAATATTCAAATGGCCAACCAAACTTGGTCAAAGGTCAAAAATTGCAGTTTACTGGACTTTTCAAATCGCGATAACTTCTTCATACAGTGTCGATTTTTCGAATCATTCACGGTGCCAAAAACAGGAAGACGAGATCTATCCGGTCACTTAGGTTTGACACACTTTCGAACACTTTGAAATTTGAGCTATCACTTAGGTCCTTCATCCAAATCTTATCACTCCTCCCCATTGGAAATATTTTGGACCCCAAAAGACTGATTACCTTATCTATTCAGTATATGAGAGTATAACACCCTCACTTTTCCAGCCTTCATACACTTTTCCTTGCTTGGCTTAGTGCCTTTGAACCCAACTCGAAGGTAGTCAACACTTCCCTTCTTAGATGCTCTGGTCCTCTTGTCAAGAATTGTCTTCCTTGCTCATCCAAAAATTTCTAGTGGGAAATTTATAGAAGTTAGTTGAACATCATATCCTTGATCATCGATCAAAGGTGGCTCAAAAAAATGTAAGTTTCCAACAGAAATACATACATGCATGACTGAAATTTGCATATGTACAAATGAATGTATGTCTTACTGAGTTAAGAAGTCAAACCACTTCTTACCAAGCCACTTCCATGACGATTTTTGTTCTGAAAATATTCTTCTCATGAAACATCTGTTCTCACATCAATTATGGAATCTTTGGTTCCATTTTTGCCAGTCTTTTTATCCTCTTGCTTCAAATGATGCTTAGTTGGATGCAATGTCCAACATTGGGAAATTAAATGTCCCCTCTTCTGGCAATGTGCGCAAGTCTTTTGCACCTTCTTTGCAAGTTGACTTCGCTTCAACTGTTTCCTGTATGCCTTCAATCTCTTCCCGCATCTTGAAACATCATGGTTACACATACCACAATAGGAACAACAACTATTTCTTCCATTCAAGCATGCAGATTTTCCATGCTTAACATAAACATAATCAACTTGACTATGGGAAGAATTATACCTCAAATGCTACTTTGCATGTCCATCTTTTTTACCTTCTTGAGGAGATGAACTTATAGAAGTTCCAGCTTTATTTTGAAGACTAACATCAGTGTTCATGTCTTGATAGTTGTTGTAACTCTCATGCTCGCCATAAGCTGCAAGTCTACAAACATCTTGTTGCAACATAGGCTTCAAACAATGGCAATCAACTTGAAAACAAACTTGACATGTTTGTGGTTTAGAACTTGTAACAAAATTTCTGGGAAATTCGTTCATGGCGGTAGAGTTTTGGAGCAACAAAATAGTAGGCTTGTTGACTTAATTGAAAAATACACAAGAGGTATTCGTAATAATAATATATTATATATAAAATGTATAAGTGATGATATGAATGTTACAATGAGGCCCTGCTTATATACCTAGGCAGGTGGCCTTTCATGACTGGGCATGTCTTTTAGACATGCCCTTTCACTAACTTAATGATTACTTACATAATCCTTATTTGACTATTAATAATTATATTTATTATATTTGTTATGAATTATATTCATAACATTGCCCCTTCCTTCAAAAGCTTTGTCCTCAAAGCTATATTTTCTAATAATTCCCTCTTCTTGTGCTTATCATTTCGACATATGTAACTTGACGTCATTGGTACTCCGTCTTGTATAATTTTGCGGTGAATTAACTAATTGCATATAATTTTTGTTACCCCTTATAATTTTAAACAGTAACCATCGGACTGAATTAACTAACTGCATATAATTTTTGTTACCCCACAATACGACGTGGCCGCGTTTAACAGCAACGATTGGATTCTGATTTGAACGTGGACAATTGACGGTGACTCGAGGCACACCGCAGCGATTATAGGAAACAACAGGCACGACGATAATCAGCAAATGGTGGTGTCGTGGCCGACACAGTGAGTTGGGGCCAGCGGTAGCAGCATATTGATCAGGGCAACAGACGAACAGGTAGGGCTTGGCTGAGGGGATACGACGGTTGAACGAGCGACCAAGGAGACCAGAGGAAGACCAGTCATTACTGGAAAAAGGTGACATGGTGACAGGGTTATGGTGGGCGGACGGAAGCAACAGGTATTTGGTCAAAGACAAGGGACAGGGACGAAGTGTTTCAATGGATGACTATTAATTGAAGGAATACTTAAATTGACACTTGGATCTCTGAAAATTCAATTTCGGGCTGAAGCTTGTAAGTTTCAACTCAACCCAACAAGATATATTACATCACCTTTACGCAAAGCAAGTTCAGGAAAAAGAGCAGTTGCACGCACTCTTGCAGTCCCAGATTGACCTAGTGCCATAGTATCATATGATACTAATGCAAAGTTGTGTACAGTGTGGAGAAACAAAACATCTCCAGGTATTTCAATTGGGTACGCACGAAATATTATGATAATATCTGATACAGAAATGGGCACTGTATTCTTGTCAACTGCAACTATTCCAAGTGTCTTAGAATGATAGATCACAACCCCTGTTCCAGTAGAATAATTACTTTCAAGACAATCAGAATTAATACTTGGTGGTACTATGACATTGACCCGAACAAGGCTTGGTTCAAGGAGTTGCTCCATAGTAGGAGTTTTGGAATATGGCATACTTAAATTAATGCTTTCAATGACTTTGGAAGCATCACTTTCTATATCCCTAACTTCTCCATCTGATAATGACACCTGTGGTTGTGGTTGTGTTTGTCCACATGATAATGACATCTGTGGTTTTTCTCCCTCTGATAGTGACACCTGTAGTTGTGCATCCCCAGATGTAATTGTAGGTCTTCTCTCCCACAGCCCAGTCACATCATCTCGAGTGTAGATTTGAAGTTGTGCATACAATTTATGCCTATCAATTTATGCCTTTGCATTAGCAATTTCTTGCTCTAATTGTGGAAGAGCTCCTGCACCACGTTGGGCTTCAAGTGTGGAAAGAGCATCTTTACTCCTCAAGATATCATGCATTAGGATCTTGTATTCAGACAATGCTCTCAAAAGGCCTAAGATCAGAATTCTTGCTGTCATGAAAAAAAAATTCAGTAAAAAAAGAAAACCTCGTATGTCTTTCATCACTCAAGGATTTACGTATGGAATTAGAGATAACATAATCAGAAGCATGGTTACTGCCAGAACTTGTGGCTCCTTAAGATCGTAAGACACGACGTTCCTCTTGTTCCCTCTGTTGTTGAAACTACCTGAAACTTTTAGTACGTGAATAGTTCCCTCTATCCACCCAAGCTACAATCTCTTTAGATGATGCATGAAGTGTTGTCAAACTCTGAAAATCGAGATGGCTGTTGTGCAGGATATAATTTGGATCAATCAAGGTCAATTTTTTCAAATCTTCTAGAAATGGTGCACAAAGCTTTAGCATAATAGCACTGAGATTCACAAACATGCCAACACTGGCACATTTAAGAGGATTATATTGATTCTTGCCCTTGCTGCATTTTTATCAATGACTTCCACCAAGTATTCAAGAACCTTTTCACGCGTATTTGAATTCTTTAAGAGATGATACAAAACATATGGAGGCCTTCATATAACTGATGCATAATCGTCTTTATTGTAGTGAATGTGGACTATAAATCTGCCTGACGGCGAGTCTCTGCTTGAGAAAAGCATTGGTGCCCAACATCATTTTCTTGTCTTGTAAACACATCAGGTAAAGCACTGACATGGAAAAAGAGTCCCAGTATACTTTCAACTTCAATGAGTCATCCGTCCACAACATTGCCTTTGCATATCCAAGATGGGTGATTAACCAGATATTTTGCACAAACAGGAATATCAATCAGTTTTTTTAGGGTTCTCAAGGGCTTCTGAAAGTCTTGAAGAGGTGAAGCCACTTCCCTCGTGGTTAATTTCAAATCTTCATAAAGCTGATTTAATATAGGAGCCAAACTATATTCTTCTAAATCCCTGAAAAAATCATCTAGAAACCCAGGAGGGGTTGTAATTAGAGGAACACTGCTCCCTCCAAATGCAGTAAAATCAGTAGAAACTTCAGAAAGGAATAGATCCAAGAGAGGTGACTTCTTCTCTGCAGCTTGAGGAAACATATATGGGTTTCCCAAAACAATTCTACTATATGAAAGAGACAATTGCCTTGATACATCAATTTTGTCATCTTGTTTAACAATCTTATCTATGTCACCCCAAGGAGTTCTTTTTTCATCATTATAAATGTATTTTTCAACATCTTCCTCATTGTTATGATATTGCTCATTTTCTTGTCTCTCAAAATAGTCTTCATTCATATCATCTTCATCTGAATCATGATCTTCATCTATATCATTCTCATCAAGATCTTCTGAATTCCCTGAATCGACTGAATTGTTATGTTGACTATGTCAGATATTCAGAAATATTGGTTCTTGCGTCAAATTAATCTTGTCCCAAATGGTGTTTATCTTCTGCATTGCTTTGTTATGATTGTCTGTGGACTCGCTATGGTTTTGCAAAATTTGTCTTTCTATCCAATTTGTCGTGTCTTAAAGTTTTTTGATGTCGTCAGAATGTCCTGTAAACTTATCCTCAAGATCAATTAATCTTTTAGTGAATTCATCGGAATGATTGATCTTACTCTCAAGATCGATCAACTTTTTTGTTGAAATCGGCCATGGACATTGATGAAGACATCGAGCGGCAGCGATTTCGAGGCACCGCATGTAACAGATGAAAGCAACCAGCAGTAGTAGAAGGCGGTCACAACACGAACTCGCTCTGATACCAAAGGGAGCAACAAAACCGTAGGCTTGTTGACTTAATTGTAAAATATACAAGAGGTATTTGTAATAATAATATATCATATATAAAATGTATAAGTGATGATATGAATGTTACAATGAGGCCCTGCTTATATACCTAGGCAGGTGGCCTTTCATGACTGGGCATGTATTTTAGACATGCCCTTTCACTAACTTAATGATTACTTACATAATCCTTATTTGACTATTAATAATTATATTTATTATATTTTTTATGAATTATATTCATAACAAGTTTTCGCCATAAGATTGAACATAGCCTAGAACAAACTTTTTAGGCCTATCCTCAACCAAAATAGGCTCTCTCATGCCTTGTGCATGTTTTCCTAGACCCTTGCCTTCATAGCCCATTTTTAACATCAACTTGGACCCTATACCTCTAGTGTGATTTTCAAATGAACCTACACGTCTTTCTAAAGAGGAATTTGAAGAAAAATTTGAGTGATTTACCTCTGCTTCACGCATTTGTTTGGTTAAGGCCTCTTGGGCTTGATGGAACTACATCTCCATCTCATGCATTCTTTGAAGAATTCCTTCTTTCTCTTCCTTCATAGCAACCAATTTCTCATGAAGTCTAGTGCTTTCTCTTCTATCTTCATACAGAATTTGCACCATATCCTTCACGATGTAGAAGTCTCGCTTCATGTCTTCATAGAAGAATCTTGTGAAGGAGGAGGATTTTGAAACCTCACTTGAAGAAGTTGTCATCATTATGTAAATGAATTAAATAACTTCAACAATAATTCACAAATATTTCGAAAACAATTGACAAAGCTTCTGAACAAAATGGTCGTAGAGTCAATCTCTTCTTCAAGCAGCCTTTTGCAAACAATTCCTCTTGTGCTTCAAGGGTTTCCTTGAGGTCCTTTGGGTAAGGATAATGCCTTAAATATTCTTCCTTCTTTTCCTCTTCTGGACTTAGCTATCAGTAGCTTCCCTTCACCTCAAGCAAACTCAAACTTGTAAGCAATAGTCAATTTGCAAACAGTCAAATTCTTTGCATTGTTAAACACCTTTCAAGTCAAACAAGCAACCTAGTGCTCTGTCAAGCAAGAAACTTATTGCTCTGATAACATCTGATATGAAAATGGGTGGATAAATTTTTATGCCTTTCAAGAACCTCCCACTCAATTAAAAACTTTAAGATCTAGCTTATTCTTGACTGTGTGGAATTGAACACTTGAAATAGGTGTATGTATTTTAAATTGTTTTAATGCTTTAAGTGTGAGGAATTACACATTTGTTTTTGTTGTTATTAAGCATGTACAACAACCATAAAGTGCAGAAAATAAGCATCAACACATAACAACAAATTTAATAAAGGAGTTCACCAGAATATCGTGGGCTACATCTCCTTGAGCCTTTGTCAACTGACTTGGATCTTCGGGATTATGATGGAAAATATCTTTTACAAGTTAATAACTCAACTCCAATGGTTATTTGGACTGTACCATTGGGATTAGAATACCATCATACCCCTGGAATGGCTGAAATATCTCTAAAGATGAACCTCGACTCCCTTAGACTTGAGTCCTTCTGTCGGTGCCCTTAAGCTTCCCGGAGTTTCTATGTGGCACTAACTCCCTCATAAATCATTTTCTATCCTTGAAACCTTTTCTACTGCCTCCATCGTACATCATACATCCAAATTAGCTGTTCATTTTCTCCAAATGAGCTCTAGCTCCCCAATCTAGGCCTCCATCCACTGTTGGCCGTAGGCTAACCAAAACTTCCTTGTGGCTTCTTGACCTTTATAAGTCTCAAAATTTCTCTGAAAATCCTTTCATTGGATTCATAATGACCAAAATATCCAGAATAGACTATTCAATTGCATAAATTGGCCTCTGGCTGCTCCGGTTTCGCCTCCAACACCTGGTGGCACCCCTTGGCTCTAAGGTCACTAAAAACTTCTTTGAAGCATCTCGGCCTTCAAAGTATTCAAAAGATTTTGAAATTCCTCCCATTGGATTCATAAGGTTCAAAATAGTCATAATAGACTACTGGTTTGCTGAGAATGGATACCGGCTACTCTTGATAGGCCTCATTCTCATGCTGGCACCTGGTGGCCCTCGTGACCCTTGGAACTTCTCTGAATAAACTTGGCCTTCAGAAGTCGTCTACTGGCTCTTCAAACCTCACCATTAGTTCCATAATATTTGAAACATCCAAATTTGACTATTGGATTACTGATAAAGCCCTCTAACTGCCCTGGCTAGGCCTCTTTCTATTGCTGGCTCTCGGTGGCCCTAGTGGCCCCTAGAACTTCTCTGAAGCTAAATCACGCTCAAAATTCATCTAATGGCTCTTCACCCCTCACCAGTGAGTTTGGAATGTCCAAGAAAGTCGAAATTGACTATTCACACTCTCAGAATGGTCGAATCTAGCTCAAGATAGTGCTTAAACAAATTTTGTCCAGTTTCACCTGAAATAACTCCACTAATTTTGGAGCACTCCAGTTAATTGGAGTTTAAAACGATGAAAACCCCAAAATTTGGGGCACGCTCCAAGCCGCTCTCCATTTTAGCCGCAACATTTAATTTTAGCCGTTGCATGTGAACAACCTCTGGAATGCTGGCGGAGGAACCGTCAGGTTTAATGTTGCGTAGCCGTTGGCATTATGCCATGTGAACACTCTGAAATCGGTGGAGGCTAATAGTTGGAGTTTGTGGTTGAATTAACTATTGTGAAAACTGCCGCATAAAACATTAAGACATCGCCATGTGACTGCTACCGGAACTGATGGGTAACGCGCTGGTGGTTAGGGGCTTAAGCCCTTGGCCCTGGTCACGAGTCAGAGGCCATGTGGGGAGGGGCTGGCCCTCAGGGTCGGCCCCTCCGGACCCCCAAATACAAAAGCGTTAATATTTAAGTACAATCTGCAACACCATATGGTTAAGAACCAACTGATAGCCCGGACGGTAAGGCATGAGTGTGTTATGCATGAGGTCGCACGATCGATCCTCCGGCCCTCCACCAAAATTTTACATAACCATTCCAAGGCCACGTGGCGGCCTCTGATTAGCCGAAAAACCACGTACAGTCCATCTATCAAATAACATGTTGACACTTGTCCTCCTTCGATTGGCCCAGAAGGAATATTTTGGGGAATATTCTGAGGAATATTCCAGGAATATTCCCTGGAATATTCTTTTTGTTAAATATTCAAATGCCCAGTCAAACTTGGTCAAAGGTCGAAAATTGCAGTTTAATAGACTTTTCAAATCACGATAACTTCTTCATACAGTGTCAGTTTTTCGAATTGTTCACGACGCTGGAATCAGGAAGACAATATCTATCCTATCGTTTAGGTTCGACACACTTTTGAACACTTTGAAATTTGATCTATCACTTAGTTCCTTGATCCAAATATGATCAGTTCATCTCTAATCATTGGGTTGTGAAGGGCATAATTTTTCTCCTCCTCTATAAGCCTCAAAATATAGGCTATTAACTTAAGGATTTCCCCTCTTTTGACCTATTATGGTTCCTTAAAATTTTCTTTAAAATGTATGACCCCAATGTAGCCAAATCCAGGAAACCTTGTATCTTATTGCCTTCGATATCATTAAACTCCCATATGATGCTAAAATTTTTCCTAAGTTTTCAATATTTTGGAATTACTTGGTGATTTGATCCCCTATAATGCTCCCTATATACCAACTCTTTAGTCACAATTTCCTTTCTTGATTTAATAGAAATTTTTCTTAGAGAGCCTCAAATGAGTAACACTTGTTGAGGTCTAACTGGGGCACTAATCCACCTTTATCAGTGACATGAAAAACCTTGAAATATTGCTCAATATGCCTTAATTCCTAATATTTTTTATTTTTCCTTTATCTTTCCCAAAAAATTGCCTTTTCTTTAATCACCTTTAGGGAAGAGGCAAACTAAGCACTAGCTAGCATATTTGAATTAACCTGAAATTTTTTCCAATTGTCACATATCAAGTTTCAAAATTCCTCCTCCTTGAATCAGGATAGATTGTACTTAAAATGGGATACCATTTTTCAATCACCTCTTTCCAACTCCAAAAAAAATAGGAAGTGATATAAAAAATGTACCTTCCCAACTCATGACTTATACATGTTAATCTTGGAACTAATTGATCCTTTTTGAGGTTCCATCTGAGCCAACATTATTATTATAGCAAGTAAGGATGATTTGTATAGGCTCTACACCAACCCATCCTACAATTTCAAAATTGGTTGTAAAGCAATCAGTTGTTTGGTCTTCATGGGTGTTTGTTCCATAGATTTCCTATGTACTAAGGAATTGATTTAAATCCCACTCATAATAAAATTTTATATTGGACTATAGGTTGATGCAAAGATATTATCCCAAATGCCTCCCCAACACTCATAAGAGCCAAATAAGTTGCGCAATGTCAATGATGTATCCAACACCTTACTTAAAAATTCAATATAGATCTGATGCAAATTTGCTGCACAAATATCAGAATACGCACAAAACTGTATAGTTTATGGGTTCATACGATTCTTTATTCGTAGCGTATTTCAATTTTGAAAATTCACCAACATACATATGTGAAGCAACCAACAATTTTTTTTTAATAGACACACATAAACCCAAACAAACCATATACACAGAAATTATTACCGGCGGTCCCCCAACACTCTCGACCAATCACCGTCGATCGCACTTCGCCGCATTTACAATTTAACTTTAACGCTAAAACTTATTTTTTGCGATTTGAGATGTTGCATTTTGTTGACGCATGGCTCCCTCTACTTCTCTTCACAAATTATATCGCTTACCATGCGAAAACCTTAAGACTAACTTCTAAATACTGCAATTTGTGAAATTTCTTTCCAGGTGTTGTAATCTCCACCGTCGGTTTGTTTCTCGATCCCACGATCCACGTAATATCATCACCGATTCACTTCGCATCGCAAGTGAAATAGTTTAACTTGCGAAATTCCTAACTATCAACATTATTTTGTGCGATGTGTGAAGTCCTCCAACTGTAATGTGATATCTCACTGTTGATCAGTGTCAGATCTACGGTCTTCGTCGCGCCTGCAATTCGATTGATCTTCGATTGTGTGATTAGAATATATGCGATTCAACAAATATTTTAAAACAATGGTTTCGAACAGAGAGCCCAATCAATCAAAAAACACTTGGAATTTAATAAGAATGAAAATACAGATCCAAGCCCTTAGTCAGCTGGTTATTACAATTATTTCTGCTCTCTCTACTCTCTCCTCTCGCACACCTATTTCACACTTATTTCATTATTTTTCACACTTTGATGCCCATTTTCTCACATCTATTCATACATATATATATCTCACTGAAGCGGTCCTTCTCGTCTCTAAACAGATTTATGTTTGAACCACTCTTAACAAACAAATTCTACCCTATTTCTAAGCTCTTATCCTACTTGGCTCAATCTCCTTGCAGGGAGAAACCAATTGCTTTTCTATTCCTAATTAATTTTAGCAAACCCAAACAGACTAACTCCTTTCATTTAAACTAAATAAAATATTAATAACCAATTTTTATCCACCTCATGTTAGCCACAACATGTGAACATACAATCACATTGTTGGCTAAGTCTGGATGCTCCTACATCAAACTCTCGAGGAAGAAAAGATTGATCCAACAATGCTTCAAGATCTGTACTAAACTTCTGCAACTCTGCTGTTGTAATCCAACTGGCATCTTCCACTGGGTGTCCTTTCCATTTGACTAAATACGGATAGGAGTTTTGTCCTCTCATCTTCTTTGTTGCTCTTTTCTCCAGAATGGCTTCCACTTCTTTCCTTGTTGTCTTTGGAAAATGTTCCTTCCAATTCAAAGTCTGGTCTTCCTCTTATGTAGATTCTTCTTGTCGCTCTTCCTCTGTTCCTTTGTATAGGTACAAATCTGCAACATTAAATATGGGTGATATTCCAATTCCTATTGGTAATTCAATCTCATATGCATTTGAAGAAAATTTCCTCAAAATTATACATGGTCCTATCTTTTTCATTTTTTATTTGTTATAAGTCCCGACTGGAAACCTTTCCTTCCTTAGATAAACCATGACTAAATCATCTACTTGAAACTCCCTTTCAGTCCTCTTCGTATCAGCTCTTTTTTTATACTTTTAGGTGTTCTTCTATAAGCTCTGCTTGACATATTCCTATAACTTATGTATCTGTTCTGCAAATTCTTCAGCTTTAGCACTCCTTGTCTCTTGTTTGCTCAAATTTCTAAGTTCATACACCCCTCTTGGATGCATTCCGAAAAAAATCTGAAATGGACTCATTCTAGTACTCTGATTAGGAGTATCATTATAGGCAAATTCTAGTCCCATTGCTTTGGATTTTTTTAAACCAAACTCCTTAATATGTTTCCCAAGCTCATGTTCACCACTTTAGTTTTTCCATCCATCTGAGGATGATAGGCTGAACTGAACCTAAGGTTTGTACCCAGCTTCTTCCATAGAGTCCTCTAGGTTTCCTACGAACTTTTTATCCCTATCTGAAACAATACTCACATGAAATCCATGCAATCTTATAACTTCAGAGAAAAAAAAAATTAGCAATGTGAGTTGCATCACTAGTTTTCTTACAAGCAATAAAATGTGCCATTTTAGAAAATATATCTACAACAACATAGATAGAATCATGTCCTCTTTGAGTCTTCAGCAATCCTAAAACAAAATCCATGCTGACAACATCCCAAGGTCTATTGGGTATTGGAAATGGCTGATATAACCCAATGTTTTGGCTTCTTCCTTTGGCATGTTGATAAATCTTTCCCTTCTCAACAAAATTTTTGATATCGGTTTGCATTTTTGGCCAATAATAAAAATCACTTACTTGAGAAAATGTTTTATCCTGTCCAAAGTGTCCAGACAATCCTCTACTGTGTTTTCCCTTAATCAGATTCTCCCTCGTGGAACACTTAGGTATACACAGTTTATTATCTTTGAACAACAATCCTCCTTGAATCAAGTAATCTAACCACTGGCTTCTATTATGAATCACTGGATTCTTAATAGCTGCATATATTTCTTTGAAATATGTGTCTTCCTCATACATGTCAATCATTTCTTCAAACCCCAAAATGCCAATTTTCAATTCCTGCATAATCAATTTTACTCTACTCAAAGCATTAGCAACTTTGTTTGACTTACCACTTTTATGTTTGATTACAAAGGTAAAACTCTGTAAAAACTCCACCAACTTTTCATGCTTTTGGTTCAACTTCAGCTAATTTTTTATGAACTGCAGTGCATGGTTATCTGAATACAACACAAATTCCTTGGGCAACAAATAATGCATCCACTTCTTCAAAGCCTGCACAATAGCATAGAACTCCTTATCATAGGATGAATAATTCTTCTTAGCCTCATTTAAATTTTCACTAAAATAAGCTATATGTCTCTACTCTTGACTCAAGACAACTCCAATTTCTATCCCACTAGCATCAGTCTCAACTTGGAATATTTTATCAAAATTTGGCAAGTCCAAAACAAGTCTTTCAGTGATCTTCTTCTTCAACAACTTGAAATTCCGATCTGTTGCTTCTGTCCATTTAAATGGTTGGTTTCTCTCCTTTATTGTTTCAATTATTGGTGCACATATATGACTAAAACCTCTTATAAACATTCTGTAAAAACTTGCAAGACCATGAAAACTCCTTACCTCAAATATACTTCTCGGAGTTGGCCAATCCAGTATTACCTGAATATTTTATGGGTCCATCTTCAATCCTTCTTCTGAGGCTATAAATCCCAAGTAAATGAGCTCCTTTTGCATGAAACTACACTTCTTCAAATTTATGAGCAATTTCTCCTTTTGCAAAGTACTTAACACCAGCGTGACATGCTCCAAATGCTCCTCCTTACTCTGACTGAAAATCAGAATCTCATCAAGATAGACTATCACAAACTTTCCTACATACTCTTTCAAAACCTCGTTCATTAGTCTCATAAATGTTCTTGGTGCATTAGTGAGCCCAAAAGGCATCACTAACCACTCATACAATCCATTGTTGGTCTTAAAAGCGGTCTTCCATTCATCACCTTCTCTAATCCTTATTTGATGGTATCCACTCTTCAGATCTATTTTATTAAAATACTTTGACCCACTTAAACAATCCATCAAATCATCTATGTGTGGCAATGGAAATATATACCTTATAGTGATCTTGTTTATGACTCAGGAATCAGTACATATGCGCTATTCACCTCCTTTCTTTGGACTAAGCACGGCTGGTACTGCACATGGACTAAGACTTTCTTTGATTAGTCCTTTATCTAACAGCTCATGTACCTGTATTCCAACTTATTCATTCTCCCGAGGAGTCATTCTATATGTTTCTTTGTTTGGTACACTTGCAACAGGTATTAAATCTATGTGATGATTGATACTTCTGATTGGTGGCAATTTACTAAGTAATTCATCAACAAATATATCAGCATAATCATCTAACAGATCTTTAATTTCCATAAGCATATTGTCTAAATTTGTAGAAGACATAATTACCTTGGGCTTACCCATAACAACAAAATGCAATTCTTTCTCCTTTTTGACTTCCTGCAGCAACTCCTTTCCACTGATCAGCATAACATTATTCTCAGTTGTTCCTTTATCTGCTTCATCCTTCAAAGGTAGTAATGTGTGCTTCTTCCCATCCTTCTCTATGGTGTAAATATTCCTTTTTCCATCATGAATGGATTTTCTGTCAAATTTCCAAAGCCTTCCCAGCAATACATGGCACACGTCCATTGGCATCACATCAAACAATATGACATCCTTGTAGGTACCGATTTGTGTCTCTACTTTTCACTATTCTATCACCAAAATATGATGTCCCTTCTGTAGCCACAACATTCTGTAAGGATTATGGTGTACCACCTTACTCAACCCCAATTTCTCAACCATCTCTATGGAAACAAGATTATTAGTGCTTCCACAATCAATCACAACTTTACAACAATTCTCTTTGCACTTGCATACAACACTGAATAGACTCTTCCTTTGCGTTGGCTCATTTGCTTCCTTCTCTACTTTAAGCAATACTCTTTTGAGTAATAAAGACTCTCCTGCCTCAGGTGGTTCTTCCTTTCTCGTGACCTGATGGTTTTCTTCTTTTGCTTCAGCTACAGTCACATTCCGTTGATTTGTTGGTTTGTTATGAGGACAATCCCATGATCTGTGTCCCCATTCTCCACATGTGTAGCATCGAATCTCTCTTCCTTGGCCTCTACCTCTAGGTGCAAATCTTCCTCTACCAAAGTCTCGTCTTTGTGGCAGTCTGCTACTCGAACCTGCTGTTTCATTCTGAGAGTGCGAAAATCTTGCTCTGAAATTTCCTTGTCCTCTTGCTGGATTTTTACCTCTATTCCTCTGACTTTTCTTCCTCAACATTTTCTCCTTTGCCTTCAAAGTTGCTTGATAGTCATCCTCAATTTTCTTCAAACTCAACAAACTGATTTCATCCTTTATGTCATACCTTAATCCATTGATGTATCTGCCTACTTTCTCCATATCATCTTCAGCATGTCCTGCTATAATGCTCAACTTGTAGAACTCCTCTGTATACTCCTTGACAGTAATTCCTTTATGTCTCAAATTATGTAATTGCATAAACAGATTCAATTGATAGTCCTTTGGCATAAAATTATTCTTCAACTTCCTTATCATTTTATCCCACTGCTTGAACTTAGGCTTTCCCTTTCTAACTCTGGATGACTGTAATTCATCCCACCAGAGAGATGCATGGCCCTTCAACCTGGTAGTTGCATACTTTATCTTCTTCTTGTCTTCGATCTCTTCCAAATTGAAATACTTATCCATTGAACTGATCCAATCCATCATCTCATCCACATTAAGGTTCCCCTCGTATGAAGGAATCTCCATTCTCGGTTTCCCACTAACCATTGCCAATATCTTAAAAACTTTAGCTGCCTCGTCTTATTCTGCTTCTTCTTCTCAAAAGTTTCCTCTGTTGTGTTGACATCTCCTTCCTCGGGTGCACTCGTCTGAACAACCTCTACTATCTCCATTCTTGTACCAAGATGTCGAATTTCATCCAGAAAATTTGCATTTGCTTCCGACCTTCCACGACCTATGCCATCGCCTCTCCTGGGTGGCATATTTGCACCAACCTTCAAGAACAGAACTCAATTCTTCTCTAATACCAAATGATGCTGACTAGCTGCACAAATACTAGAATACATGGGGAACTGTATAGTTTATGGGTTCATACGATTCTTTATTCGCAACGAATTTCAATTTTGAAAATTCACCAACATAGATACGCGAAGCAACCAACACCATTTTTTTTAACAAACACACATAAACCCAAAACAAACCATATACACATAACTTCTTACCAGCAGTCCCCCAACACTCCCGACCAATCACCGTCGATCGCACTTCACCGCATTTACAATTTAACTTTAACGCTAAAACTTATTTCCTGCGATTTGCGATGTTGCGTTGTGTTGACGTGTGGCTCCCTCCACTTCGCATCGCAAATGATATCGCTTACCGTGCGGCGACCTTAAGACTAACTTCTAAATACTACGATTTATGAAATCTCTTTCCATGCGCTGTAATCTCCACAGTTGGTTTATTTCTTGATCTGACGATCCACGTGATATCGCCTCCAATTCACTTCGCATCGCAAGTGAAATAGTTTAACTTGTGAAATTACTAACTGTAAAAATTATTTTGTGTAATGTGTGAAGTCCTCCAACTGTAATTTGATCTCTCACTGTTGATCGGTGCCAAATCTACGGTCTTCGTCGCGCCTGCAATTCGATTGATCTCCAACTGTGTGATTAGTATATATGCAATTCAAAAAATATTTTAAAACAATGGTTTCGAACAAAGAGCCTGATTAATCACAAAACACTTGGAATTTAATAAGAATGAAAATATAGAGCCAAGTCCTTGGTCAGCTGGTTATTACAATTATTTCTCTTCTCTCTGCTCTCTCCTCTCGCACACCTATTTCACACTTATTTCATTATTTTTCACACTCTACTCCCCATTTTCTCACACCTATTCATACATTAAAATATCTCACTGAAGCGGTCCTTCTCGTCTCTAAATAAATTTCTGTTTGAACCTTAAAAAAAAAACAAATGCTACCCTATTTCTAAGCTCTTATCCTAATTGGCTCAATCTCCCTGCGAGGAGAAACCAATTTCTTTTTTATTCCTAATTAATTTTAGCAAACCCAAACAAACTAAATCCTCTCATTTAAACTAAATAAAATATTAATAACCAATGTTTATCCACTTCATGTTATCCAGAACATTTGAACATACAATCACATTGTTGGTTAAGTCTGGATGCTCCTGCATCAAGATCCATAAATTTACAACATAGTAGTTTATAAGTAAAATGCATGTCTATAATTTGGTAATGGTTCCCCATAAGGATCCCTCAGAGTCCAAGGAAATCCCAACCCGAGAACAATTCTCTTAACTCTATAATGATGGGTTTACTTGGCCCTATCATTTCTTTAATAACTACCACACATGGATGTCCCATCTCAGCAAAACTCTTCAGGGAAAGAATTTTAGCTCTCCCCCTAAGCGCCTGATATTTAAAGGCATAAGCTTCTTGTGGTGATTTATTTTGGGGTAGTTCCTACTCTAAGGAGCCCATAAATGATTCTTTTTCTACCCTACTAATTTCTCATATAATATTCTCTTGGGTGAGTTTGAGAGCCAATGTTTGGCAGGCCTAGACTTCTTCTTCTCACCAAACCCCAATTCCCTCGTTCCTTCAGGACCCCAAGGAGTATTCCTAGGTCATAGAAGATAAGTATCCCTTCTAGTGGAAGTAGAGGGTGATACTAGGTTTAAAGAGTGAAGGTTCTCGATGGACTATGCATGAAGGGAATCTATGTCCCCAAAGAGACCAACAATGAATAAACCCCCTTCCTTCACTCTTAGTGATTGAATACTCAAAAAACCCTTAAAAAGGTATGAGGATAATACCCTCTACACCATAAATATACACTAACAAGATGGATACTTATCCAAGTTGTAAGGGATGAGCCTTTGTTCCATAGAGACTCTAGCTTACACTATTGTGATGGAGAAATAACTAGCTAATCTTTCAATCTTGTTATTTAAGTATATGCTTTCTCTCAAGGCTTCGCTTATTAAATCAACAAGATGGATATGTAACCTACCAAAGAAATTTACCTTTGTTCTCAGAACTTGACTTTTGTGATAATAAATTTTATTTCATGGTTCCATTCTTCATACTATGTGATTCTTCCCAAATGGTATTTGACTATTGTAGGGGAGGAGGGTTCAAAATCCTTTCATTTGGAACCTTTTCCACTTTTCATTAAAATTTCTTTATAAAAATGAACTCATAATTAGAGAATATGTGTCCTATCTTATGGTGCTAAGTGCACTTTAAGGGGATGTTGATGTATTCCAACATCTCAAGATAGGATTTTCCCCCCACCAATAGAGATATTGACTCACGAAGACCTTGATGAGGGTCATGCAAGGGTCTAAATCCACCAAAATTTGTGCCATAAAATAAAAACAACAATATTGGTATATGATCCCCATATGGGGTGGGAATAAACATGACAAGGGGGGGTCAGTATGCCATTCATCTCACCAAGCAATAAAATGAGGGAACATGCCAATAAGGCCCCCCCCGCCACCCTCTCATGATGTGATTTAATGCCATAGGGTGGTGAAGGTAATTTCGGTTCACATTATATTTTAGTTATGACACCTCTTCCTATCATCTAGAATTGTCTTGCTAAGAAAATTATGGTAGATACAACCTTGCACGCATCCATGATTTCATCTAGATTTTATGATTTTTGGGACTTTCACTCAACACTACATTGGTTTTCAAAGTGGCTAACTTCTACGGAATGGCATCCAAGATCTTCTATAATTGTTTCTATTTTTGTCTATTATTTCCTTTCTCGATTTCTTAGTTCATTGGAATTCACAAATTATCTTCTCTGGATTACCCCTTTGCTCATGTCTCCTTCCTTAGTTTGTCCTCCCTTCCTATCAAGTGTTCCTAAATATTTTCTCCCTGATATTTGGAGCTCTTCAACTACTCTGTGATAGTTTGTTCGAGTCTCTCTAACCTAGTCACTCTCACTACTAGCCATCCTCTCTAATTTCCTTGTCATCGGTTTTGGGGGTCTACAATGTTGTATCAACATGCAACATGTCGTCATTGAGATGCATACAACAAAGCAAGAGGGGGAAATCATACTCATCAAAGAGTATAATCCTTGGCCAAATTGTATCACTCTCAAATTCCACCAAACATCAAATCTCATTGAGGCTAAGCGAGATATTATTGAGAAACGAGGTTATCTCTCTTCCATGAACATCACAAGGGAAGTAGCTACTTGGGTAGCCCTAACAAAGGTCACACTCGATGCAAAAAAATCAATACATGTATATGGTGGATCTATATTGGCGTATGAAGAAACTGTTGGGTTGATCCGGATCTTTTAACTTCAAGGATGCATTCAAAGTTTCATATAAAAGAGAATATTAACCAAGTAACTTAAACCACATGAAAAGAAACGGAAATCATAAGCAAAAAAGAGATCGAAGACACAACGATTTGATTACAGAGTTCACCCAGTGTGGGCTACGTCTCCAGGCCCTACTTAAAAGTGGGGAGGCCTTCTTTCATTAAGTGGTATCAAAGAAATCAATTACAATCAACTTTTACAAAAATGACCCTCATACCTCCAATCTAGATGATGGCCTGAAAATGGAGACCCCAGCTAGAGAAACAGAGTGTGCGGTTGGATTCTGGATTTCAAGAAGACAAACTTATGGAAAAATGAATCAATACAATAGTTGCATGAGGACATGCAACAAATTTAGTTGGGGGATATGTTGAGTCTCAAAACTATCTTCCATCTTCATCCATATTTCCATAATTTCATAACCATATAGCCCTCATTTCATAACTATCTAGCCTAAAACCCTACATTAAGTAATCATCTTCATGATCATATGGATTAGAATAATAATTTTCCAAAGTTATTTATTTTATGTATTTTTAAGTGAATTTATGATTATAAACTAGGAAATTAACATGGTTTCATATATCTATATATGTGTTATGAGTTTTGTGGCACGTGTAGGCTTATTTGGAAGTTCTAGAAGGATCTTACTTGGCCTCCCAAGCACAAATTCGAATTTCAACTCAAGAGGTGGACCATATTCCAGGGATAAATATCATGGACATCTTGATGTGTCATGGGACTTGTATCTAGTATTTAGGGATAAGTTGAGACAAGTATGGATCTAGTAGATATTTAAGGGATTTACATTTATTGAGAAGATATCCCTAATTCATGTATAAATAAGAGGAGCATCCTTCAAAGGAAGCTAACAAGTTGTCAATTATTTATTAGCATTAGATTTATGATTGTTCATTCAGTATGAGTAATATCATTTTCTCCAAATCATGAGTTATGAGTGTTCTTTGATTCTTAATATGTGACAGTTGTTCATGTGTGCTCATTGAGAAATGGACGGATCCCCATCAACCACAATTCACATACATTTGTAACATAGTTTGATTACTATTATTTCCTTTCATGCAAGTGTGATTTACTTTCTGCAAGTGTGATTTACTTTCCTACATTCAATTTGATTGTCATTAAATTTCTTGCTTACTATCTATCTTAGTTTTCTTGCTTGACAACTAAATCACTAGATGTTATTTACTACTTTCTAGATTAGTTTACTAATTTCTAGATTATCATAGTTTGCTTCTAATAGATTTGCACTTTAGTTATCATTAAATTGCTTGTTTACTAGTTCTCATAGTTTGCTTGCTTGATAACTAAATCAATAGTTGTTCTAGGTTTACCCACTTTCTAGATTATCATAGTTTGCTTCTAATAGATTTTCACTTTAGTTATCATTAAATTTCTTGTTTACTAGTTCTCATAGTTTGTTTGCTTGATAACTAAATCAATAGTTGTTCTAGGTTTACCCGCTTTCTAGATTATCATAGTTTGCTTCTTATAGTTGTTCAAAGATTAGTTTATTAGTTTTTAGAAAGGCCATGGAATTCATTCATTCCACCCTTAGAATATAACTTCCACCCTTAGAATCTAATTCAGTTTTCTTGCATGTGATTTATTTTACAGTTTTCTTTAGTTATATTTGTAATATGTGTTTCCCTTCTTTATTTCCATCCTAAACAAACTTTCTACAAGATTTTGATATGAGGTATCATATATTTTGGTTTTCTTCTAAGTTTACGAAACCCCTGGATTGAAAAATTAAATAATAGGGATTTAACATACAATTAAATCACCCTACAATATGATATATGTTGCATATAATGAAATAAGATTGAATTCTTCTGCACACTTATCTTTTTCATTATTTATTTGCAGTTTATATTTTCAGTTTCTTATGTTGATTTGTGGTTCAAATTGTGCAAATTTTTTATTTAAATTAACGACAAAATTTCCGAAGCAATATCCAACAAATTTATCATTTGGTACATTACATTTTCCTAGTGTATCACTATCAACTTTAATTAATAGACCTATAGAATCTCCAATATCTTATAAGATCTCTACCCAAATCCATTGAAGGGGTAAATGTAAAATTCTAACCCACACAGGAACAAACATAGATTTCATGGTGAGAAGGTTAAACTCAAGGAACCATGGATAGATTGAAAGACAAGCTTTGCCCCAGAACCAAGGACCCTAGTCAAATACCTTTTGATGGTATTCAATATTTTTTAATAAAAACACAAAATAACCTTTTGAACAATATATAAACTATATGTGTTGAGCCCAGTTCATATGAATACACTCGTGGAGGGAAGATGATGAGGGCCAAAATCCATTGAACCTGCATATAATTTCTTGTTGTTCATACTCTACAACACTTATCTTGATGAAATCATTGTTCCCCTCCAACGATGGGGTCTCTAAATACTGCCCCAATATGAAAGCTTGAACAAAGAGATCCTTGGGTGGTTGAGATATGGGGTCAGGATTTAGGGAATCCTTGAAATACGTAAAAAAAAATTGTCGAGGAAACCCCATTTCCCATGTAGCTACCTTTCAAGCCTAAAACTATAACTATGGTGGAATCTCTCTTGATAGCATAATCTCCAAGGCCTTTTGTTATTATTTAGATGTCTCCCTCCATAGAGGAGTTACATCTCCCCCACATGGATTGTTATATGTAATTGGATGTTGTAAGCCAATGCAAGCACAACATTTGTTGCCATGACCTAGAAGTAAAGAGACTCTCCTAATAATGAACTAACAAAAATAGGAAAATTTTGGAGATCCAAGACCACATCACTTGGCAGGAGGATTTCGTCAAACACTTTGCAATCTTCACCATACCTCTGTTGGGTATTTAGTTTTGGAATTTCATAAAATAGTTTGTCGTCATCCTCATCCCTCTCTTTCTCTAGCCCAACGAAAGAGGGCCAAGCATCCCTGGTGGAGGAAAAAATCCCAAACCCACAAAATGTCAGACACTTCTCCAACCCTGGAGAAAAGAGACTGATGTTTCCCTGAAGAAAAAAACCCTAATGATGCCGCTTATAATGGCCTCTAAATAAACATTTTTAACAACAACAAATGTTTTGCAAAACTCCTCCAGTAGTAACAACTTTGATCCATTCACAAATAATTCCAAACCGCATGGATAGACACTTAGTGGAACAAATCTTAGTTTTGAGGTCGTTAGAGTGTTTGCGGCTAAATGGTGTACCATTCCCGAACAACTGAGTTTGCCTGCAACCCTTGGCAAGGGGGAGAAATTGTTGGAAATACTAAGAGGGGGGGTGAATCAGTATTTATTTTCAATTGTTATTTTTACTAGTTAGATCACTTATATTTAGAACACAAAATGAAAAATAAGAATAAATTATTTTATTAATTTCTTCTTTGCAATAAATCAAGTAAAATATATGTGGGTTCCAACCCTAGATGAAGACACCGATCTTCAATCTCCCAGGATCCAACCTGTATTTTCCAAGCACCGACTTCGACTTCTAAGGCTCCAACCTTGTCAATTCTGAGGCACCAACTTCAAGGGCTCTAACCCTATCTCTGGTACAGGCTCCAACCTGGTTTCTTGAGGAATCCTATCCTCTAGGGCTCCAACCCTATCTACCAAGGCACCAGCCTTGTCTTTATGAGGCTCCAACCTCTTGCTTTAATTCATAAAGATATATTTGGTTATACTTCACGACCCCCAATGTCTTCTTCAACGAGCCCTGACAATCTTCAGTTATCCCCTCACTTAGCCTCAACGTCACTTCATCAATGACAACCTTGTCTTCTTAGAAGGTGTCAACACTGCTCTTCATATTACCCAAACAAAAACTCCAAGTTCACCTCATGATGGCTTCAATGCATCATAATCTCCAAGGGTGTCTTCACAAGGTGCTACAAATGGCCTACTCCTCAAGATTATCTTCACAAAGTGTCTTCAATATTTTCTTTAAGATCCTCTAGCAAGGATGCTTCAAAATGCTTCCAAGGGTTGCCCCAACAAGTATCTCCAAGAGGGCTTCTTCAGGTCTTCAAGCTAACCTTTAATAAGGTGTCGTAAATACTCCTTTCCCAAACAAGATATCTCTCCACAAGCTCCTTAATAGGTGCTTCAAAACACTTAAATGACTTCAATGAATGTTGATACAAAAATGAGTGATGTACTTAGTTGAGATCCTTCAATAAGATTATTCACCTATCAATACTTCCTATGTTCAATTAGTTCCAATTTGACTGTCCAAAATATTTCAACCTTTAAGCCTCCATTATTGATTTCTTATGCCTTGATGATTTCAAGTTGTTGGATTGTGTGTTAGTGCTATCCTTATCCAATATCCTTAAAAATTTAGGTCTGCACCATTGACTTTACATGCCTGAATGATACCTCCACAATTGCTTTAATAGTGAATTCAAAGTGTTGGAATCACAATCTTGATTGTGTGAATGTAGAATGGGCTTGGGCCATCCTCCACTTGTCAACTCTTCAATCTAGCTCACCACAGGAATGACCACAGAGTTAACTCCAAGCATATAAAAGCCCTTTGTACCTTCACACCTAAACCATAGAAAGAAATCTAAGGATTCCACAGTATGAGGTTATTGCATCAATTCCGAGCTATAGCACTGCAATATTTGGTCACTGTAATTTCGAGCCATAGTACTGCAATTCTGGGTCACTGTAATTCCGAGCCACAAAACTGCAATTCTAGGTCACTGTAATTCTAAGCCACAGTACTACAATTCAGGGCCACTGTAATTCTGAGCCACAAAAATTTCATATTTGAAATATGCCACCATAGGAAATCTGAACCACTTGGGTTTAGATGCTTTACTAGGTGATCAAAACTTCAGTTGTTTGTAGAGTTTTTATACCCAAACAATCCACTACTGCTTATTTTCTTAACTCTTGTGCTCCTTCTCTTCTTTGTTCACGAGCTGTGAACAATGCCTTCTATTCTTGTGATGATCACCAAAAATTTTGGAGGATAAATGCAGTCTAAACTATATATATAGTGTTTTTTTCTAGGACAAATAAAGGGACACATATTTAATATGTAGGCCGACATGAGTGACAAAGAGTAGGTCGGCTAGCCTGCAAATATATATTTTTCTTAACTTAAAAATTCCATATCTCATCAACCACTAGAAGTTTCGGGGAAAGTAAAGGCTCATTGGAAAGTAAAAAATATACTCTATAAGATGGTGTAGGAGTCAATTTGGAAGGATGCCTCTAAGGTGGTAAAAATAGTTTTTCTTTGTGACTTTCCTTAATTTTTGTGTGCAGAAGGTGAATAGGACAGCATGGATTTTCCATTACTTGGATTATCCTTTGTTTGGCTTATCAATCATAGGATCATAGTATAATTATGTAGGATGTTGTAGCTCCTAGAGATAGCCCTGAGTTGCAAAATACCAGTGCCTAGGACATCTTAAAATCAGAGGCTAAATGTGAACAATTGTATAAATGCCTCTAACGGAATGTGGAATAAGAGAACAAAGGTTTTGGTGGTTCATGGACAGAGAAGGCTTTGGAGCCGATTCATGTGAATTCCCTATACTGTGAGAGGGCTCAAGAGGCTTCGAGGCTTGATGGCTTTTAATTGGTTCAAGTATAAAACAATGAGCAAAAACTCTAAAAATATGCAGAGGCGGTGAGGACGAACAGAGAATGAACCCACGAGAGACAGGCTTAAGAGATTTAATAATATATCCCCCAGTGACCTCAGAGGAAGCGGATATGAATGAGATATGGGCAACAACAAAGGTTCGCAGAGCATAACTTAAGGGAGTGTGGCAAGCTTAATACATGAGCGTTAACAGCTGGGGGTTATGCAAACACGAATTCATGAATAAAATTGCAGACTACCAGCAGCTACATTACATGGACCTTGAAAGCAGCATAATATGACTGATGATTATACATAAAAAGAGATTACTGATAATAGAGGAAAACAAATACATACTACTCATTTCTCCATCTGGAATCCAAATAACAACGATGTATTATATTAAGTTCAAACATCTCTCCCAAATATGTATCTCAGAGCACAGGGAGCACAATCATACAAAACTACAGCAAAATTCTTCCAAAATTCCAAAAACCTTCTTTCATCTTAGAACTTACTATATATATAGTTTCCTTGGAGGGTCTATGGTACTTGATCATTTATGATCGACCCATATCTATGAAATCAAAACATGCTACCTAACTTGCAAAGCGTACATTGAGGAATTACTTTTGTACTGAGTGAATTAAAATAGGAATGGGGTGAAATTGAGATTTCACCAGCAAAATCATCAAAATTAAACCAAAAAATGAAAGGAAACGGTTTCCCATTGAGGCTAATAATGGGAGCCTTCAATATGGCATGGAGAGGAGCAGTCGTAGGTGTACAGGCTAACTGTCATTTTACGATTCCATCTATTGCCTGCAGACCTCCACTCCCTTAGTCTGGCGATTTCCATTTAATTCATTATGGAGAGGTTGTTCGTACCAAGCACACGTGGTTCTTTAGGGGATATGAGCAGAACACATAAGCTACAACTGTATGTTCTACTTCAAAAGCCCATGCAGTGTCTTGAATTGCAAAAAGGGGAACCAGATTCCAGAGGGAGTCTCAAGTGGTAAGCAGTATCAGAGAGGGGGGTGCAAAATGATGAGAAGAAGGCACATGGAGGAGTGGGTGATAATTAAAACCGCCCTTTCTGGACCCCCCCACCCCCCACCCCCGACGATAAAGTTCAAATGTTGCGGGGGGCGCGAAACTAGATAAGGGTCATTGGATGCATTGGGGTGGAGTGGAGCTGAAGGCAGAATGGTGGAAGAGGGAGTGGGTTTGACGTAATTTATTTATATTGAAATGGGATAAAGACAGGCCACGGGGGTCTATTGATGAGGTGGCAAAGTGATCGGACCCGCGCCCATAGATCTCATGTCGCAAGATTTAGCTAGGAGCAGAGGGTGGTATATGTTAAAAGCTGTGGGGAGCGATGTGCGATGACGGGGAAGGTGACGTGGAGGGAAGGTGGGACCCGAACGTTGCCCATAGATCGCACTCTTAACACTAAACAGCGGAGGTAAACTTTAAAGGATGCGAAGTGCAAAGCGCGGGGAGGAGGTAAGTGACGTGGCAAGGTAAAGTGGGGCCGACTACTTCGCAAATCGCAGATCTTAGCGTTTTGTTATAAGCAGCAGGAGTTAAAATCTAAAACTTATGAAGTGTGGGTAGAGGGACCCGCCCGCATCGCACATCGCAAAATTTAGCATTTGGGTAATATGGTAAACTCTAAAAACTACGAAGTGTGGTTTGCACTAAATGGAGGATGATGTGTCAGTGAGCGTGGGTCCCACTGCATTGGTGGAGTTATAAAGCGGTAAATGGTTATGTGGTAAGTGTACGAGGCTTCATATTATATGAAAAGTATTACAAGCGACCAGAAGTGGGGGGCAGAGCTACCATGGTGGGGCCAACCGCCTCGCAACTTAAACAAAATACTTTTTGGGTGCTTAAGTGGTAAGTTATAAAATGTGTGATATGCGACATGCGACGCGCTAGATGCTACAAAGTGCGAAAAGGCGAAAGGCAAGGAAAATGTGGAATACAAGGGTTTGCATGCGAATTTGGGTGATGTATCAAGGTTGGATGGGTCCCACCAAGTTGCATCAGCGGCAAGATAAGTTTCGGTAAGTATTAAGACGTAGAGACTAAAACTTGCGGGGAGCGATGTTGCTAATGAAGAAATGCAACGTGGGAATTTAGAAAAGGGAAAGTGAAGGGTAAGAGAGGGTAAATGGAGATAAAGAGGATAAATGAGATGAAGGATGGCGGAAATGAAGTTTTCTCACCATTGAACCTTATCAGCTACATTTTCCCCTTTCTACTGAACTGAGATACAGATTGATTCCTTTGAAGCTCTATGACAGTTACGACTTGCCTTCCTTTCTCCCTCTCCCCTTTGTGTGTGGTCACAGGCCAACATAGGAAATCCATGTCATCGTGATAGTATCCAACATCATCATGAAGGCACCATGTATTCAATAATATTCTATTAATATTTCATAGTGTAGCATTATTAGGAGAACTTAAAAATAGTCTTCCAACCATCAAATGATATCTTCCATGTCATCATCTAATCCTTCATCAAGTGCCATCATCAATTGTGGTAATTCATGTAGTGTATGACATCATCAAGTGTATGACTCCATATGTCATCTAGGGTTAAGGTCTTGATCATCAAGGTACATGCAACATTATAGTTGTTTCAAGGAATTCTTAGGAATTCTTCATTAGTGGTTTGACATCTTCATGGGTTGATATATTCATTGATGGCATCCTTGTCAAACAAGAGTCATGACCTCATCATCTGGTACCAGGCATCTCAAGTATATTGACATATTATTGACATCTCAGTAAATGCCATATTGACATCAATGACAACCTTGATTAAAAATCTCCCCCTTTTTCATTGTTGGCAATATTATTTCCCTTCCAACAATTTCTCTCCCTTTGACGTCAATGGAAAACGGGGTGCCAAAGTACTCCCTCTATCAAGCAACTTCTCAACATGTTGCTTCTTCGTGTTTCCTTCATCAATGATAGTTCTACATGAAATATATGTTACTTCCCCTATCATGGTGCTCTTTTTTAATATACTTTCTCCCCCTGAGCCTCTGCATGGAAATGGATGAGGTAGATGATCAACCAATTCCCCTTGCATGCATAAAACTCCTCCAACTCAAGAAATATTGCTTACATTGTGATCCAGTGGGAGACATATTCACAATTATTTTCTTCAATGAAGTTACTTCTAAGAGATGATTTATCCAGATTGTCCATGTGTAACTCATCAAGGATTTCATAGGGCCCACTCACAGATCACATTCTGCAAGAATACTCAACAAACACAAAGCTCCCCTTAACTGTATGCATGGTCTCCTTTTAGGCAGAGTCTCATCATAAAATACCTGGAATATCAATGATGACTTTATCAAGTCAAAAACATGTGTTGTTAGCTGGAGTGTTCAAGAGGCTTCCATATTCAACTTGCTTCCTTCTCCATACTTGTGTAAATTTTTTCTTTGGCATGGTTCTAGCTTGTGTAGAGGCCCAAGTCAAGTTACAATCATGTTCCATATGTCCAATGTTATGGCAATTGAACCACTCTATCTTGTTCATGAATAAGAAATCATGACTTATTCTTGAAAAATTGCTTGTAGGAGATTGACAGGGACCATTATAATTGTCTTTGTGATATGCCCTACAATATTTTTCCATGTGCCCAAAGTTTGTACAAGAATAGAAATAACCAAAAAATATATTTTGGTACTTGGAGGATGGAGATTTCTTTGATGTACTTCCAAAATCATTATGTCTTAGGATCCTTTGATCAAATTTATTGCCTCTTGAATTCTTGACACCATCTGCATATCTTCTTGGAGTAAGGTTGCTTCTAATGTCATCTTGACTCTTGCCTTTGCTGGAACTGGGATCATCAACATCTCTTTCTGACTTCCTCACGTCCTTATTATTTGAAGCATTATCATTCTTGCTTGAGGGTTCACCTGCATAGCCAAGACCTGATTTATCAAGGGGATGCCTTTGATGACTTAGGATGTCATCTAGGGTTTGAGAGATTTTCAAGTTCTTATTTAGCGATACAACTTCCCTTTTAAGAGTGACAATTTATCCTTTGTATTTTTTTCACAATATTCATCTTTCATGACTAGTTGCTTCTTCATTTCTTCCATCATCCTTGTTTCTTCACATGTTTTGGCCTTGAGAAGATTGATGTTTGATTTTAGTTTGAAGATGTCTTCATCCTTTTCTGCTAGTTGGCATATCATTATGTTTCTCTCCTTTTCTACTTCATTAAATTGTCCTTATATGAATGTCAAATTTTCCATCACCTTCTCAGCTCCTTGCGCTTGTTTCCTTGCTTCTTCTAGTTGAGATCTAAGAGAGGGGACCTCTTCCTTGTATTAACCAATTTCTGCTTCAAGATTGTTCAAGCTCTTAAGTCTTTGTTCAAGGTGGATTGAAAAATTTTCTTCCTTTTTCTTTGTCTTATCTAATTGATTTGTCATAGATATGACTTCTTCATGATGCTTTCTTTTGTTTTGATGAAATTCCTCCTTAAGTTTGGCGAGCTCCTCATTTCTTTATTGTACTTGAAGCTTTAAAAGGTCAACTTCCTTCCTTGTCTTGTCTTGGTCACCATATTTCCCTTTCTTCTTAAGTTCCTCATTTTCCTTTTTCAAATTGTTAATCTCTTCCATGGCATCTACAAGCTTGGTCAGGATATCTTCTTCAAAGTCTTCTTTGTTCTCTTCATTTTCTAGGTCTTCTTTAGTCTTTATGTCATCATCACTCTTATCCTCAGCTTCCTTGATGAGCTTTGGATTTCCTTCTTGTTTTCCATCATCTTCTTGACTAGATATCATAGTCAATGCTCCTTTTATGTGAAGATCAGGAAGTTTATCCCATATGTCTTTTGTTGAAGAGCATTTTTCAAAATTGGCCTTCATGGAATTAGGTAGCCCATTCACGGTTGCTTTCATTGCTCTTGTACTATGCTCCTTGGATGCTCCTTCCATCATGCTATTAGTAATCACTGATTTACACACTTCAACACCGTGAGTCTTTAATAAATTCATCATTCTTGCCTCCCATATATCAAAGTTTCCATTGAACAATGGAGCCTTCACAAATTGATTGACTTCAATTTTGATAGTTGGAAAAGACACATCTTTAGGAGGATTGGAGACTTTCTTCCTTGGCTTCACCATTTGTGTTCTAATGATCAACCTTCAAGCTATTAGGCTTTGAGTGAAGGTACTGGCTCTGATACCAATTGTTGGAAATACTTAGAGGGGGGGTGAATCGGTATTTCTTTTCAATTGTTATTTTTACCAGTTAGATCACTTATATTTAGAACACAAAATGAAAAAATAAGAATAAATGATTTTATTAATTTATTCTTTGAAATAAATCAAGTACAATATATGTGGGCTCCAACCCTGGATGAAGACATCGACCTTCAATATCCTAGGCTCTAACCTGTATTTGAAAACACCGACTTGGACGTATAAGGCTCCAACCCTATATTTGGTACAGGCTCCTGGTTTCTTGAGGACTCCTATCCTCTAGGGCTCCAACCCTATCTACCAAGGCACCAACCTTGTATTTATGAGGCTTCAACCACTTACTTTGATTCATAAAGATATATTTGGTTATACTTCATGGCTCCCAATGTCTTCTTCAACAAGCCCTGACAATCTTCAGCTATCCCCTCACATAGCCTCAATGTCACTTCATCAATGGAAACCTTGTCTTATTAGAAGGTGTCACCACTGCTCTTCATATTACCCAAACAAAAACTCCAAGGTCACCTCATGATGGCTTCAATGCATCATAATCTCCAAAGGTGTCTTCACAAGGTGCTCCAAATGACCTGCTCCTCAAGATTGTCTTCACAAAGTGTCTTCAATATTGTCTTTAAGATCCTGCAACAAGGATGCTTCAAAATGCTTCCAAGGGTTGCCCCAGCAAGTATCTCCAAGAGGGCTTCTTCAGGTCTTCAAGCTAACCTTTAATAAGGTGTCTTAAATACTCCTTGCCCAAAAAATATATCTCTCCACAGGCTCTTTAATAGGTGCTTCAAAACACTTAACTCACTTCAATGAATGTTGATACAAAAATGAGTGATGTACTTACTTGATTCCTTCAATAAAATTCTTCACCTATAAATTCTTCATATTTTCAATTAGCTCCAATTTGATTGTCCAAAATATGTCAACCTTTAAGCCTCTATTATTGATTTCTTATGCCTTGATGATTTCAAGTTGTTGGACTGTGTGTTAGTGCTATCCTTATCCAATATCCTTCAAAATTTAGGTCTGCATCATTGACTGTACATGCTTGAATGATACCTCCAAAGTTGCTTCAATAGTGAATTCAAAGTGCTAGAATCACAATCTTGATTTTGTGAATGTAAAATGGGCTTGGGCCCTCCTCCACTTTTCAACTCTTCAATCTATCTCACCACAGGAATGACCGCAGAGTTAACTCCAAGCTTAGGATAGCCATTTGTATCTTGACACCTGAACCATAGCAAGAAGTCTAAGGATTCCACAATCCGAGGTTATTGCTTCAGCACTACAATATTGGGTCACTGTAATTTCGAGCCACAATACTGCAATTGTGGGTCACTGTAATTCCCAGCCACAGTACTGCAATTCTGGGTCACTGTAATTCCGAGCCATAGTACTGCAATTCTGGACCACTGTAATTCTGAGCCACAGTACTGCAATTCTAGGCCACTGTAATTCCGAGCCACGACGATTTTGGATCTGAAATATCCCACCATAGGAAATCCGAACCACTTGTGTTTATATGCTTTACTAGGTGATCAAAACTTCGGTTGTTTGTAGAGTTTTTAGACCCAAACAATCCACTGCTGCTTATTTTCTTAACTCCTATGCTCCTTCTCTTCTTTGTTCACGAGCTGTGAATAGTGACTTTTATTCTTGTGATGATCACCGAAATTGTTGGAGAAGAAATGTAGTCCGAACTGTAAATATAGTTTTTTTTGCTAGGAAAAACAAAGGGACACGTCTTTAAGATGTAGGGCGACATGAGTGACAAATAGTAGGTCGGCTAGCCTGCAAATATATATTTTTCTTAACTTAAAAATTCCATATCTCATCAACCGTTGGGGGTTTCGAGGAAAGTAAAGGCTCATTGGAAAGGAAAAAATATACTCTATAAGATGGTGTAGGAGTCAATTTGGAAGGATGCCTCTAAGGTGGTAAAAAAAAAATTTCTTTGTGACTGTCCTTAATTTTTGTGTGCAGAAGGTGAATAGGACAACATGGATTTTCCATTGCTTGGATTCTCCTTTGTTTGGCTTATCAATCATAGGATCATAGTGTCATTATTTAGGAAATCCATGTCATCATGATAGTATCCAACATCATCATGAAGGCACCATGTATTCAATAATAGTGTAGTAATATGTCGTAGTGTAGCATTATTAGGAGAACTTCAAAATAGTCTTCCAACCATCAAATGATATCTTCCACGTCATCGGCTAATCCTTCATCAAGTGTCATCATCAATTGTGGTCATTCATGTAGTGTATGACATCATCAATTGTATGACTCCATATGTCATCAAGGGTTAAGGTCTTGATCATAAAGGTACATGCAAAATTATAGTTGGTTCAAGGACTTCTTAGGACTTCTTCATTAGTGGTTTGACATCTTCATGGGTTGACATCTTCATTGATGGCATCCTTGTCAAATAAGAGTCATGACATCATCATCTGGTACCAGGCATCTCAAGAATATTGACATATTCTTGACATCTTGGTCAATGCCATATTGACATCAATGACAACCTTGATTAACATAAATCATTTGGGCAGGGTAAACTAGTGTCTTCTTCCATTGCAAATATCCAGGTCATGTCCAGCAGGGACAACAACATATGAAACTCCGCAAAAACTGCAAACCCTCGTGTGCCTAAGAGTCTTCATCCTCGTTTTCCTTCTTCACTAAAAAAATAGAAAAATATAATTTTTGGTTATTTAGAGTGTATTTTTGAATGCATAAATAAATTTAACATCTTAAAAAAATTCTTAAACATTTATGTATTACTTATTATTTAATCAAATGTTTATTAAATTTTAAATAAATCAACCAAAAAAAAATATACTTAAAACTTTGGTCAAAAATATCTATAAAATTATTGCAAAAAATATATATATGGTTAAATATAAACATATTTGAGTACAATTTAACATTCTATTAAACACTTTCTTTTTCTTCTACCGAGATTTTGAACGAAATTAACCAAACACCATGACCATTGGTGCAGTTAATGGAAATTGTACATAGTCAACTATAAGCAAATCTAATTTTACACCATCAAATGTAAGCAAATATGAAAATCAACATAACCATGACCACTACTACAATTTAAGAAAAATGTACATGGTCAAATATAAACAAACATAATTTTACACAGTAAAATGTAAGCAAATCATAAAAATCAACATAATTTGACGTTCTACCAGACATTTTTATACCGAGAATTTTGGTCATAAATATCTAAAAAACTATTGCTTAAAAGACTATGACCACAACTACATTTTATCAAAAATGTAGCATGGTCAAATGTGAATATATTTGTAACATCAACACAATTTGACATTCTCCTGAATGTTTTTTTATGCCTTGAGTATTTGACAGGCGGTTATAAATTTAATCCGTCAAACGTGATGCACATAAAATTGAAAAAAATCAATCTTGACACGTGTCTTCCCGTGATAAGAGGAACAAGTGACACAATCAACTGATGATTTTTCCAAAACAAAACACAAGTGGAGATACTAAGTAGCGTGGATTACTTTCTCATTTGATGGTTTTTAATTCACCTTATAAGACTAACCACAAACACAAACCTAATACTCACCACCCAATAATACTCACCACAAATGCGAACCTAATACTCATCGCCTAATAATACTCCTAGTGATGAGGAAATTCCTCCTACTAATGAGGAAATCCCTCCTAGCGGGGATGATGAAATGATGGAGAAATTGCAAACAAATATTGTATACAGGACTAAGACTAGACCTTTTCATATTAATCCAAATTATTCCAATTATACCATTCTAGGAAAGAATTTCTCATAAGATCAAGTTCCATTACTAGTTTTCTTTCAAGTGATTGTTGTTAAAATAATTTCTTAAAATGTATTGACTTCATGCATGTCTTGGAGAAAAAGAATATATATTTGATATTGAAAAAAACCATGCAGAATTCATATTTAGTGGGATTTAAAGCTTTTAATATGTATAAAGGTGTTCAAAAAATTCAATCAATTGGATCTTTGTCCATGAAGAATCCAAGCATGATTGGAAAATAATCATACATTTTATTTAAGAGTGCATCCTATACACGAAATTAGGCTATTAACAAACACTACATTGTCATGGATGCAAGAAAGTTTACAAACATGGAGAGTGCATTCTAAATAGAGATATGATACATATTCTAGATGATTTTGTGAAAGTGGAAGATACAAGTTATACAAAAAGGTGATGAAGAATATAGTAATTTTATGAGATATACATATTTTACAAGGATATGGAAAAAACAATCAACATTATTTTCCATAATTGCATAATTATTAACAATGAAATGTGTGTGCGTGTGTGTGCGTGTGTGTGTGTGTGTATGTGTGCGTGCGCGTGTGTGCGTGTGTGTGTGCGTGCGTCCGTGTGTGTGTGTGTGTGTGTGTGTGCGTGTGTGTGTGTGTGTGTGTGTTATGTGCAGATTTAATTATCAAAGCACTTCAAGACTATCACAATGTTATACAAGCATCAAAACTAGTTTAATATTATTCCAAATAAATATCCAGGCTTGATAATTGATGGTATAGAACAAAAAAACACTTCTACCACATTTTTTGAGTACACCGAAAAATTTACAGGACAATCATTTTATCTAGTTTCACTTTATTGGTTGTATGGTTTTTAATTAGAAAATGCACCAAGGGTTTACTTCAAAGCTCTAATATTCATAACGATGTTAATCTAACCATCACCATAATTCATCATGTGATGACTCGTGTGTCTCCACTAAATAAACATAATGATGCTATTCTAACCATCACCATAATTCACCATGTGACCACTCATGGGTCTAGTAACCTTCCTCAAGTTTTGGATGACAACCATAGTCATGAAAAAAAATTCAAATTGTATTTTGATATCTAAGCATGTTTGTGAAAATGGTAATCTTTAGAAAGGTTACTACCAAAAGAAAGAGTGGTAAGATGAGAATATGTTAAACCTAGTCATAGATCTAGAAGACTTTTAACATTTGCAATAATGGGTATGCATGTAGACTCAAATGGTGTACTGGTTGATAATAGAGAAAAATATTTTTCATCTACATATTCATCCAATCATCAATATGAGGATGAGGATGATGTACATTCTAATGGTGCGCCCAAAGTCTATGAGTCAATTTGAATAATTATATGAAACATTTATGTATTTTTTTATCAACATGATCTTTGCAAGATAACTCAAAAATAATGTTTTAACTGGCATGTGATTTTACATGAATTTATGAGGCAATTTTATGTTTGTTCGATTATATGTTTTAATTATGAAGAATTCATTTATTTTGAATATTAACAATGCAACAATAACTTTGAGAAATAATTTATGTTTCATTCAATATAACTAGTTTTAAGTTTTTGATTAAAAATATTATATATATTGTCATTTCATTATGTATTATCTTGTGCTTGAAGGGATAAACAAACCCTAAAAGAATGAAGATTTTAAGATGGATTTTATGATTTTGTTTACACTAGTAACGAATTTTTATATCATAATTTTAAAAATGTTAAAAATTTAATGTTCCATTGAAAAGTGGGTTTTATTGATTTTATTACAATTATATATGAGATTCAAAATCATGTTTGAAAAATGTTTAATTTAAAGTTCAAAACTAAGAGGTGGTATTGTTATCAAAATATTTGAATTTAATGGTTGCTTTTTAAGTTTTGATTGCAGTGGTACAAATTATTAAAGTTAAGATTTCCATTAAGTTATAATTTTAACTTTCGAAAAAAAAGATTGTTGGTAAAATCACTCTCTCATTTAAGTGTTGATTTTTAAAGTTTTCATAAAAATAACATTGATTTTCTATATGCAATGGTTGAAAAATATTGTAATTTTAATTTTTAAAAAAATATTATTAATAACTCTATTTTTAATTTAAATTATTTTTTTTCATATTTTTTGCCAAAATTATATAGATTTTCAAGCTTAAAGTTTTCATTTTGACATTTTAATTCTCTTAAATTAGTAAGAAGAAGGGATCTATATTGGAAAAAATGTAGTGAAACAATTATATTATGAGATAGGGAAGTCTAATACCCTTAATCATCATTTGCTTTGTTTTTGCTAGTTTTTATCATGGTTTTATGATGACGGCCATGGAGGATGTTTAAACTTCTTAGTTGGATGTAAGTGAAAGAAAAGGAGTCAAAAATGCATGAGCAATAAAATGTTTTTATTTTATTTTTTAACTTTAAGGGTCAAAAGTATGAAGAATAAAATGTTTTTTAGTTGGTCAATATGAAGGTTCCAAGTTGCAAGAAAACACATTATATAAAGTGTATATTTTTCAATGAATAAATCATTTTTTTATTAAAATAATAAATATATTTTTTCATAAAAATAATTAAATTAAATTAAATATTTTGAGAATTGCTTAAATTTTTAAAAACCATTTTTTTTTAATTAAGTCATATAAATAAGATTAATATATTATCTTTTAAAATAATTTTAAATTTAAATTATAATATTATCAATAATTATTATTTAAATTTATTTAAAAATATTATCATTATTTTTTGTATAGTATAAATATTGCACAATTATTTTAGATTGTGTTATGTACTATATATATATTTTTTTGTAAGTTTGGTAGCACGTTTCTTTTTTTCTTTTTTCTTTTTGTTTTTACTCCATCTTCATCAACATGTCCAAATACATCACCCTTTGCAAGGGAATTGAACCTGTGATGAGTGTTATATACTATATACTATTAAAACTGAGTATTATGTTACAAAAATGTATCTATAAAGATAGTTTAAGTATTTAGTATATTTTTCGTAAAATAATATTTTTTGTTTTTTGTTTTTTTTTGTTTTTTTTAATAAATTATGTTACTTTCAAAAAATAAGTTATATTAGTGAACTAGAAAACATTCATATTACAATACTATACTTTGTACAGAAAAACTTTTGGTAATAATCACAGATGAATATATTTTGTCAAAGAGTTTCTAACCACCCAGTATAGTTCATCATCATAACAAGATGAGAAATCAGAGCTAGTTTGACTAGAGAAAGAAAAAAAAATTATTTGCTTGATTTTATGTAAATATGAATTAAATAAATTTTATATTATATCATTTTACAATATATTATATTCATATAGTTAAAATATGTTATATTATTATATTATATTTTAAAATTAATTTTTTAATTAATCTATTATATTTTATAAATATAATTTATAAAATTATATTCATATAACTAATTCATTGGTATTAAATCATATAATTTTAATATGTTATATTATTATATTATATTTTAAATTTAATTAGTTAATTAAAATATTATGTTCTATAAATTTATTTTTAAAGTATAACAATTATATTATTAAAAATGATTTAATTTAATTAACTGATAAGGTCAAAGGAAAATCAGAGGTTAATATTCATAAAAAAAAAAAAACTAATAAAAGAAAAGGAAGAAGGGAGAAAAAATGGGAAGGGATGCTAAAACAACAACTAAGAATGAAGGGTCAGAATCCAACATCTGCTAACACTCCAACTATCATCTGTATTAAGGTTCACCTGTCTTTTTTCAATTTCTAACACTTCCCTTAACTTACGGTGATGAAAGTGGTCAATCCTTGCAATAACCTTAGAATCTTCAATGCAAATGAAGATGATCTGATTTCTCATCTTGTCCTGGTGATGAACCACACTGGCTGGTTCGAAACGCCTCGACAAAATATGTTCATTTGTGATTATTACCGAAAGTTTTTCTATACAAATTATGGATCACAGAAGCCAACTTTCATAAATCTTACACTTCTTGATATCAGATATCAAGATTATTTAGGGGCTTTTCCTTTTTTCCTTTTCGCCTACGTACATCGATCCATCCTTTAGTGTTATCTATAACAACTGAAGAGCTACCCATTTCTTCATTTTTCTGATAAAGCCCCATAGCTACCGGTTGAGTCGAGGTATTTGGTTCTTTCTCACTATATGGATGACCAGATTTATGGGAGTGCTTTTGACCACAGTAGCGAGCACAATGAACATTGAAGTTGTGTCATTGTCCTTCCTTAGGCAATTCTCCTCTATGGAGTGAAGATTCGCTACAACAAGCTGTGGCATAACTAAATCTAGAGAGGTTGAGTTATCCGAAGGCATGTCCTTTTGCTGAGAACCCTCATTTTTTTTACTTGCAGAGTTCTTAGAACCAACAGATGGCTTCAAGTCTCACCACCTACGGCTAGATTTCTTCAACACATGGGATTGAAAAGTCTCTTTAGGAGAAAGGCGCACATTCTGAAGGTGTCCGGGTTTTTGGCACCTTCGATCCCTGAAAGTTTCATTCTCATAATCCAATGGTTGGATGTAATCCTTACGCTCGCACTTGAGGATGAATTTTTCTGGTAAAACTTTGTTGATGTCAACTTCGATACAGATTTGGACGAAGGTGATGATCCTTTTTCCCCGTGTATCGCTATCAACTTTGATGAATCGACCTATAGAATCTCCAATATCTTCTAAAATCTCTACGCAAATCCATTGAAGGGGTAAATATGGAAGTCTAACCCACACAACAGACACAGATTTTATGGTGGGAGGGTTAAACTCTAAGAACCATGGTTAGATTGAAAGACAAGCTCTGCCCCATAACCAAGGACCCTAGTTAAAAACCTTCTGACGATTTTCAATATTTTTGTAGAAAACCACAAAATAACCTTTCGAACTATATAAAAAATATATGTGTTGATCCCAGTTGCGAATCCACTCTTGGAGGGTAGATGATGAGGGCCAAAAACTGTTGAACCTGCATATAGTTGCTTGTTGTTTATACTCTGCCACCCTTAGCTTGACGAAATCAGTGTTCACCTCTAGTGATCAGGTCTCTGAAGAGTGCTCCACCATGAAAGCTTGACCAGAGAGATCCTTGGGTTGTTGAGAGTTGGGTTCGGGATTTAGGGCGTTCTTGAAAGACCTAAACTTTGTTGTCGAAGAAACCCAATTTCCCCTGGAGCCACCTTCCAAGCTTGCAACTATAAATATGGTGGCATCCCTCTTGATACCATAATCTCCAAGGCCTTTTGTCATTTTTAGATGTCTCCCTTCGTAGAGGAGTTGCATCTCCCCCACAAGGGGGAGAAAGTGTTTGGGCACGGGAAACTTGTGTCTTCTTCCATTGTGAATGGCCAGGAATAGCGACGATAACATCTAAAACTCTGCAAAAACTGAAAACTCTCATGTGCCTCAAAGTCTTTATCCTTATTTTCCTTCTTCACTAAAAAAAATAGAAAATATAATTTTTGGTTATTTAAAATGTAATTTTAAATACATAAATAAATTTAACATCTTTAAAAAAACAAAAAAACAATTAAACAATTGTGTATTGCTTATTATTTCAACAAATATTTATTAAACTTTAAACAAATAAACCAAAAACATATATTGAAAAATGTATTCATAAATATCTATAAAATTATTTCTCAAAGAAAAATATATGGTCAAATATAAGCAGATTTGAAATATCAGTACAATTTCACATTCCATCAAACATTTTCTTTGCTACCGTTTATGAAAAATCTGATCTGAAAAATCAGTATAACCATGACCACTGCGACAGTTTATGAAAAAATCTGATCTGAAAAATCAGTATAACCATGACCACTGCGACAGTTTATGAAAATTGTACATGGTCAAATATTCTCGACTATTGTTTAAAAGACCATGAACACAACTACGTTTTATGAAAATTGTAGCACGGTCAATTGTAGCACAATTTGACTTTATTTAATCCTTCAAACGTGATACACATCAAATTGAAAAAAAATCCCGACACCTGTCTTTTAATTTTGATGGGTTTTTATGAATGATTGATATTTTAACACGAACCTATAAAAGTCACCACAAACACGAACCTATCGTCATGACTGACTTCCTGTGGGCTTTCAGGCGCATATTTCTCCCTGTTCTTGCCTTACTTCCCTGCTTTATATTTATACTTTAGTCCCTTTGGCTGTTTTTATATTCAATGTTTGGGTTGTTTTTATATTCGTAGTTTAGGCTACTCTAGTGCTCCCTTCATATTCACAATCTCTGCTTTTATCCCATCTGTTAGTCCCTCTAGAGTGACTGATCGAACAAGAAATGGATATTGTAACCGGAACCGCAGCGAACACCATAAGCAGCGTTACTATCGTCCCATTCATCCAACAAATCATCCAACAGATTGATGATCTTATTCGCTTGGATGACAACCGTCAGCTCCTGGAAGCTCAGTTAAATCGTATGAAGAGCCTCTTGCTTGATATTACCACTCGATTCCAAGATCAGCAGAAGGCGACCCCGGATTCTCTGAGCAAGTGTTTGGTAAGGATGCAACATTCAGTTGGAAAGGGCAGACAGTTGATCCATCGCTCACAACGTCCGCAGCAGTGTTTTGACCTTCTCTTCTGCAAGCGGGCGAGGGAAATCAGAGAATGGAAGGAATCCTTTTTAGAGCTCTTTGTCGAGCTTGAAACCGATTTTTCCTTGTTTTGCAGCGCTCAACAGATCGTCTCTGCGGCACCACAACAGGCAGACCTACTGCTTCAAGACGAACCAGACACCGGAGTGGTAGGGATGGAAAATAATTTGGCAGAGATAAAGCTTGAGAGATGGCTTACTGAAGGTCCCCACGTTGGGATAATCGGTGTATATGGGATGGGTGGGGTTGGAAAGACAACATTGCTCAAGAAGGTCTACAACACGTACAAGGTGAGTCAAGTTTTTGATGATGTCATTTGGGTTACTGTTTCTCAATTTTCAATTCTGGAGTTGCAGAGTCGAATTGCTTTTGCAATCAATTTAGACCTGGCAAACTGTCCCAGTGATGTTGATATGGGGAAGATGAAACTCTCTGCATATCTGAGAACAAAGAAATTTTTTATGGTTTTAGATGACATGTGGAGAACATTGAATCTAAGAGAATTGGGTGTAGAATTTAGCAATCCCAGAGGCAGCAAAATTGTATTCTCTACTCGCAACAGAAATTTGATTCAAGAAATGAGGGCAGAAGAGTCCATCAAAATAGAACCCCTGTCCAAAGAGGAAGGATGGGAGTTGTTTTGCAAAGTTTGTTTTAAGGACGGCCATGTTCACAAGGATTTAAAACATGTTGCAAGAGAAGTGGCAGACGAGTGTCAAGGTTTGCCCCTGGCCATAAATGTAATAGCCTCAACCATGATTGGCAACATAGATATAAATGAATGGAAGCTCGCTTCAAATCAGATGAAAACAGTGGATGCGAATTTTCCTATTATTCATCCTCGGATTGAACAAGATTTGTATCAGAGATTGAGATGGAGTTATGATAGCTTGAGACACGACCATTTGAAAATTTGTTTTCTATTATGTGCCATATTTCCTGAAGATATTGCCCTTCAATCCGATTACTTGGTGCAGGTGTGGATCGCAGAGGGTCTGGTGAAGAGCAAAGATTCGGAGTATTTATTGGAGACTGGGTATAAATATGCAAAGTTACTTCGTGATCGTGGGTTATTGCAATTTCATGCACACGGTTGGAATAAGATTCACGATGTTATACAGGACATGGCAATTTATATAGGAGAAAATGAGGAAAATTGTGTAATTAGGGCAGGGAAAATGCTTCAAAATTTTCCCCACATCCCCGATGATTGCAGAAGAATATCAATTTGCCACAATAATATTACGTCTCTCCCGACACTGAGATGTTCAAACTTGGTGACTCTAATTCTACAAGCAAATGAAAAATTGGAAAAGATTCCAGAAGATTTCTTCTCCAACCTTCCTTCTCTTAGAACATTAGACCTATGTCAAACAGGGATAAAATCATTGCCAGTATCATTATGGCAACTCACGAAACTGGAGTTTCTCACTTTTAGTGCGACTGAAATTGAGCATGTGCCTGAAGGCATAGGTAATTTATCTCACCTTCAATTTTTGCGTATGGCATATTGCAGAAGACTGAAATCTTTGCCCTCTCGAATAGGGGAGCTTACAAATCTGAAGTATCTGAGTCTTCTTGACTGTGATAGCCTACAGGTGATTCCCAAAGAAATTACAATGCTTTCAAATTGTAAAATTGACCCTGACTGGATATTGGAAGGGCTCCTTCGATGAAATGTCGCGATGGCCATAGACTGATTCAACTTTGACATAATTTTTTAATGATATCATACTCTTGTATTTTAAAGAAGGACGAAATGTTTTTGTTAAATTGTATGTTTTGTGATATAAAATTTAATTTTAATGGCATATTTTTAATTGTATGAACTTTTAAAATAAATAATTTTTTAATAATATGTTTTATACTATAAAATGATGATTGTTTTTAATTATATTCGGTGGGATGAGATTATTCGACCTTTTTAATAAAATAGCTAACTGTTTTCCATTTTTAATAATAATATTGTTGTTGTTATTGTATATGTAAAAAGTTTATATACACACACTTTACAATATATTAAAAAGTTAATGGAGTTTCTTTTTCGATCATTAGGTTGGTTGGAGGATAATGTTGAGAAAAAGGGTTAGGGTTTTTGTCACATGATTTTCAATGGTGGCTTTTTATTGGTGATTTAGTAAGATCTAAGAGATTAATTCACAAGTTGTGGCTTTCCATTGGCGATCTACTAAGATCTAAAAGACTAACTCACAAGTGATGGCTTTCCATTGGTGACCTAGTAAGATCTAGGAGACTAACTCTCAAAGGGTCACGTGATGTAGTTTAGCACTCACTATTCCATGTCCTTATCGAGGATGGAAGACGTGATACAACTTGTTGACTACTCCAAGGACACTCTCTCTGAGGGCATGATCTTTACTTCTCCTTGTGTGCGCTCTATTCAAAATACTAAACCAAGAGGAGGAGGGCACAAGTATTCTATCCAGCCTCTATGGATTTTCCCAAGGGATGCACAATAAAGTTCATGTCAAATCTCACAAATCGGTAGGGTTTCCATAGGATTGCTATCAAGGAGATGTTTATAGCCATAAAACATCTCAAAGTTTGTTATCAAACAAATATGTTGTATTTTGTGTAGACTTGGCCTATAACCCATTTTCAATCTATACTTTCATACCTCACAAACCAATCAACCCCTTAGATGGAAGCAACAGTGACAAGCCATGCTCATTAGATTTTATTAGAGGCGTTTTAGGGTTGGAAAAGTTATAGGGGGTGCAAACAAGCCAAATTGAGAACGCCCAAGATGGAAGAAGTGAAGGGTAGTGAAATCAAAATGGGATGGTATCCTTTTGGTGGTCAAAGAGGCCCTGCAAGTTGGATAAATTATAGAGCTTGATCGTCAAACTCTTGTAAGGAAATTTTATGGTAGGAGAGTATTCATGGTAAACCTAAATAAAGGGATGCAATTGAGTGGAGTCCCCTCTTAGTATATAGATAAACTATCTATTTTCTAGTGAGAGGATGGATAGGGTTCATATTTCATACTAGGGAAGATGTGGGGGAGGGATTTTGGTGAGTCATTTTTATTGGGAGATAATTTTATTATGTATTAAACCCTAGCATCCCCTTTTTTATGCTACGGAGGAAATAATGACTAGCTTGCCTATATAGATTGAATTGTCGAACATTCCTTCAAAAATTTGGTTAGACTCTAGCTTGAGAGCCATTAGAGAAGCGCCAAGGAACTTTATAGGATTTGAATATAGATACAAGTCATGTTTTTTCTTGTAAGGTTAAATTTTCTATTGATTTATTAAGACAATATAGAATATATAGTCCTATTTTTCCCTTGTCTAGCATTAGGGAAGCTAGACGAGTGGAAAAGGCATAGATGTTTCAACATCCATACATGGTGTTCAAAATAAATATCATAAAGAGATGATTTTCTAGTCCTGTGACTTTTAATATCTAACCAAGTAACAAAAGTATCATGATAAACAGATGATCTATAAATTGATATAGATATTCCACTAGACAATTTGTCACAACAAATATGATCAATTATACTTAAAAATTCGAAATCTACACTATGAGGATTTATTATGTTTAGATTTCAGTATATGTAAATTATTGTGTATTGTGTATGCATGTAAATTAAAATTATGTAGAAAATAGAGAACAATGAAATAAAAACTCACAAACTACGATTTGACACAAGATATAATTTGGGTAACCCATCCAGGAGAAAACCCAATTGGACGATGAGGCCACTTTGTTCTCTTTCTCTGAACGGAAAATGGCCACGAGTACAAAGAAGTAAGGCATATGTCTTGTGGGCTACTATAGTGCACAAATCCTCTCCATGTTCTCTCTCCATATCCCTCTCAACTAGTCTACTCGTCTATGGAACAAATGCACTCAAAAATAATGGAACCCCTAAATTTCCTTCCAATGGCTTGATTATAACACAACTCGATAGCATATTAGTGGTTAGGTTTGACTCCCTCAACTCTTAAGAAGAGTTACAATATGGACTCTACTAGAGTCCTCTTCATCATAATCACGTGGCTAGCCCATTTTCCTTAAGCAATGGAGGCTGACATGGCATCATCTTGAATTATGGTGGAAAAAACAAGAAGGTTACCTTTTGAGACATAAATTTCACATGCATACTCTAATTGAGGTGATTGTTGTGCCATTAGAAATGTCTTTGTGTAGAATAGGTAAAAAAGCTATTACACTAAAGTGGAAAATATTTGCCCCCAAAAGATGTTGTTTTATGCCTCAAAATTCTCCTAGAAGGTTTTAGACCCTAATTTTCCAAAGTGGATCTAATCGGTAGAAATGGTCATGTAAGTTGATTCCTCCCAATTTTCCACTCTAAAAGCATCGATATGGATGAAAAAAATACCATGATCTAATTGAGATCAATAAAAGACTGAGATAAAAATCCAAAGAGATTGTAATAGTTCATGTTCCAAGTATGCTAAAAGTATTATTGGTCAAAACTATTGCGTTTTTTGGCTTCTGCTCTAGCAATGAAATCAATTTTTGGTGAATCAATTGGATATGGAGCTATGGATCGGTCTATCAATAGGTTTGATCATTACGGTTTTTCCCAGCCCCCAATTACTTCCAACTCATCACTGTTTGTAAAAATAACAACCATGTAATTGAGAATTTTCTCACCAAACAACATTTGCAAGCTCTCTAAGGCAGCTGGTTCTTCTACAGTAAATCAATTTCTAACAGACAGTACAAAAAGAACTCTATGGGGACCATCCTTTGCAAGGTCAACACTTTTGACAATTTCTTTTCCAAGAAAGTTTGGATTGACAGTAGGGTCAAAGAGACTTGGCTTAAATATCAACCACATTCACTTTTCTGCCATTTTCCATCTGGACTTGTTGTAATTCAGAAGTGAGTGTGACAAAAATAGAAGGAGAATGTATAATCGTTGAAGTTGGCTCTTGTTGACCCATTCAAGGGCTTGCACCACCAACCAAGAGCACTTGAAGTCTTCGCTATCAGTTCCAATCTTCCCAAGAGTCGGATCTATCTAACTGCATTGAACTTTAAGAGATGTTAGATTCATCTTACTTTACCATACCAAGTTGACTATGTTGAACCAAGTTATATGTTGTCAAGATCAGGTGTTCCTTTGAAGGTTTGGATGTCCATGATTTGGAATTTTTTTTTAGTTTTGTTAAATAAATAAAAAAATTAAATTACTTTTTTTTTTTTTTAAATAAACAAATATGTTTTGTTTTATTCCATTTATAAACAAAATTATATATATATTAAAAAGAAACAATTTATTTAAAATGATGAAAAAAATATCAAATCAAATCAAATGATGAAAACAGAAGCTAGCTATAGAATTGCATGAATTCTGTAGCTAAATACAAGTTTTATCCAATTTATTTTATTTTTATTTTTTTATACTAACATAAAAATTCATTTTCTAATCCTCTAGATCATACAAAGCGCAGGAGGAAAGCATACTCAAGATTTTCATTAATCGATTTTTTTTTTTAATTTGGATTCAGAAAATAAAATGAAAAGAATCGATCTCACACCTGAAATTATCGTTTTTAATCTTTGCTTGTGCTCCTTGTTCACAATTTTCCTGCCAAGGTTTAGTAAATGGGTGGCTCTTGTTGCACCACAAAATTGCAAATTTATCCTAAAAATCCCAAAAACTCATTTTTATCTGTTAGTCCTATTCTAACAAGAAATGAAACATTCTCTTAAGTATAATTGAATTTCCAATGCATCCATCTGCGTAACAAGATCATGAGTAAACTCATATCCAAGTTTGAAAAATAAACCCTAGTGAATTCCTAGACATGATCATGAGGATTTGATGTTAAAAATTGTAGCCTAATGACTAGTTGAAACCAAATTTGAATGTGGTCCTTAGGTTTTTTATCTTCTTCAATTGTCATAGCACAAAGCTCTTTAGATCTTGTTTTTGCAATTGGATTTTTATTGTTTTTTTTTTTTTTTAGTGAATTGGGGGTTTTTATTTGTGGGTGTTTTGTTTTGTTTCTATGTTTTCTATATTCAAATGCAAATAAACTTAAATGAGAATGCATGAATGGAGTTAATCTTAAATGAAAATGAACCTAAATGAAAAATGTTTCCTATACAACCCTCCTAACTTATTGCATCTAAGTTTGCTTCCCCGGCAATGACACCAATAATGTATGGTGATTTAATTGTATGTTAAATCCCTATTATTTAATTTGTCAACCCAAGGGTTTCGTAAACTTAGAAGAAACCCAAAATATATGGGACCTCAGATGAAACTGTTGTGGAAAATTTGTTTAGGATGGAAAGAAAGAAGGGAAATGCATATTACAAATATAACTAAAGAAAACTGCAAAAGAAATCACATGTAAGAAAAATGAATTAGATTCTAAGGGTGGAAGTTAGATTCTAACGGTGGAAGTTAGATTCTAAGGGTGGAATGAATGAATGCCATGGTCATTCTAAAAACTTGTAAACTAATATTTGAACAACTATAAGAAGAAAACTATGATAATCTAGAAAGTGGGTAAACCTAGAACAACTATTGATTTAGTTATCAATTAAGCAAACTATGAGAACTAGTAAACAAGCAATTTAATGATAACTAAAGTGCAAAACTATTAGAAGAAAACTATGATAATATAGAAAGTAGGTAAACCTAGAACAACTATTGATCCAGGTGGATATCGGTGGCCACCCACCTATTCCATTTGGACCCGCACCATCAATGCTTGTAGCTTTTCACATTCAGCACAACTTACTATTTTTAGCAGGTTTTCGAGTCCTGCACTCCCAGAGCCGTTTTGGGGCCTTAATGATTCAGGTGGATATTGGTGGCCACCCACCTATTCAGTTTGAACCCCCACCATCAGTTCTTTCAGTTTTTAAGTTGCATCACAACTTACTATTTTTAGCAATTTTTCGGGTCATGAACTTTCGGAGCCATTTTGAGGGCCTAAACGACGTTTTTTGGGAAAAATGAGAGAAACAAGAGGTCCATTGATCGATGTTTCTCACACTGAAAGTTGTACTCCTCATATATATCTTTCTAACAAGGTATGATGCGCGTCAAACGGAGATCGTATGCCGAAGTTACGTCCCCGGGAAGTTGAAACACCAATTTACCCAAACGGGGCCCATAGTTTTGGCGCTTCATCTCCTAGGGTTATGTTTTTGGACGTTTAGAGTTATCCATTGTTTCTCAATAATAAATAGGCCCTCAAGCCTCATTGTAACACAATTCATAGGTCTGTAGCCGCCACATCTCTTCTTAGAGATATGCTACCAACACCCTAGCTATTTTTATTTCCATTATGTCTATAAGCATATTTCAGTGATTTGATTTAAATAAAATGAAGTATTGTTTCCGTTGCATCTCTGTGTTTATGTCTATTTCTATATTTTATTTCGTTCCTGCATAAATCTGGATCAACTATTGATTTATTTATCAAGCAAGCAAACTATGAGAACTAGTAAACAAGCAATTTAATGATAACTAAAGTGAAAATCTATTAGAAGCAAACTATGATAATCTAGAAAGCATTAAGCTAATATAGAAAGCAATAAATAGAAACTAGTGATTTATTTTTCAAGCAAGCAAACTAAGATAGCTAGTAAGAAAGAAGTTTAATGACAATCAAATTGAATCTAGGAAAGTAAATCACACTTGCATGATAGGAAATAACATAAATCAAACTATGTTACAGATGTATGCGAATTGTGGTTGATGGGGATATGTCCACTCCTCAATGAGCACACATGAACAGTTGTCACATCTTAAGAATCAAACAACACTCATAACTCGTGATTTGGAGAAAATGATATTACTCATGTTGAATGAACAATCATAAATCTGACGCTAATGAATAATTGACAACTTGTTAGCTTCCTTTGAAGGATGCTCCTCTTATTTATACATGAATTAGGGATATATTCTCAATAAATGTAAATCCCTTAAATATATACTAGATCCATACTTTTCTCAACTTATCCCTAAATACTAGATACAAGTCTCATGACACATCAAGATTTCCATGATCTTTCTCCTTGGAATGATCCACCTCTTGAGTTGAAATTCGAATTTGTGCTTGGGAGGCCAAGTAAGATCCTTCTAAAACCTCCAAATAAGGCTACACATGTCACAAAACTCATACCACATATATAGATATATGAAAACATGTTAATTTCCTAGTTTTTTTAATCATAAATTCACTTAAAAATACATAAAATAAATCACTTTGGAAAATGATTATTCTAACCCATATGATCATGAAGATCAATTACTTAATTTAGGGTTGTAGGCTAGATAGTTATGAAATGAGGGCTAAATGGCAATGCAATGATGGAAATATGGATGAAGATGGAAGACAATTTTGAGACTCAACACATATGCTAGTACAATAAAATGAAAATGGATGAAATAATGGTCACTCAAGAAATATGCAACAATACTACACTGGTCTCCAAAATAAAGCTAAACTAGTCACTTCTCCTATGAATTCTAGATAAATTCACCAAGGGCAGAGAAGGGTTCTCGCCCACTCTCACAGCATCACCCAAGGGTTACCATCCTAGGGCTACAATTGAAGTTGGGAACTCTCGGTTCTCCAAACCTCTCCACAAGAAACAAATACTCAACTCCAAGATGTCTCCAAATGATCTCCTCTCCCTTTTTTATATATTTGATGGACAGATCTCCAATCCTCTAGAATCATCTTATTTTATTATTATTCTAGAATCTCCTCCATTGAATTTATCTTAAGTGACTTTTAGTTTTATTTTATTTCACTTAAGTCACTTTTGGCATTTTTCCTCCAATTAATTAGTTTTCCTTAATTAAATGACTAATTAAAGCCATTTTAATTAGGGAAAATGGTAAATATCTCACCATACTCTCTCCAACCACTAGAAGTCACTTCCCAACATCCCATCCTATAGATATTCTCATTTCAATTCCAACGAGCTATTACACTGAGGTATTCCATCAAATATTTCTCTTGGATTTCCACCTCAAGAGAAATCAATTGAGTTAGACTCAATAATAAACCTGTGCTATGAAATTTATTGGAATGCAACGGAACGAAAGACAAGTTATGCATATGGTAGAATATTCCAAGTGAATGCCATCAGATCCTGTAAAAACTCCTCAAAACCTCCCAGGAAACCCTGATGGCATAAAACTGCTCCCATGACCTTGCCATCTCGTGCCCTAAAAGTCCACCCTAGTTTTACTATAGAGGAAAATAAAAATGGGGATTTGACAAATCCTCTCACCCCAAGATTTATTTCCCTCAAGTAATATGTATTTTTACACTGCAAAGGCATATGTAAAATGATATTGGGATCCCAAATGAACCATTGTACCACAACATGCCTTAAGCTAACCAATCATGAATGGGTCCCTCAATACCCGAATCCCAAACAAATTGTTGACTCAACCCACCATCCATGGATCCACCTAGATACCAAAATAACCATAACTAATCATCCTTGTCCATCCCCCATGGCACGAATTTTTCTTTGTCTTTGACCATAGATGCTACTCCACCAATAGAATACCAACTCATCACCTCTCTCCAGTCCAAACCTTGACATAAACAAAGGTAAATCCCACTGCCAACTGAAACATGCAGTATCCCTCACCCCTAAGGGCTGTCATTGGATTATGTCCCTGAATAAAAATATTTCTCCATCAATAGCATACCAACTCATGATCTCCCACCAATCCATCCTGTCGGAAGGATTGAACACATGGGCTCCTGCTCATTGAACAAGTCCATTATGATTATGTTGGTCTATGCTCAACTCATGCTGCTCATCCTGGTTAATCAAAAATATTTGTCCAAGAAACCCTACCCCTCTCTCTATAATGGACAAGAGTGGATCATATTTTTTGTAGGATCTATCTAGGTACTCCTGGAGAGGGTTGCTTTGAAAGTCCCAAGTGTACTCCTCTTTTTGCCTCACTAGGACCCTCAACCTCACCTCAACATTAGACAACTTATTTTTTGACTCAACACACACCCTTATAAGCTCTTAAATTTTTTTGTTTTGTTGCAAGATGGTGCCTCGGACTGTTTGGATCTTATATTTCAACACCATAAGATTTGTCTCAAAATGCTCAATCTTATCCCAACAACTACTAACTGAAAGTGAAACAATTATGTTGGCTACATATGCATTTGCATGCTCCTCATCAATGGATGGTACAAAAGATGGTTGTTTGTCATCCTCTATCATGGGCTCAACATGAACCTCCAACTGGATCTCCATAAAAGGCTCATCATGCATATTGTGTATACCATCCTCCTCAGATGACTCATGCTCCATCATATGATGCTCATGATGAATTATCACTGGTGACTCGTCACCCTAAATGTCTCCCATAGGAATCATCCACTAACTGCTCATCACACACACCAGAATATAAATTTGTTGAACCCTTGGTTAAACTGAGAGGAGGGGTGAATCAGTTTAATGCAGTCATGGTCTTGTAAACTTTTTTTTACACTTATTTACATCTTCAATTCATGATCAACTTAATATACAATGGAACAAAAATCTTAATAAGTGAGCAGCAGGTATTCAGTAGATTAAATGCATAATATCAGCACATAATCATCATGCACATAGACAACAGATATAAGTGGAAACCCATAAGGGAGAAAACCACATCTTATTATTGTTGTGATGCAAAGGCAAGTTCCAACTCCCTCTCACCACAAATTTTCTGTAGGCTCCAACCTATAGGAGGCTACTACCTCAATTCTACAAGCTACAACTTGCAAGGAAGCTCCAACTCCCATCTATTTTCTGCAAGCTACAACCTACAGGAGGCTCCTACCTCAACCAACTACAACTGGACATCTATCAAGCTACAACTTTATATGGAAGCACCAACTTCCTCATTGTACAATAAAATCATATACTGATTTACCTGGATATCAGCTCTGTTTTTCTCCTTCTTTACTGCTATCCTTCCAGCCTTATCATCTCTGGATCTTCACAACTCCTCTCTCTACTCCTTCTTCTTCTTACATTCTATCACCTCTTTCTCTATTCTCGACTCCTTATGCATATGCTGGGAACATTATTTATAGAGATCACCTCATAACTGTTTGCATTCCACAGGGAATTCGAAATGAATAGGTATGACTCTTTTCCTTCCCCCTTCTCATTTTCTTATCCAGCACATTCAAAATAATATAACAGAATGTATACATTTGTGTATTACAAGGGAGTTTTTCTTTGCCTGCGGAGACTTGCCTTTGCATCACATACAATAAAAATAATTAATTCATTTATATTTACAGTTACAACAAAAATATTTCACTCAGTCCTTTCATCTCTTTGCTCATTGTGCATTTGTATTTTCTGCTGCTGTCAGAGTCGTTTCAGCTCCTGCTATTATATTCAACACAGTTCTGCATAACTATCATTTTTTCCTAACTTGACCCAGCTGTTTATTTCCAATAGTGCCACTATATTCTTCTTTTCCCGACTCTGCCTCTTTTTCGCATGCCCACAGTGTTCAGCCTTCACCGCTCTTCTAAATACTCAGTTCTGCCTTTTTCTTTGTGTCAGGTCCTTACCCGAGCCTTTCTACCTGTGTTCATACTTTCCTTTTTATTTTACATTATAATCCTCCTTTTGCTCTCCGAAACGATTTACAAAGGAAAATCCACATACTCCCGGACTTGAAATGCTTTAGGCTTCAGCTTTGATCTTTATCGCGTCCGCTCTCTTTATCGCACTTCGGCGATTCAGATATCCTATGTGCCTTTGTCCCTTTGATCTCCCGATATGCGATGTGCGAAGGGTCCCACCAGGCTGTATTATCGCTTTATCGCACTTCGGCGTTTCAAACGTTCTTTGCTATATGGCTCCTTTTCTTTCCGATGTGATTTACAAATGGAAATCACATATACCCAGACTTGAAATCTCTTAAATAATCTTAGCTACATCGCATCCGGCTTCTTTATCGCACTTTGTCCTGAGCTTGCGATGAGCGATATGCGATCGAGTCCCACTTGACTTTATCGCTACTTCGTATCGCAACTCACGTGACTTCTAAGATTGTGCAATATCTCTCCTGAGCTTTGCGATCTGCGATATCTGATGAACTTTGCATTGCCGATTCGCATTGCATATTCTATGACTTCGTAATTCTTGCCACATGAGCATCGCTGATTGCGATATTCGATAGCATCGCATCGCATCCAATGCATCGCATCGCAAATTCTATGACTTATTACCCGACTTAACATAAGTCATAAATGCACCATATTTTCGGCCCACATTTACCAACCATCATATGGAAATGTGTTTTATACTTTCGACTTTGATAAAGTTTATCAAAGGTATCAACATACATAAATGTTCTCAGCCACAGCTTTACCAATCCACTTATTCCATCAATTATATTATATAACCTCCACTTAATGAAGTTCTTACCTTGATTATAATATCAACTGCTCACATAAAATTATGTCCGGGTCCCACAGCATTTCCAACTCACCCTTCCACTTTGTTTAATCGATCTATCCGCTTCCTTCATCTAACGGTGGACACACACCCAAAATGCAATGCTTCTAATCCAACGAATATCACGTCCAAATAAACTTCGACAATTAACAGCTCCAAGGCATGCGAAATAAGTGGTTTTGGACATCCACGTGTCGCTTGCGGAGGTGTATCGCGTTCATTCAGGGAGTTACCACTTACCAGGTCTTACCCACGCGAAAACCATTTGTTGGTTTGAAAAAACCACCTCTGCACCATCTTTTATGATTCTGCCTTCACTGTTCTGCTGTGCTGTTGTCCACAGTTTCGCTTCCAACTCTTCAATACAGCACCTCCGTATACTTGGTGAAACGTTCAAGCACGCCATCGATTCATGTTTCCGCTTTTGTTCATCAGTTCCTCCACGCTGCTCCTCTCCTGAGCTTGTTCTTTTTCCTTTCTACATTCGCTACCTCTCTGCTTTCATTGCTTCTCTGCCTGTGCTACTTAGCTGCATTCGATGCATTTGGTGCTTGCCAGTGTTCTAGTGTTGTTCCTTTGTGCTCCTTTGCCTTTGCTGATGGTCTAATGCTGCTCCTTGCCTTCCTTCTTTTTTTCATACTGCATTATTACTCCACTTCTTCTTTGCCTTATTTTTGTTGCTTCTCTGTTCCTTTGCCTTAGTGATAATTCAAGTGATGCTCCTTTGTGCTCCTTTGCCATCAATGAAAATATTTCCAACAGTCTCCCCCTTTGGCATTGATGGCAACACTCCAATGCTTCCTCCAGGACTTCCTCTGCTTGCTTTTCAGAAGACCCTTTCCTCTTTTGCTTGCTTTTCCTCCCCCTTTGATGTAAATGGCAAAGGGTTGCACTTTTCCCAGTGTGGTTTCTATCTTTTCATAATTATCTGATCTTGAGGACCTGTTCCATGCACTGCTCCATTGTTCTAGCTCTTTGATGACAATTTATTGACTGCTCTCCCCGTGGAATGATGCTTTCTTGTCTAATATTGTCTTCTGCACTGATCCTATTTCTTGTATGCCGCCCCTTTTTCTTTTTTCTTTTTCTAATTTTTGATCATGTTAGAGAGTAACATCTATAGACAATATCCCTAGTTTGTCTCTTAGATATTTGAATGGTTCTTTAGCAAGAGGTTTTGTGAATATGTCTGTTGTTTGTTTCTTAGTTGGTACATATTCCAACGTCACTAATTTATGTGCTACTTGTTCTCTAAGGAAGTGGTACTTTATTTGGAAATGCTTTGTTTTTTAATGAAGTACAGGATTTTTAGATATACTTATTGCACTTGTATTGTCACATTTGATAGAAATGGGTTCATCAATGCTTACATTCATGTGTTGGAGAGTTTGTTTCATCCACACTACTTGTGTGCAACATGCTGCTGCTGCTATGTATTCTGCTTCTGCTGTAGATAGAGAGATAGAATTTTGCTTCTTGCTTAGCCATGCCACTGGACTTTTTCCCAAATAAAATTCACCTCCACTTGTGCTTTTCCTATCATCCACACAGCTGGCCCAATCTGCATCTATGTATGTTGTCAATGTGAAGCTTTTTCCTTTTGGATACCATAGGCCATAATGAGAATTTCCTTGTAGATATCTAAATATTCTCTTGATTGCAAGTAAATGATTTTGTTTTGGCACTGCTTGATATCTTACCACAAGTCCTACTGCCAACATAATGTCTGGTCTAGAAGCAGCTAGGTGTAGTAGACTTCCTATCATGGATCTGTAAAGTTTTTGATCTACATCTGCAGATCCATCATTAGCACAAAGTTTTCATCCAGTGATCATGGGATTTGACACAGGTTTGCAGTCTTCCTTTTGAAACCTTTTCAACATTTCTCTTAAGTATTTTTCTTATGAAATGAATATTCCTGTGCTCTTTTTTTGAATTTGAAGACCTAAATAGAAGGTGAGCTCTCTAATCATAGACATCTCAAATTCTGATTTCATTTCTTCAGCAAATCCTTTTTCTAACTCATCTATGTTGCTACCAAACATGATGTCATCTATGTACAATACTACAATCAAGAGTTCATTATCATTAGCCTTTATGTACAAATTGCTGTCTACTCCTCCTTTCTTGAACCCTTGTTTTTGCAAGTATTTGTCTAGCCTTGAATACCATGCACGAGGAGCTTGTTTCAGACCATATAAGGCTTTCTTTAATCTGCACACATATTCATGTTTATCTGTTAAGGAGAATCCTTCAGGTTGTTCCATGTAGACTTCTTCCTCTAAGTCTCCATTCAGGAAGGCAGACTTCACATCCATTTGGTATACCCTGAAATCATGATAGCATGCAAAGGCCAAAAACATTATGATTGCTTCCATTCTGGCTATAGAGGCAAAGGTTTCATCATAGTCAAGTCCTTCAATTTAAGAATACCCCTTCCATACAAGTATGGTTTTATTTCTGATTACCTGCCCTTGTTCATTCATCTTATTCTTGAATATCCATTTTGTGCCAATGACATTTTTCCCAGTGGGTCTTGGAATTAACTCCCAGGTATTGTTCTTCTCAATTTGTTCTAGTTCTTCGTTCATAGCATTTACCCAATTTTTGTCTTTGCTGGCTTCTTCGAACTTCTTTGGCTCTATTTGAGATGGCATGGCTAGGTATACTTATTTTGTCTGTTCAGCAAGTTGTCTTCTTGTCTGGACTCCCACACTCTTGTCCCAATGATTTGATCTTCTGGATGATTCTTTTGAGTGTGTCTTGAGGGACCTTTTGAGTTTAATTCAGTATCTTTTGTTGTCTTGTTATGTTCATCATTATCTTGGTTTTCAGCTTCATGATCATCTGGAGGATTGGCGCAGCTTGTGCTTCTTGTTCTGTTTGGTAGATCTTCATCAAATCTTACATCAATGCTTTCCACAATTTTGTGCGGTCTTTTGTTGTAGCACCTGTAACCCTTACTCTTGGATGCATATCCTAAAAGTATTCCTTCATCAGCTCTTGCATCAAACTTTCCCAATTTTTCATCATTATTTTTTATGTAACACTTGCTTCCAAAGACTCTAAAGTGCTTGATTGATGTTGGTTTACCATGCCATAATTCGTAAGGAGTCTTGTCACAATTTGGTCTTAGATGAGCTTTGTTGAGAATGTGAACAGTTGTGTGTATTGATTCTGCCCAGTAGGTTTGAGGAATGTTCCTTTATTGCATCATAGCTCTGGCAATCTGTTGTACTGACCTATTTTTCCTCTCTGCCACCCCATTCTGTTGAGGTGTACCTGCAAGAGTAAATTGTTGTTTTATCCCATGCTCATTGCATAGGTCTGCAAAATCATAGTCTGTGAATTCACCTCCTCTGTCTAATCTGATGCACTTTAGCTTGCATCCTATTTGATTTTATGCCAATGCCTTGAATATCTTGAATTTATCAAGTGCTTCAGATTTATATTTGAGAAATGCTACCCACGTCATTCTAGAAAAATCATCTATTATCAACATGAAATAAGATTCTCCGCTTCGTGCTTTAGTTCTTGAAGGTCCACACAGGTCCATGTGTACCAGCTGAAGAGGCCGACTTGTAGATAGTATCTCTTTGGTCTTGAAAGATATACGGGTCTGCTTGCCCAGTTGGCAGGATTTACATATGGTATTTGAAGGCTTCTTTATTGTTGGCATATCTCTGACTACATTCTTCTTGCTCATACTGATGATGTGGTCAAAGTTTAGGTGCCCTAGTCTTCTATGCCATAACCATGATTCATCAAGTTTGCTTATGTGGCATGCTTCATTCTCTTCTTCCACTATATAGACATTACTTTCTGTTCTAACACCTTTGATTAAGGTATTTCCTGTGGTGCTTGATCTTACCACACAATCTTGGGCTCTAAAAAGGACCTCATAGCCTTTGTCACACATTTGACTAACGCTTAGCAGATTGGCTTTTAGTCCATCCACAAATAGTACATCTTGAGCTTTTCCTCTTCCATTATTCAGACTGACTGAGCCTTTTCCTTTGATTTTCCCTGCTTTATCATTACCGAATGTTACATTCCCATATTTATTTTCATCAAAGGTTACAAACTTGCTTCAATCTCCAGTCATATGCTTTGAACATCCACTGTCCAAATACCATTGGCTTTTCTGATCTTAGGCTATTAGAGCCAGGTCACACTTATTCAACTTCTTTTTCCACTACAAGCAGCTATTTGTTTGGCACCTTTTCTGAGAAGATGGACCACATTCTTTGAGAGGACATTTGGAAGACATGTGTCCGATTTGATGGCATACAAAGCATTTGATTATATTTTCAAATGGATTATGTGTAGGAGTGAACTCTCCATTGCTCATAAATCTCCTTGGGGTTTTAAGCATCAATCTTTGTCCATACGTTCTACACTACATGGCTTTATGGCCAAACCCCTTACAATAAAAATAGTACCTATGGAAACGATTAGTGTACCTGGTGTAGGGTTGTCCTCTCCATGTGTTTGCTTGAGGTAGTCTTTTCAATTTCTGCATCTTTTGCTGGTTGAAATTGATTATCTTTGTCTGACAGTATGTAGCAATATATCCCAGTTTTTGGCAGGAAAAACAAGTGACATTTCTCATAGGAGGAAAGAATCTCCTTTGAGATCTTCCGAACTTGTTTAATTGATCTTTAGGAACAATTGAGCTTTTTGCAACTGCTTGCTTCTTCCTCTCATTCTTTGTCTCTTGATGTTGTTGCTTGTTTCTGTTTGTTTCATCATGCATCAAGTTCTTGTTGGATTTTTTTTCTGTGGTTCCTTTTTGAGTTGTTTCATTATCCTTTACAGCTTTTACAAAAATGATGTTCTTGTTATCTTCTACCTTGGACTTACTGGTTTCTCCTTCATATCCTATCCCAGCCTTTATGAGAGGAGACCTTTGAGCATTTATAATCTTGTCCAATTGTTCGGTGATTTTCATTCGAGGAGTGTTCATTGACAATTCCCTTTGGGTGTTTTCTAGTTTCTTTCTCAGGAATACCACTTCTTCTTCCAATTTCTCTTGCTCCTGATGTTTATCTTTAATTTTCTTTAGCAGAATATCTTCCACCTTCTTAGCTTCTTCAAGTTCTACTTTCAATTGAATTAGGTCTTCTGAATTTGGTACCTCTTTTACACATTTGAGGAGAATGTCTTTCTTTTTTCTGCACTTGAGTTTAAGTCTGTCTATTTCCTCTAGGGCGCTTCTTAGCTCCCCCTCAAGATCTACCTCACCTTCTTCCTCATCTTCTAGAAGGAATCCTCCAGACTCTTCCTTGGCCATCAACACAAATTCAGAGGTTCCTTCTTCATTTGAGGATTCATCTGAGTTTTCAGATGCACTGCTATCTTGTTGAGCATAAAATGATCTTCTATTGAATCTCTTCCCTTTCTGCCAAATATTTGTTTTGGTTTTCTCCATCTCTTGAGTCTGATTCTTTGTTTTTTTAAGAGGACACTCAGATGCATAGTGCCCAAATCTTCCAAAGTTAAAGAATTTAAAGGGAAGTTTACCTTTATTCTTGCCTGAGCCTCTATCCAATCTTCTGACAAATTTGGTCTCTTCTTCATCAAATTAGGAGCATGTATCTTCTTTTTCTTATTTTCTCTTCTCTGTCTTAAAGGCTGCCTCCCTCACATTTGACTTCCTCTGTGGAAGTCTCATCTCATAGGTTGTTAAGTTTCCAAGTAATTGGTTCATGGTAAATGTTTCCCAATCAGTTGTTTCTTCTATGGAAGAAACCTTGTGGTTAAACTTGGATGGCAAAGATCTCAATATCTTTTGTACAATTACACATTCTCTAATGGTTTCTCCTAGAGCTTTCATGTTATTTACAATTTCTGTAACCCTTAAGAAGAGGCTGGCAAAATCTTCTTCTTCATTCATTTTTATATTTTCAAACTGGGCTCTATAGATTTGCAACTTGGCAGCCTTCACCTTTTTATCTCCCTCATGGATACTTTCTAATGTATCCCATATTTCTTTGGCAGTCTTGTTGTGCATTACTTTGATAAATTATGCCTCACACAAACCACTTAAGAGTGCATTCATGGCTTTTTCATTAGCTATAAAATCTTGTATGGTTTCTTTCTCTGTGTCAGAATCCATTGGGGCATATCCTAATTCCACAGCAGCCTAAACTTCTATTCCTAGAGACATTATGTACGTCCTCATTCTTATTTTCTAGAAGGCATAATTTGTGCTAGTAAACAAAGGGGCTTTATTTGTTGAGCATCCTTCTAGACTTGTCATCTTGGGGACCAAGGATCTCCTTTCAGTTGTTAAACTGGTACATAAGGAACCTGCTCTGATAACAATTGTTGAACCCTTGGTTAAACTGAGAGGGGGGGTGAATCAGTTTAATGCAGTCATGGTCTTGTAAACTTTCTTTTACACTTATTTACATCTTCAATTTGTGATCAACTTAATATACAATGGAACAAAAATCTTAATAAGTGAGCAGCAGGTATTAAGAAAATTAAATGCAAAATATCAACACATAATCATCATGCACATAGAAAACAGATATAAGTGGAAACCAATAAAGGAGAAAACCACATCTTATTATTGTTGTGATGCAAAGGCAAGTTCCAACTCCCTCTCACCACAAATTTTCTGTAGGCTCCAACCTACAGGAGGCTACTACCTCCATTCTACAAGCTACAACTTGCAAGGAAGCTCCAACTCCCATCTATTTTCTGCAGGCTACAACCTACAGGAGGCTCCTACCTTAGCCAGCTACAACTGGACATCTATCAAGCTACAAATTGATATGGAAGCACCAACTTCCTCACTGTACAATAAAATCATATGCTGATTTACCTGGATATCAGCTCTGTTTTTCTCCTTCTTTACTGTTGTCCTTCCAGCCTTCAAATTTGCTTTATATCATCTCTGGATCTTCACAACTCCTCTCTCTGCTCCTTCTTCTTCTTACATTCTCTCACCTCTTTCTCTATTCTCGACTCCTTATGCATATTCTGGTAAAATTATTTATAGAGATCACCTCATAACTGTTTGCATTCCATAGGGAATTCGAAATGAACAGGTATGACTCTTTTCCTTCCCCCTTCTCATTTTCTTATCCAGCACATTCAGAATAATATAACAGAATGTATACATTTGTGTATTACAGGGGAGTTTTGCTTTGCCTACGGAGACTTTCCTTTGCATCACATACAATAGAAATAATTAATTCATTTATATTTACAGTTACAACAAAAATATTTCACTCAGTCCTTTCATCTCTTTTTTCATTGTGCATTTGTCTTTTCTGCTGCTGTCAGAGTCGTTTTGGCTCTTGCTATTATATTCAACACAGTTCTGCATAACTTTCATGTTGGCCTAACTTAACCCAGTTGTTTGTTTCCAACAGTGCCACTATATTCTTCTTTTCCCGACTCTGCCTCTTTTTCTCATGCCCACAGCGTTCAGTCTTCACCACTCTTCTAAATACTCGGTTCTACCTTTTTCTCTGTGTCGGGTCCTTACCCGAGCCTTTCTACCCGTGTTCATACTTTCCTTTTTATTTTACATTATAATCCTCCTTTTTCCCTCCAAAACGATTTACAAAGGAAAATCCACATACTCCCGGACTTGAAATGCTTTAGGCTTCGGCTTTGATCTTTATCACATCCGCTCTCTTTATCTCACTTCGGCGATTCAGATATCCCATGTGCCTTTGTCCCTCTGATCTCCCGATATGCGATGTGTGAAGGGTCCCACAAAGCTGTATTATCTCTTTATCGCACTTTGTCGTTTCAAACGTTCTTTGCTATATGGCTCCTTTTCTTTCCGATGCGATTTACAAAGGGAAATCACATACACCCAGAATTGAAATCTCTTAAATAATGGTTCTGAGCTGCATCGCATCCAGCTCCTTTATCGCACTTTGTCCTGAGCTTGCGATGAGTGATATGCGATCAGGTCCCACTTGAATTTATCGCTACTTCACATCGCAACTCACATGACTTCTAAGATTATGCAATATCTCTCCTGAGCTTTGTGATCTGCGATATGCGATGAAATTTGCATCGCCAATTCGCATCGCCAATTCTCATCGCATCGTATATTCTATGACTTCTGAATTCTTGTCACATGAGCATCGCCAATTGTGATATGCAATAGCATCGCATTGCATCTATCCATCGCATCACAAATTCCATGATTTATTACCTAACTTAACATAAGTCATAAATACACCATAGTTTCGGCCCACATTTACCAACCATCATATGGAAATGCGTTTTATACTTTCGACTTTGATAAATTTTATCAAAGGTCTCAACATACATAAATGTTCTCGGCCACAACTTTAGCAATCCACTTATTCCGTCAATTATATTATATAACCTCACTTAATAAAGTTCTTACCTTGGTTATAATATCAACTGCCGACATAACATTATGCCCAGGTCCCACAGCATTTCAAACTCACCCTTCCACTTTGTTTAATTGATATATCTTCTTCCTTCATCTAACGGTGGATGCACACCCAAAATGCAATGCTTCTAATCCAACGAATATCACGTCCAAATAAACTTCGATAGTTAACAGCTCCAAGGCACGCGAAATAAGTGGTTTTGGACATCCACGTGTCGCTTGCGGAGGCGTATCGCGTTCATTCAGGGAGTTACCACTTACCAGGTCTTACCCATTTGAAAACCATTTGTTGGTTTTGAAAAACCACCTCTATGCCATCTTTTATGATTATGCCTTCATTGTTCTGTTGTGTTGTTGTCCAAAGTTCCGCTTCCAAATCTTCAATACGACACCTCTGTATACTTGGTGAAACGTTCAAGCACACCATCGATTCATGTTTCCACTTCTTTTCATCGGGCCCTCCACGCTACTCCTCTCCTGAGCTTGTTCTTTTGCCTTTCTACATTCGCTGCCTCTCTGCTTTCGCTGCTTCTCTGTCTGTGTTGCTTAGTTGCATTCACTGCCTTTGGTGCTTGCCAGTGTTCTGGTGTTGTTCCTTTGTGATCCTTTGCCTTTGCTAATGGTCTAATGCTGCTCCTTGCCTTCCTTTTGTTTTTTCATACTGCATTATTACTCCACTTCTTCTTTGCCTTATTGTTGCTGCTTCTCTGTTCCTTTGCCTTAGTGATAATTTAGGTGATGCTCCTTTGTGCTCCTTTTCCATAAATGACAATATTTCCAATAGTTATCAACAACTCCACATGATTTCTCATGCTCGCCATAGGCATCCTTGTATGACCCCATGGACTCATCCAAAGAAGAATCTTCACCCTAAAATCTGGAAGGAATATCCTCTTACTCTACCCTCATAATCTCCTCGGTGTCACTCAAGCATGAGTGGTTAGGTCCTCGAGGTTACTTACAAATGAATCAAATACCCTTCCTCCTTAGATCATTTTTGCTGCATGGTTGGTCACCACCAATCCTCTGCGACTCCTCCTGGGTCAATCTTCTCCCAAAAAAATCAAATTTATGCTTAACCAACCTTTCAACTAGTTCATAAGCATCAGGTGAGACCAATTGTTCTCCCCTCCAAATGAAGAACAATTTATACTACAACCACCTACAAATGGCATCATGGCCTCCCATACATGAGGGAAAAATGGATTGCATGTGTGTTATGACCGTGTGAGGACAATGTTTCCTAATTTTGAAGAAGCATTAGACCATCTAGAGCATCAATTCATCACACTCCAACTCAAACACAAGGTCATAAGATCTAACCAAGGCCATGACTTCTAGAATCTATAGCCTCCTCCCAAAGGTAGGGCCCTCACTATTATCTAAATCTTGTAAGGTCTCCACTATTAGCTTGAAGACTCTCCTTATAATGTCATTACTATAAGGGGGTATATGTGTTGTTAACATCATGATACTACTGAGACAAGAGGAAACTGGAATTTTAACTCCTATACAAGGGTGCTCCAAACACTTGGGTTATACTAAGGCAAGCATGGCTAGTTTTAGAGCCCAAATCAAGCTCTTCCTATATTATTGATCCACCTTGGAGAGGAGTGAAGCAATTTCTTTCAATTTGAGGAGGGATTTTACTGTAACCCCCATGAATCTCAAGTATGTCCCAAGTGCATAGATTTGGGTCCCATCTCATGCTCTTTCTGTGGATTCTCTTGTTGTAGCATGGTAAGTATCCCATTGGAAAATGATTTGTTGATTTTTGTTTCTAATTAAGGGAATTTATGAAGGTTTGATCCATGTTTTAGTTCAATGATGACAAGGACATCAAGCTAGAATACCTTATTCACTCAACGGGACAACAATGAACTTTTGAATACATGGCCAAATGACTCAACGCATAGACCTCTCACATCAAAACATACCTCACAAGTCACACTCAACAATTACATAATATTAACACCAAATGTAGACTCACTGTACTCTCTCGCTAACTTAAAAACCATTAAAAACTTTCTTTTAGAAATTTTAATAAACAGTTACCAAGCAACGCTTTTGTCAAACACTTTGCAAATGAAGTGGAAACACTTATACCATAAATAAATATGATACCACATTGAATACATGCAAAACCTAGGTGAAATGAAGTAGACCTAAGCGTTGGAAATGACCCAAACAGGTAGCACACACTGCCTAGAAAATATTATTGTTGTTGTTAAATAAGAACTAGAGTTTCTACCCTTAAAACTACTCAGAAAATTATGAAACTTTAACCTGGATCTCCTCGCACCAAACCCATAAAATCCCAGAAATGTTTTGGCTTAACTCCAAGCCAAGATAAATCTGACCAAGTGGTGTGAATTACCTAGTTTACCTATAAAACAAACTACTAAAGGAATGTTGATTTGCGGCCCGAATACTGTCCAAAAAATTCTAAAATTTTAACCATGGACTCCTCTCATAATGTTGAAAAATGTAGCAAGAATTTATCAATATTATTTTCCCTTGATTGAATTGAGAAAATTTGAATTTCCACATCAATAGAAAACTTGGATGCAGTTAACTTATGTGACATGGAATGTGTCCCTGGTTTACTCAGTAAATTCGATTTGGAAGAGTTAGAGTTTAGTTAAGCATGTGTGATTGCTAATTTGTAGTAATCAAGGTCAATTATCTCAATTTCTTTTCAGTTAAACTAGTTCTGATGGTTGGAGGAACTAGTGGAAGGCTAGTTGTGCAGTGTGACTTCAGTCTTACTCAATGATCATCTATTTAACTAATCAATCAACCCAAAATAGCTAGTGCATGCAGAGAATTTGAGTTACCCAGTTGTGGTGAAGATTCCAAGGCAATGTAACATCAGTTGTAGACTAGTCTCGAGTGTACAGGTGTTGCATGCAGTCAGATGATCAACCTTGGAAATTAGGCAATCCATTTTGGAGAAATTCCTAAATAATAGGGGCCTAATTTCTCAAGGAATTGCACAAGGAAATAGGGGCTCAAGTAGAGGCAGAAATTGACTAAGTATGGGTCAAAGCTTCTCAGTGAACAGAGAAATAAATTATTCACATGTAGGTTGTGCTTAGTTCAGAAAATAAATTGTAATACATCTCTATTCATCAGGTTAATGCTACGCAAGGGTTTTTTAACAGAATAATTTCCCCTGGAAAACATACTGTGTGCATGTGTGTTATTTCTAATTTCATGTTTATGATTGATGTTATAAATTAGGAATTCAATTTCACAGAGTAGTAGAGTAGGTTTTTGTCTTGTGATTTTGATTAAAACTTCATCATAAGTTGCAAATATACAACATAATTTCTACATGATATCAAATCATGATTCACATTAGAGAAGGAATTTCAAAGTTTTTTCTCAGGAGGTTCTAATTTGTAGTTCATTGTAGCAGGATCTCTTTAGAGTTGAGAACAAGACCTTCAACGTGCTGAGGCTAGAGTATGCCTTGGAATACACCTCTAATTTCATCAAATAAAAGGATCGCATGGAGGTGGTATTAGATGACAATGGATTACCAGAATAAATCAAGTCAAATGTTGCAAAACCACAAGCATATGATTCCCAAAACCTTTCTCAGTTGAAGAAATATGTAGCCAAGGCGAGGAGAATAATATTAGAGGGAGTATGGGACCACATTGTCACCAATATCCATGGGAAATAAACTCCTTCTGTAATTTGGTAGGCACTAACAGATCTGTTCCAAAATAGTAGTGACAATAGGAAACTGGCGCTCAATTATAAACTTTGAAACATCAAGATGCAGAAGAATGACACTATTCAATAGTATCTGATCAGGTTCACACAAGTTCGTGATGAGCTTGCAAGAGTTGGTGTTACTATTTCAGATAATGATTTGGTAAGCCTTGCCCTTCTAGGCCTTCCCAAAATTTGGCATAGCTGCCAAGTTTTGGTGAACGGGAGGGAGAAACTACCGAATTGAGAACGCTTATGGTCTGATTTGGTACAGAGGAAACAAGGTGGAATACTAGAGATGGAGCTTCATCCAAGGGTGAGGATGAAGAAAAATTTGTATTGGTTAGAAAGGGAAAGAAGGGAAAAGGGAAGAAATATCAAACCAAACCAGAATCCAACAAAGGGGTCAAGAAGAAATATTTGTCACAAATTTAATGCTTCCATTGTCATGAATTTGGGCACTATGCCATGAAGTTTCCACACAAAAATGCAAGCAATAAGAGCTTAGGAGGAGCAACAGGGGAAGCCTTGGCTTCACAGTTTGATCTTGACTTTACCCTTATCGCATGCATGTCCAACACAATGATCAGGAGCATGTGGTACTTGGACTCAGGTGCATCATTCCACATGACAGGCTGTAGAGAGTTTTTCAATGACTTGAAGGAGAAATATTTGCATATGCACATTGAGTTGGGGGATGAAGAAAGGTACATCGTGACCGATATTGGTACAGTCACCTTTCAGAGGGAGTTGATCTCCCCTCTCAAAATCAAGGATGTCATGTGTGTTTCGTGCCTAAATAAAAATCTCATCTTTGTTGCAGTTTTGGAAGACCGTGGTTATGATGTGATCTGCAACAAAGGGAAAGTGTTCCTAAGACACGTAGCCATGGGACATGTGAAGCAGATTGAGGTTCATGTGATGAACCTATATAAACTAGATGTGGAAGAATATGTTGCATTAAGCACCAAGGCGGAGATAGTGCGGGGCTAGGATGTCAGTGAACTTTGGCACATAAGGCTTGGGCATTTACATCATGACACCTTGAAGATTATGCAAAAAATAACCATTGGCCTCCCTAAAGGAGCACTTGAGAAGCAGGATGTATGCAAAGGATGTACTTTGGGGAAGTACGAAAAATCCACATTCCATGATTGGGACAACAAAGCACATGCAGTCTTGGAAAGGATCCACTATGATATATGTGGACCTTTCTTAATAGCCTCCACTTATAGACACAAATATGGTATCATTTTTATTGATGAATTCTCACAAAAGTGTTGTATCTTCTTCATGTAGAAGAAATATTAGACATTCTCCAAGGTCGTAAAATTCAAGGCACTGGTTGAGAAATAAATTGGAAAGAAGGTGAAGGATTTTAGGAGCAATAATGGAGGTGAGTACATGTAAAATGAATTTATTTATTTTTATGTGAAATAAGGCATTTGACGAGAGTTTATAGCACCCCACAACCCACAGTACAATGGGGTGGCTAAGAGAAATAATTTTAGTATTGTGGGAGAAACGAGGGCGATGTTTCATGACCAAGTCCTACCTTTGCATTTGTGGGCTAAAGCATGCAACACAACAATTTATTTTCAGAACTTGAGTCCTCATCGGATTTTGGGCATGATTACAATAGAGAAGACTTTCTCAGGGGGAAAGTCAGAAGATTCGGGTGGATCTAGAAATAGAAGTGGCCTTGAAAATAGTTCAAAAAACAAAATCATCATATGCAAGTGAAACTAGGACTAGATCATAGTTCTCTTCACCATGATTCCAACGATGCGAACGACACTCAAATATGATTTCATATGCTCAAGTTATAGCTATTCAAAGTTTTGGTCAAATTAGGCCAAGTGGCAATCACTAACGAAGAAGCAATTTGGTAGAGTCCCAGCGCATGGATTCTGACCACAGGAATGGGCGAATTTATCACCTCTTTAGTATATATATATATGTATGTATGTATATATATATATATACACACACACACACACACACACACACACACACATACACATGTGGTAATGGGTGGGCGGGCCACTGGTCGAAGGGCCCGCCCAACCCATGATCAAGAGCTCAAATCTGAGCTTGGGAAAAAGCTCAAAAATAAAAGTGCTCAAATTGATTTGGAACCTGAGCGACGGGATAGGCCTTGGCGATACGATCCCAACGCCGCAAACGGCACTGAAAACCGACGATGTATGAAGAAGTTATTCAACTTTGAAGTTCTTCAATTTCAGTTAAAAAAGGCCAGTTTGACTTTAGAAATTGTGAAATATTAAAAAAAGAATATTCGGGGAATATTCCTTGGAATATTCCATAGAATATTCTACAGAATATTCCTTGTGGACCAACCGTCTTGTGACAAGTGGCAATTTACAATTCGTTGTTGAGTTGACTGTGTAATTTTTGGTCCAATTAAGAGCTGCCACGTGGCAGGCCCGAAGGCCACCACGTGGCCCCAAGTCACAATTGAATGGCGGGTTAAAACTTTTTTTGGCTCCGACGGGATTTGGAAATCAGAGACTGGCTGTTACTGCTGTTGTAACGCCTTACCAATACAATGCGGACTAAGGGACTGACACACTGTTCAACCTGGGCTCCAACAACATGCTACCGTGGCAACGTTCAAATAATGGTTACTTTGGTCAAGATGCAGAACTGATTTGTTAACCAGTAATGCTGCCGCCAATTTAGCGATGTTCCTTCAAATTAGGCGGATGTGCTTATTCAAGAATCGGGCAAGGTTCACTTAGTGGAGCTGCTGCTTTAAACACCGCAATAGTAAATATGCTGGTATCTTCATATGTAGATCCTTTTGGAGTGAATTTTTTTTTGATTTTGGGTCTCTTCGACATTCTGGACTCAATGGAATAGGTCTGAAGTCTAACAGAGGTCATCTTCAGAGGTTTAAGCTTCGAAGAAGATGAAGAAGCCATCAGGGCCTAGAAGGAGAAGGCTGTGTTTTTTACTGTATTTCTCTGTTTAAGGTAAATGAATAGTCATTCTTAGCTATTTCATGCCTTTTGAATCTGTTTGGATGGTTTTCAGAGCCTGTTAATAACTTTAGAAAGCCAAAAAGCTTCATTTAAGTTCTAGAGGCCATTTTCCAAACAGAGTGTGTAGGCGAAACCGGAGCAGCCAGAGGCCGTTTTTTATGAAACAAAACTCTATCTTGACTATTTCAGTCATTCTGGAACCAATGGAAGTGGGTTTCAGATCATTTTGAGTACTTCTACAGCTCGAGAAGTTGATATGAAGTCGTGGGCAGCCTTGGGCAAACCGTGGAGGAGAGTCATTTTTGGGGATGTTGAACTTAATGTAAGCAATTTATCAGTTGATATTTGATGTCTAATCATTATTGGATGCAGTAGTAGTGGTTTCAGGAGCAGAAACAGAAATCTGAGGGAGTTTGTGCCATTTAGAAGCTCAGATAAGCTTAGTGCACCAACAGAAGGATGTGTGTCCATGGAAGCCTAAAGCTGTTTGCAGGAATTGGACAGCCATTAAAGGGATTTAAAATGGTATTCTCAGCCCTTTGAATCATTCTTGTATTCATTGTGGTTAATTTTGGAGCTTGTAAAAGAATTTTATTACCTTAATCCCAAAGAGTCTAGTCATGTTGACGAAGCTCAAAGGAGATGTAGCCCAAGAGTTGGGGTGAACTCCTATATTATGTTGCTGTTGTGTTTTGTATTCTATGGCTGAATTATGTTGCTGATATACATGTTAGGTTTCAGCAAAAACAAATAAACTTTAAACACACATAATCACCTACTCAGCGGCAGAAATTTATTTGTCTTATTCCGCAAGACATCAAATTTCAAGTATGTGTATGTCAAAGACTTCTAAGTGTTAACTTCATTGTTTCTTTAGGCAGAGCCTGTAGAGGGCCAGGTAGCCTCTGGAACTCATCCTCTCTTTAGAGGTGACATGTCCGGTGAATGCCCCTACAGTCTATCTCTGTATAAGAAATAAGAAGTTTTCACATTTTCAGAGGTCACTTGGAGTATATAGCTCACATTTGAAATTATGGGAAATGAATACCTTGCACCCTTAAACAAGTACATTCCATTTTCAGATCAGATGGTATCAGAGCTCAGGTTGAGCATTCCTTATGGTGCAAAATGGTTGCATGTATGAGTTTTCTTGAGTTGGAAGGATAGTTGTTGTTAGCTGAGTCTTGGAAAGGATTGAAGACTATTTTCCTTATCCAATTTACCTCAAGATTAACTTTGGAAAACAAACTCCAATAGTGTGTTTTATGGTTGCTTGATTTAGAAGGGACATGTTGTCTCTCATTGTTGGACTTTGCATCCAACTCATCGTCCCACACACATGCAGCAAGAAGACAAAAAGTTTGGCGCAAGTGGATCTATGGAGTCCATTATTGATGTGGAAAGGAAAGTTTCACATGAGGAAAATTTGCAGCAGCAAAAGTCGCCATGGAATTGGCTTGGTGAGAAGTGGATGGAATTCTTATTGCAGTAAGTCATTACTCATTTTGTACATGCAAATTTCAGTTTGGTATGCATGTATTTCAGTTGAAAAGTTGATGCAAGATTGCATGTATAAGAAGTTTCAGTTGAAGGAATTTCTTTGTTGTTGCAAAATTTCGCCATGGAGGTGTAAAAGATGAATTTGAAACTCACTTATGTTGCAGCAATATCTTTTGGTTCAGCTCTTGTTCACCCACATGTTTTTTGGATGATGTACTTGTTGGTATTTGAAAAGAAGAGTTGAAGTTGCACATGTACATAGAGGTTGTATGTGTAATTAGTGAACTGTATATAGTTCATTGTACATGATACATACACATGTGTTTGTCAAGATGTATCTTGTTGTTTATCGACTTGCGTCGGTTGTGTGCACACTTGTTACAGAGTTTGTGCGTCATTTGTATAGCACATTTTATTGTCAACTGGTTGTTGATGTCATATGTTGCACAAGATGCTTTTGGTGTCGTTTGGTGCAGAGAACGAAGTGTCAGTGCAAAGCAATGCAAGATTCCATGAGTTGGAAAGGCATACAAGCAAAGAGGGCACAAATTTCAGCAAGTGTCATTGCTGGTTTCAATATGGCAGATTGGTATGGCAAGAAAACTTGGTCGGGATTCGGCACAAGTACATGGCTCAGTCAGCAAAATTCGCCATGTGAACAGTTGGCAATTCAGGAAAATTTTTGAAGACTGAAGAGAAGAGGATGTTGTTATTCTCTCATTTGCTGTACTACAGTTCAGCTCAGCATTTCAGTAAGCTTTTGGGGACCAAAAGCCTCTCATTTGGGAGGTGTGATCAGGAGCTCAAATCTGAGCTTGGGAAAAAGCTCAAAAATAAAAGTGCTCAAATTGATTTGGAACCTGAACAACGGGATAGGCCTCGGCGATACGATCCCAACGCCGTGAACGGCACTGAAAACCGACGCTGTATGAAGAAGTTATTCAACTTTGAAGTTCTTCAATTTCAGTTAAAAAAGGCCAGTTTGACTTTAGAAATTGGGAAATATTAAAAAAAGAATATTCGGGGAATATTCCTCAGAATATTCCTTGAAATATTCCATAAAATATTCTACAGAATATTCCTTGTGGACCAACCGTCTTGTGAGAAGTGGCAATTTACAATTCGTTGTTGAGTTGACTGTGTAATTTTTGGTCCAATTAAGAGCTGCCACGTGGCAGGCTCGGAGGCCGCCACGTGGCCCCAAGTCACAATTGAATGGCGGGTTAAAACTTTGTTTGGCTCCAGCGGGATTTGAAACCAAGACTTCATTGCTACTACCACAACGCTTTACCAATACACCATGGACTTACGACTTGACACGTGTTTAAGCCAAATTCTAAATAACACATGCTTAATGTGGCAACGTTCAAACAGTTAACGGTTAGCGCTTATTGCGCATGTGAACGCGGAGTTTGTTAACTGAAAAATTTAATGCTGCCGCCAATTTAGCGCCCGTTCCCCCAAATTAGGCGGATGTGCCAGTTTAGTTCAGTTAACTGGCAGTGTCTCCACATTTAGTGGAGCTTGTTTAGGCCAGACTAGCAGTTAGTAAATATGCCATATCTTTCACATGGGAGATCTTTTTGGAGTGAATTTTTTTTTTTATTTTGGGTCTCTTCGACATTCTGGACTCAATGGAACAGGTCTGAAGTCTAACAGAGGTCATCTTTAGAGGTTTAAGCTTCGAAGAAGATGAAGGAGCCATCAGGGCCTAGAAGGAGAAGGCTGTGTTTTGGACTGTATTTCTCTGTTTAAGGTAAATGAATAGTCATTCTTAGCTATTTCATGCCTTTTGAATCTGTTTGGATGGTTTGCAGAGCCTGTTAAGAACTTTAGAAAGCCGAAAAGCTTCATTTAAGTTCTAGAGGCCATTTTCCAAATAGAGTATGTAGGCGAAACCAGAGCAGCCGGAGGCCGTTTTTGATGAAAAAAAACTCTATTTTGACTATTTCAGTCATTATGGAACCAATGGAAGTGGTTTTAGATCATTTTGAGTACTTATACAGCTCGAGAAGTTGATATGAAGTCGTGGGCAGCCCTGGGCAAACCGTGGAGGAGAGCCATTTTTGGGGATGTTGTGCTTAATATAAGAAAATTATCAGTTGATATTTGATGTCTGATTATTATTGGATACAAAAGTAGTGGTTTCAGGAGCAGAAACAGAAATCTGAGGGAGTTTGTGCCATTTAGAAGCTCAGAGAAGCTTAGTGCACCGACAGAAGGATGTATGCCCATGGAAGCCTAAAGCTGTTTGCAGGAATTGGACAGCCATTAAAGGGATTTAAAATGGTGTTCTCAGCCCTTTGAATCATTCTTGTATTCATTGTGGTTAAGTTTGGAGCTTGTAAAATAATTTGATTACCTTAATCCCAAAGAGTCTAGTCATGTTGACGAAGCTCAAAGGAGATGTAGCCCAAGAGTTGGGGTGAACTCCTATATTATGTTGCTGTTGTGTTTTGTATTCTATGGCTGAATTATGTTGCTGATATACATGTTAAGTTTCAGCAAAAAACAAATAAAATTTAAACACATAAACAGAAGAAAAGACTTACACCTCTTCCAAGCAAAACTTCTGCATAATCTCAAATTTGAGTAAGGTCATTTTAATTAAGTCTCAGTGATTACATTTTATTTCTTTAGGCAGAGCCAGTATGTGGGCCAGGTAGCCTCTGGTTTCATCCTTTCTAATAAAGGTGAAATAACCAGTAAAAGCCCCTTACTGTCAATCTCTGTATGAGAAATACTTTGTTCTCACAATTTCAGATTTAAAATTTTGAGTATTTGCACTCATTTACTTAAATGAAAATGGATACCTTGCACCCTTTTCAAGTACCTTCCATTTTCAGATCAACCCAACACTTAGCACCATATTATGTGTTATGGGACCGACCGCGATCAAACCCACCTGACCCACGTGGGTCGGCCTGCCAATCAAGCGGTCCCACATTCTATTTAAACTGAAAAAAAAAAAAAAAAAAAAAAACTGCCAAATTAACTCAAATTACAAGCCATATATGGGATGCAATAGGATTCAAACTGGTACCATCCCTATGCAACACACCACCGCCACCAATGAGCCAACGGCTCATACGTTGGTGGCTCCGCTCGCCAATGTTACTTAAACCCTCATCAAATGCATTCAACCAGACTGGCGGACGATGGACCAGCAAAACCCTGAGTGGTCAGGAAGGCCTGAACCATGAGTGAGGAATCTTTCTAGATGCTGAGAAGATTCCCTTAGAGTGCCAAAGGTGCCAGTGTTAGAATTTGACAATTTTATAATCACTTTTTGCATGCTTTCTCACCAGGTATCCAACCGTGCAATTTTTTTCTCTAGCCGAGGTCTCCAATTTCAGGCCATCATCAAAAATGGAGGTATAAGTGTCATTTTTGTAAAGTTGATTGTAATTCATTTCTTTGCTACCACTTAATGAAAGAAGGCCTCCCCACTTTGAGCAGGGCCAAAAGACATAGCCCACATTGGGTGAGCTTCGTAATAAAATCGTTTGTGTGTCTTTGATGTCATGGTTAATTTACGATTTATGCTTATTTTTCATGTGTTAAGTTACTTGGTTAATATGAACTTTTATATGCAATTTTGTATGTATCCTTTAAGTTAAAATATCTGGATCAATTTTGGTATCAAAGCAGGTCTTCTTGATGTGAGTTGCATGAGTGAATTCTAACCAGGAAAAATATCTAAAGAGGTGAAGGAAAACTCAAATCCTTTGATCTCGAAGAAAGGCATGCACCATGAAGACAGAACATGGAAGATGAGGATGCACGAACAAAAAAAGAGTGAAATAATCACAAGATATTCTTCACCTTGGAAGATAAAGTTGACAAGTTGTTTGCAGAATATGATAAGATAATCCAGCATGAGAAGAAATATCCCAATGATCATGCATCAGTACACCATGGAGGTGGAGGAGAAGAGCCTCCTCCCTCTCCATCCACTTGTGAAAGTTCTTGTTATTGCTCTTCTCATCATTCTAACAAGCATCATAGAAATGCATCTAAGAAACCATTTTTTAAGCTAGATGTAAAGTTTGATTTGCACACATATAATGGAGAATGTAATGAAGAGAAACTAAACAATTGGATTAGACAGATCGATTTTCATTTCTAGATTCATTAGATCAAGGAAAATGAGGCCAAGATCCAGTTAACATCTCTTCCGCGAAGTGAAACTGCTCTCGTTTGGTGGGAGAGAAAGTTGTAGAAAGGCAGAAAGGAATTGGGTAATCTCCTTTCTTCTTGGTCCAATTTTGTTTATTCATTAAAAGATCATTTTTATTCTTTGGGTTATCGACAAAAGGCTTTAATGGAATGGAAATATTTGAGACAAGGAAAGGGTAAAAATGTACAAAGCTTCACAAAAGAGTTTAGGAAACAAGCTTTGAATTTGAACTTTCCACTTGATTCACCTGAAATTGTAACAAAGTATATTGGTGATTTACATAGTTACATCAGACATTCTTTGTTATTCTTTGAGCCTACTACTATTGATACGACCAGTCTAAAGGCCAATCACCTAGAAATAAGGGGCAAGAATGATAAATAAGAGCAAGCAAAGAAATCATCTTTCAAATGTCATAATGGCAATTTCAAAGGAAAAGGCAAGGAAAAGGACAAAAATTCAGCTACAACCAAGAAGGAGGAAAGAGCAAAGCCATATTGCACACATTGCAAGAAGGAAGGCCATGATGATGAGCAACGTTGGAAGTTGCATCCAGAGTTGAAACCAAAGAGATTTGGTTGGAAGAACAAGGAAAAGATGGTGGCAACCATACATTAGGACCTTAGATCTAATTCTGGTGATGAAACACAAATCACAAAAATGAGCATACAAGGTAACCTTTCTCTTCATGCTAATGAAAATTATGAATTACATGCAATTACAAGTTGTTAAAATTAGTTTCTTTTTAATGAATGAAAGAGAATGAATTGTTCCACATTAGATTCATAATGAAACATACTAAAGTGGAAACCTTGTTTGATCCGGGTTCATAAGTAGATTTGATTTAAGAATCCTTGGTTAAGAAATTGGGATTAGAAACCAAACCTCATCTGAAACCTTACCCTCTTGGTTGGGTGTGTGATAAAGCCAAATTATTGTAACCAAACAATGTAAGGCTAGATTTGTGATTGCATCCAAACTAGTAGATGAGGTTGTTCTTGATGTTTTTCCTTTGTATATATGTGGCATGGTATTGGGGATTCCATATTTTTATGACAGGAAAGAAGTTTTATTTCACCATGAAAACAAGTATCATATCATGAAATATGAGGTGGAATATATCATTAGATCTCATTGTACCAAAGGCAGTGCCATTCTTGTAAGTGCAGGTCAGATGAAGAGGTTAGTGAATTCCAACAAAGGGTGTCTGCTTATGGTTGTGAGAGAAAAATATGTTGAGACATTTGATGCTTTCCAAGGATGTGATCCCACTCATAAAAATGAATTGTGTGAAATTGTCTCTAACTGTGATGGGATTTTTCAAGAACTAAGTGGGTTTCCTCCAAAGCGTGAGATCCAACATGAGATTCACTTGCGGTAGGATGCTCCTTTACCCGACATTGGTATGTACAGGTTTTAAGACATTGAGATGGAGGAGATAAAGAAACAGGTGCAACAATTGTTGAACTAAGGGGTCATAAGATCAAGTTCTTCTCCATGTGTTTCACCTATTGTGTTGGTGCCAAAGAAGGATGTCACATGGAGGATGTGTGTGGACTAAAGAGAACTCAAAAAAATAATTGTGAAGAATTGGTACCCTCTGCCTCACATTGATGATTTATTAAATCAATTGAAAAATGATGTCAATTTCACAAAACTGGACTTGTGTAGTGGTTATCATTAGGTCAGGATTACAGAACAGAATGTATAGAAGATTGCATTCAAAACCAAGCAAGGGTTGTTTGAATGGTTGGTGATGCCATTATGACTATGCAATGCTCCCACAACATTCATGAGGGTAATGAATGATATTTTCAGTCCTTTTCTTGATGATTTTGTACTTTTGTGTCTTGATGACATTCTTGTTTATAGTAGGACATGGGATGATCATGTGAGTCATGTTAAAAAGGTGCTTGATGTTTTGCAAAAATAAATATTGTATTTCAATATGTCCAAGTGTGAATGTGGTAATACCTCTTTGGTTTACTTGGGTCACATTGTCGGTGGTGGACAACTGAAAATAGATCCTTCTAAAATTGATGGGATTGTAAAGTGCCTAAACCCACTAATGTTACAGAGGTTCATATATTTTTGGCTGCAATACAATATTTGAGAAGGTTCGTTGCCAAATTATTTGTCATTGAATCCCATTTACATGCATTGACGAGTGTGAAGCAAACCTTTAAGTGGGGAGGAAAGCAGCAAAAATCCTTTTATACACTGAAAGCGAAGATCATTACTGCACCAGTTTTGGCCTTACCAAACCTCTGGCAGCCTTTTGAGATCGAGATATATTTCAGTGGATACACCATGGGAGGAGTATTGATGCAACAAATGAAACTTTTATGTTTACCATTCGAAGATATTCTCCCAAGTTGTTGTGAACTATCCCACATATGACAAGAAGTTGTATGCCTTGGTTCAAAGCGTGAAGAAGTGGAAGAACTACCTAATCGACAAGGATACCATCATTCACATATATCATAAGCCCTTGCAGTACCTTCATTTGTATACCAAGCTTCAACATGCACGTTGTTTTAGATGGATGGGATTCCTCCAATAGTTTCACTTGGTAATAAAATACAAGAAGGGCGCCATCAACAAAGTGGCAGATATGCTTTCGCACCCTCATATTTATGAATTTATAGTTTTGCAAAATGCTTCTCTATATTTTGAAATATATGTTGAAAAGTATGTTTATGATGATTATTTTAAGGTGATTTATGCAAAACTAACGCATGGAACGTAGGTGGATAATTATCACTTGTAGTGAAAAGTTGTACCATGTTGGAAAATTTTGTATTCCCACCAATGAAAGGATACATGTAATCAGAGAGGCACATACCTCTCTTGTGTCAGGTCATTTTGGTGTTGAAAATACTTTTGTAATTTTCAAAGGTTTTTCTATTGGCATCACATGAAAATATTATGACTTGATATGTAAAGGGATGTGTGTTGTGTTCACTTTTCAAGCCCGCTAATAGAAATTTAGGGCTCTACACACCACTTCCTGTTCTGAGTCATCCATGGGAAAGTGTGTCAATGGATTTTGTAGGCGGTTTTCCTTTGTCTAGGATAGGTCATGACTATTTGTATGTCTTTGTGGATTGATTTAGAAAAATGTGTGTCTTAATGCCTTATAAAATGTAGGTCACTACAAATTAGACTGCTCATTTTTTCTTTCAATCTATATGGGTCCACTTTGAGTTGCACACATCCATTGTGTTTGATCAAGACTCTCATTTTCTAGGAGATTTTTGGATGAGTTTGTAGATAATGGTGGACAACAAGCTGAAGAGGAGAATGGCATTTCATCCGCTGACCGACGGACAAACAAAGTGTTAGCACTAGAATCATCACTTGGATTGTAACAAACGCCTGACCAAACACATGTGAAGCTCAAGGGATTTTCTTATAGTTTGATTATGATTTGGAAAGTGGTTGAGATTCTCACACATTGGAAAATAAAAGGGTTTAAATATGATAAATCACTCACACATATGACGGTACTAGTATTTGATGTGGTCGCAAGGATTAGTTTGTATTCTAATGGTTAGGAGAATGTGAAAAAACGGTAGGTCTACATGATAGAAGTTCACTGTTAAGAATAAAATAAGATAGAATATTTCATTCCTATAATGTATTGATGAAATAATGCTTATTCAAGACTTACAAGAGTCTCATCACACATCTAAAAGATTTATGTCACAAGTAATGCTTATGAATAGACTTACAATACACATTTTATTCAAAAAGATTGTAAAATAAGACTGGTAAAAATAGATAATCATGTACAACTATATCACAAGACTAACAAGAACATGAGACATCATATGTAGATCACAATCTGGAAAGGAACTGTAAGATATGGAAAAAACATAAAGAAATAGACAATACACACATCAAATCATTCATAAGTCCTAAAGAGTGTATTTGGATATTCTAAGTTCAAAAATATACAACACGGGATGCAATGAGATGAACAACTCATGAACCCTTTCCTCATTAGTTTTCATAGTATATATACAAAAAGGTGTTATGTTAAAGTTATACAAAAAGTGCAAGTTTGTTGTAGGAACTTTATTACAATCTTCTAAATATGGCAAAACTTATCTTAAGAATAAATGAAAAGTAGTCTGAAATACAATATTTGGTTTACACATGCATGAAGACAAAACATGATAATATGGAAATCGAAATGGCTGAGTTGAGGTGGTTGACTGCTCCTCGTTTCCTGGAAAAAATCCTCCTCAAAAAGTGCAACAACTAAGTTAAAATGACACCTGGAAGAGAGTTTCACTAGATGACACTTGGAAAAAACAATTACCACTGAGGCAGCCTATACTGAGTCTTCTTCTGTGTTTATTCCTTGAAGAGGAAGCTACCTCCTTTTTTTTAGAAATAACAGTCTTGTCAAGTAGAGTGGTCTTTTGTTTAAGATTGCTTACATGTTCTTGCCTGAAAGACTCCAAGGTTTGTGGTTCCTTAGGTAGCCTTCTGGTATAAACCTCCTTTGTTGGTTGCATCATAGGTATAGTAATGGTGGTTTTAACTCTAGCTCTTCTAGATTACTTTCTTGTCTTCCTGCTTGATGGTGAAGAATATTGACCAATTTGTGAAGGGGTCAGTATAGGTGCAGGGCTTGATTGTTCCTCCTGGCTCTTCTGGCTTGAAGGCCCTCCTACTTTTCTCCTTGAATTAACACTACTGAAACCCTCATCTACTAGGAACTTGTTCCATGTGGTTTTGTTCTTCTTCATATGATAAACCACAAGCATTTTGATTAACCCCCTGTGATAATGATTATGGAGAGAATAATGTGGGGTTCGTTGTATCTTTTGAGACATTGTCAACATATATTTGTAAAGGAAGAATGAGAGGTTCGTAGGTTTAGAGCCTGAAATATGAGCTAAAAACCTCATTTGATACTGATGTATTGTGGAAAACCTACCTTCACAGGTGATATAATGCTGCACTATGGTAATAACTACTTGTCATTCAGGCCTAAAATAAGAAATATGGACAGTAGTGGTCTAATCTACATTTTCATGCTCAGGTTTAAGATATGGATTTAAATTTTCTTTTAAAAAAGTTTTTCTTTTATACCATGACTAACCTGTAGCTGACAGTTGGGTAGCTCATGCTATGATGGTCTTTGAGATTTTGAAAGTCCGAGACCCCAGCTTGACCTGCTCTCCATTGAAAGACTCGGCAAATGCCTGAGCAACTGCAATGTTCTCCCCTGAGAACTTTTTCAAAAACCGATACCATCTAGCTACTTGGAACTGTGCCTTCGCATGGTGATCAACAAAACATATATTGGCAGGTTCTAAATAGTTTACCTTACCACCCTTACCATTTCGTTAACAGCTAACTCAAACGCTAATGCACACCAATAAAATTATGAACAAAAACAAGACACGAAGCCCTAACTTCTTGCACAAAGGTAACAAACTACTTGTTGGAGGAAAACAATTTTCTTTGTTGCAGCTTTCTCGAGGTAAATGGGAAACAGTGATATACACGCCCTTAATCATGGTGAGGTTAAGTGACACGAAATCAAATGTTTTGAATTTCGGTGTCAACTCACTCCATCGAATAATTAACTAACTGCTACTTGTAATTCAACATGTCTTCCCAAAGAGCATGAACTAGATGAGTATCCCAATTTCTTTTGTTTTTTGGCATCATCTTCTTTATGATTCTTACCAAAATTTTGTTCGATGACTCAGCTAACCCATTACCTTAGGGGTAATTAGGTGTAGAATGAGTCAAATCAATATTATATTTCTAACAAAAATTGTTCATCTTGGCAGATTTGAAATCCATTGCATTATCAGTCACCAACTTTTGAGGGCAACCAAATCTAGACATAATATTTTCCAACATAAATTTAATTATTACTGTGTCAGTGGCATTCCTGGTTGGAATGGCCTCAATCCACTTGGCGAAATAGTTTATGGTTGTAAGAATCCACATGTATTTTCCTGATGATGGCAGACGAATCTCACCAATGAAGTCTATCCCCCACTTCTGGAAAGGGGCGTCTGTTGAAATGGGAATGAGAGGTAGTGGGAGCAGCTTCTGTTTACCGACAAAATTTTGACACTCAGTGCAAGCCCAACCTTTAGTAAAAACATCAGAGAAAAGAGTTGGCCAATAATAGCCAACTCTTAGAATTTTATTTGCGGTAGCTTTCCAGTATAAATGTCCACCACACACCCCTGCATGTATCTCTGACATAACTTTATGTGACTCAACTTCATCTACACATCTCAACAAAACTCCCATAGGGTTCTTCCAATAAAGATGATTTTCAATTATGCAATTCTTAACAGCCTTCAATTTAAATGTTATTCTCTTTGATTTTTCCATTTCTGGGGGACAACTAAGATTTAATAGAAAGTACACTATATCCTTATATCAATTGGAATAAAATGTTTCGAGATAATCAGATATACTGTCTTTATCTGCTTCTTCAACTACCTCCATGTTCAGATTTAGAGCTTTGAAATTTGATTCTGCCATCAAGTGAGCTAAGCCTTGTCCCTTTATCAGCTTAGTAGGTCTGATTTAAACGTCAAATTCCAAAATCTTTGTTAACCATCTTCCCCTCCTGCCATTTGTATCTGGCTGCAACAATACATCCTTGACAACAATATTTGGCACAAAAGTAATGACTTTTGAATGTAGAACATAAACTCGAAAAGAATTTAAATCCTTTACCAATGAATATGCATGTTTTTCAATTAATTTGTACTTTAACTCAGCATTGCTTAATGCACGACTGAAAAAATAAATAGGCTGCTCCAAGCCTTCTTTTTTCTTTTGAAGTAAAATTGCTGCAATAGTTTCCTCATAAGCATATGAAAAAGTAAGAAAATCCTTCTCAAAATCAGGGTTGATTAACACCGGGGCTTCTGTTAGGGCAGATTTGATTTCTCTAAAAGAGTGTTTTGATTCATCTTGCCATCTAAATTCTGCATCTTATTCAATAAGACATTCATATGTTTAATCAATTCTGCAAAGTTTGGAACAAAACGCCTCAGAAAATTAATTTTACCGAAAAATTATTGTAATTATTTCATATTTCTAGGTAAACCAATTTTTTGTATAGCCTCAACTCTCCCTGGGTCAATGCAAATACCATTTTCTGTCACTATGTGTCCCAATATTTTTCCCTCTTGAACAACAAAGCATGATTTCTTTGGGTTTAAAGACAAACCAAATTTTCTGCACTTATTAAACAATTGCTACAAATGTTTTAAATGATCTTCATTAGATTTTGGAAAGATTGTAATGTCATCCAATTAAATGACTACAAATCTGTCTTTTTCCCTTGCAAAGGCAATATCCATTTCCTGCTGAAACATTGCACATGCATTCATTAAACTGAAAGGCATCTTATTGTACATAAATGTTCCCGAGGGTGTAGTAAAAGTTGTTTTCTCCATGTCTTGTTTATCAACTGAGATTTGATTGTACCCCGAAAAACCATCTATCATTGACAGCCTCTTTGAGCCTACAACCTTCTGCAAAATATGGTCCATCTTGGGTAAAGGATAATTATCCTTTAGCGAACACAAGTTAAAATTTCGAAAATCAATGCAATTCTAATTTCACCATTCTTCTTTCAAACCGGGACTATATTAGCTACCCAATTGGAAAATATTAAAGAAGAAATTATTTTGGCTTCCCACATCTTTCTGATTTCCTTTTCAATGATAGGGAGTGTTGTAACATATTTTGGCACACCGAAAATTGTTAATTTTCGGTGAGAAATTGTCTATTTCTCACTAAGCTAAATGGTGAGAGATATATTTATTATGCTTTTGAATGGTTTATATATATATATATATATATATATTAAATTTAAAATATATTATTTTTATAAAAATATAATTATATACTTTTATGGAAATATTTATTTTAAATTAAAATTATATTATAATTTTTTAAAATTTGAGCCTAAGTAAAAGCAAAAATTCATAAAAATCACAAATCTCAGAGTCAAATTTGCATATCAAAATTAAAATATCATGGGAAAGTCAAAGTCAGTGCATAGAATAACGTTTGGGCAATTTTGAACAGTCGATATTGTGAAAAGCAAATCAATGGTCTTCATTCTATTTCGGATCCCCCAAGGTCATTCAATCTTTTACAGCTTGGGGGAGGGGTGGGGTCTGAAATCTTGTTTTTCCAAAAAAAAAACTTGAGAGTACGTGGCATCATTTAAAGTACTTCGCAACCCCCCCCACCCCCCCCCCCCCCCTCCCTGAAAACCACTTACTAGCAAGGACCCCCTCCAAAATCATATTATGGTTTCAGTACAACAGAATGCTTGACAGTGTGAATCGATATGTGAACTGAGGTTTCAATTTGAAAATATGTTCTTTGTTTTCCTCTCTTCCAGGCATATCATTTTCTTCGGCTTTTGACATATTTAATGCCCTGACCAAATGCAAGCTCCGACTCTAAAAAGCTTGAAAATATTAAAGGTTATCTTCTCATGGAGGAGGAAATATCAGGGGTTGCAGATGCTACTCTCGATCTTTATCTTAAGGAAGCCTATGATCCTGTTTATGGTGAATCATCCCCGTGAACCTAATGGAAGAATTTGTGTCATGGCTTACCTCTTATCTTTATATTGATTAATTCTAGGATTTGATAAAGTATATGCATGAAATAGTGCCAAAATAAAAGCAACATTATCAAGTTGTGTTTATCTGGCCGAAAGAAAAGTGCATCTCATTTATAAAAAATAATAATAATAAATAAATAAAAAATAATAAAAATAAATAAAATCAATTACATAATTGTTAAGACAATGAAATTTGACTACATATTCTGAACAAATGATGATGAATTTCAAAAATTTGAAATGTGGGTTTTGTGAAGAATGACATAAATTAGATCTAGTGTGGGAATTTCTATCACATTCTTGGTGTTTTGGGAGGTTTCCTCGGATATTTGAAGGGGTGTTCTCATAGGAGATTACAAGTGACCTCACAGTTGAAGCTGGAGGAGCCAGATTTTCCTTGCACGAGTTTCCTCTTTTCTCAACGAGTGGATACATTCAAAAATTGTTGGTGGGACAAGATGCATATCTATTAATGATGAATCTTTCAGACATACCAAGTGGAGTTGAAGCATTTAAGCTAGCTGCAAATTTCTGCTATGGATTCAACTTTGAAATCAGCACAACAAATGTTGAAATGTTGCATTGTGTTGATTAAGTATCTATAAATGACAGACGATTATGTTGATGAAAATTTAGTAGCTCAGACCAAGGTTTACATTAATGAAGCTGCTATGAAGACCCTTTCTAGTGCAGTGACAGAGTTGCACTCGTGAAAATAATTCCGATAGAAATGGGTTTGAATCAGGGAAGTCTTGGAGCAACGCTCATGTTTATTGCCCATAAATAATTACGGTGATTAAAGCTGAGTTATTTGTGTTCCAATGGCTGCATATCCAGTGAAAACAAACAAATTCCCAGCTATCCAAGTTTCGAGCATTTCTTATTTAATTATATAAAGTTTTAAAAGTTAGAAGTGATGGTGGTTGGTGGTAAGGTATATGAGAAGAGAACCATTTTAGCTCTAGAAACACAAGTTTGATCTCTCGCAAAGCTATCAGTATTTTTTATAATTAACCAGATACTCCAAAAATTTACAAGCAACATTTGATATTGCAAAAAGAGTGAGAGAAATTGCTGAGAAGGAGAAAATATAAAAGAAATTATTTGCATATTTTGTTATTTTATAAAGGAGAATCATTATGGTCCTTTATCAATGAAGGTCATTCAGTTTCAACAGTAATTCTTTAGATTATAAAATTCTGAGGTAAGAAAATATGTTACAACTAGCTAAGATATAAATCCAATAATGGTAATTGTCACAAGGATTAAAGTCAATGGAAAAAGCATAAGATTATAGGTCAGATAATTGGTACCACATGTACAGAAGTGTTTTAGACAAAGTTGCCATGTCAACTAGTTGGTGATTTTACTATGACAAAATAAACCATACTCAAAGTTCATTCCAGTATAGGGTAGCAAATATTATTTTCTACAGGTTGAAATATCAGTCCCTTAATTATAATCATCAATGGCCATACTCCAACATCTTTATTAAATGTGTTAAAGTAAAATATGAACATGTTATGAATGGTCATTCATTACTAAGAAAATGGGTGAACTTATCTTTTGAAAAAGGAGACAAGTGGCAGAACATTCCAAATTCAATTCAAGGAATTTGACTCAAGAAGTTCAACAAATGAAGGCAGAATATTAGCAATGGTGAACCAACTCCAGATTTTAAGGAAAAATACTTGCAACAATCCCATATTTCCTGCAACTAATCAAGAAATATTATTTATTTTTAGTATACTGTTCAGAATTTCATTCCAGGATTATTGTAACATTTAGGGGAGATTTAGTTTATATATTGTTTTATTTTTAATAAACAAGTGTGGGCTTTTGATGCCAAGACTCTACACTTTGTAATAGATTCTCTTATTGGATTTCTAATGAAAGCCTTCTGGCTCTAGTTTATGACAGAATTTGTGTTTCTTGTATGTTTTTCTAGTATTTTCATATTCTATTTCTGCACATGATTAGAGTTGCATAGAAGCGCTAGGTAAGAATAGATTGGGTTTCAATCTCTCTGAAATCCCCTGCAAATTAGTAATAATTGAAATAGATAAGTATATCAGACTATTTGTCTAAGTTAGCTCCTCTTTGAACTAGTTATTGTTTGTCGTTTTATCTTCTCCTGAATATGTTTTATTTGGTTGTAGAAATCTTCTATACGCATCTAAATTTCCTTAGTTGTTAAGTAGTCAGGCTGACTACTCAATTATTAGGAATCTCCTTACATTCTTCTATCATAATTCTTAAAAAAATAAGTCATTATGTCATGCTGGAAGCTGACACTTTGAGAAGGGACCCTATGAGAGAGGCCTTTAATCATGATTAGGAATTGTCATTGATTGCCAACCACCCCAAATGAAAACCATAACTTTGGCCATTGTGCTTCAAACGTTGTTGTTCAGTGACAGGTGAATAGCGTCAAACAAATCCTTGTAACAACTAAGGGATCCCCCTCTAGTTCAAGGGCCAACTTGAACCTAAAGGTTGGTTGAGTTGGTTTCCTGGCGTAGTTTTTGTAGCCAAGGACTACCTATGGGAAACATGTACGACAAGGAGCAACATGGGATTAATATGTCTTATCTTCTGTGCTACATGCTTTACTTCTGTTTTAAGAGAAATTTTATGTTCTATTATAATTGTGTAATATGTATTCAAATCACTGTAGGACCATGCAAAAATGTCTGCATATTGCTTCAGTAACTTGACATATTTAGTTCTAGTTTCTTGAGGAAGCAATTTAGAAAATTTAACAAATCTAGGCTGATTTTCTGTACCAATATTGTAGTCAATTGCACTCTCTCCATCTGTCTTACTATCAAGCTTTAAAAATACATCATTATTTTCAAACAACCTCTCTAAAAGGAACCAAGCCTTTAGGAATGAAGTTTGTTTTTATATCAATAATGTCTTTCCCAGCTATAGTATTTTTAAATGGCTTGTTGTTCTGAATTTCAAATGTGTCTTTCTCATTATCAATCTGAATGTCTAAAAATTCCTCTATGCATTCCAAGAATTTCTGAATTTCTTTATCGTCTTCAAATACTTGTTAGTATTTGATATTGTCAGGAATGGAAGGTGTGTTTTTTTATCTAGACATCATATGTTGCTTTAACATCAAAAGGAACCTTAAAATTACTAGCAGTTATGGCCAGTTAATCTACCATTTCATTTTCTTCTCTAGAAACATAATTCAAATTGAACGTTGAAAAATAATGTTCAATTAAATCCCACACTTCATTTTTGTAATTTTTTAATCTTGAATTTTTCACTTGATAATTATCCCTCACCTGCTGTACCACCAATTCTAAATCACCAAAAACAATCAATTGTTCAGCTCCCAAATCTTTCGCTGCTTTCATACCCAAAATAAGTGCTTCGTACTCATCAATGTTATTGGTAGTGAAAACTGTAATTTGTATGATTGAGTCACTACTTGTTGAGTGGGAAAAATAAGAACTACACCAGCCCCTGATCCCTCTCGTGATGAGGCTCCATCAAAATATAATTCCCAAATCTGCCCTGCCTCTAAATTCTACTCACTTATGACCTGTAAATTCTATTTTCTTCTAATTCCAAGCTTAAAATTGTTGTCATCAGCAGAAATGTGTAATATGGATGACCCTAACTCCTTCTCTTCTGCATATATAGGATGATTTGAGGGATTTTGCTAACAGTTTATGATATAAGCCATTTGTGTTTCCCTATACAATCTCCTGAATTCTCCTCCAAAGACTGGGATAGTGGCGTAGGTCATATCCATTTGAAGGGTTCCTCCCAACTTTTTGGACCAAGATCTGGAAAGAAGCATTCCAAATCTATATGGTATGTCTGCAACGACTATGTCCATCACCAGAATTTTCATGGGAAGTTGGGTAAGGGAAATTACTAAATCTTTTATCACTCCTAAACACTTTACCCTTTTAGAGTCGAATGTGTAAATATCAAGGTATTTCTTGGTGATTTCTAGTCCTAGTTCATCGATCATGTTCTTAGGAATTAGATTTTAAGAGGCCCCAGAATCTAATAGGCAGTTATGCATAAGTTGTTATGAATATTGAGTGAAAGATAAAAAGGCAGAGAATTATCATCATTATGATCTTGGACATGGCTTCCTAAGTAAATGGTAGAATGTTCATCCTCTAAATTGACTTTTAAAGGACTCTCTGTAGGCTGTATTTTTCAACAATTCAAGGAGCGGAACCGGAATCTCGATTTTATTCAATTCTAACTTGAAACTCAAATTGAGAGGAGCCAAATCCTTATTTTCTGCAGCAATTTTAATGATTGGGGAAAGGTTAGGTGATGGAGGAACATCATTAACTTTTTCCTTTTGTTTGGCAGCATGTTTTTCAGAACCTTGTTTTTGTTGGGGTTATTGGACAGCTCCTTTAGACCTCAAATTATAATTTCTTGTCTGATTTTCAGCTTGCTTTTTCTCATTTTGGACATAAATATGAGCATCATCGTCACCTGAAAATAGATTTATCCTAGACTGATCTTCATACTCTTGCAAAGTCAAACAAGTTGAATGTGATGTCTCCCCAACTAGATTTATATCTTCATCTTCCTCTTCTTGTTCTCGTTGATTTTCTTCAACAAAATTATTCAGTGGAGGCTGAACAATTTGATCATTAGGATTTCTTCTTGGGTGTTGTAAAATTTATTGAGGCTGAAAGGGTCTCCTAAAAGAAGCATGATTTCTATTTCCTTTATTTTGAATGGGCCTAACAGTAGGCCTATTTTCTAACTCTGGTTTAGTAATTTTGGGAGCAAGATCTTTAATCAAATTAGACATTTGATCAAGCTTTTCTTCACCTGTGAAAGTTTTAGAAAAAGAAGATGGTTTCTCCTCTTTCATTTTTTTCTTATCCTTTGCTCCCTTCCCTTCTTCTATTTTCAGTTTATTTGAGTACATAAGATTGGATTTCACTGTAATAACATCCTCCTGCATACCTACCAATGTTTGTGGCTTCTCAGCTCTCATCTCTCAGCCAAAATGGAAATTTGGAATCTAACGCATTCGAAAATGTTATCATAGATGTGGTTTCAAGAGGTTTGACTTCTACAGGAATATTTTGATAGACTTTATTGAATCTCTTTGTAAAGTCTTCCAACGACTCATGAGTCTTCTTATTTAAAGCTCCAAACTTCGTAAGGTAATACAAGTAATCCTTACAGTCGCCCTATTTTTTACAAACACTACCTCCAAAGCATCTATTCTTGTTATTTAATTTGGTGGCAAATTTCTGAACCACTTACGAGCTTCTCCATCCAAGCTCTGAACAAAGAGTCTTGACCAAACATCTTCATGTTAAATATTTTGGTTATCAGCATAACTGTAAAAGGAAACTATTTTTTCTTCAGTAGATACTCCTTCTCCCTCCCCTATATATTTAGGAAAATATTTTAGATAATCCCCTTAAGGAAGGAGATGCAAAGGCTGAGGGAGAGCAAGTGGTGCATATCTTGTTGCATCCTTGTAGGAGGAGACTAATCCATGAATTGATGAGGTACAATTAGTGTAATACTTGTTGATACAGATGTTTGAGTACTAGAAATTGTAGTTTGTTCTTGGGTTGGTTCTTTAGGCTTTTGAGCTGAAAATAATGGATTTTCAAAGAAATGAACAGAAGAGGATTTTGTTTCAACCTCTCTAGAAGAATCAGATTTAGATGTATATTCTTGAATGATTGGGGAACCTTCAACTTTGTTTTTTTGAGCTAAAAAGTCAGAGAGATTAAAGGTCAAATTTTCAGGAAGGTTACCATCTCCTTGATGAGAGGAGGAGGAGCCAATAGCTAGGTTTTGAAACAGGTGAGAATACTCCTATTGTGGATTAAGAGAGGACTGATATTCAATTAAAATATCCCTGTCTAAGAAGGGTGGAATCTCTAGTACTTCTTATAATTCCCATTCTGTCGACGCAAAGGCTTTTGATTCCTGGTTTTCTTTACTGACACCCAAAACCTCTGATTTTTCTTCTTTCTCCGGAGTAATAGTTATCTCTAATTTACTAAATGATGAATAAGAGGTACTTTCAACTAAATTTTAGCACCATCATCTACTTTATCTTTTATAGAAGTAGTTTCAACTTGAAATATTTCAGTAAAATCATTTGAAACTGAAACTTCATTAGCTTTTAATATAGATGATGGTACCTTTTCTTTTGGAATATACTTTGAATGCACCTTTTTGACTGAATGTGATGTAGCTTCAGTTGATTTCTGTTTCCCTCTTGCATCCTTTATGATTTTTTTTGGGTCAGAGAATGGAGTCACATGAGGTGATCTATGATTTCTTCTTATAGTAGGCGGTCTTGAAACCCCTCGTCCTTGTTGTGGAGTCATCGGGTGAACTAATTACAATCAGAAATAGTGACTAGTTTTTATTCACCTTTAAAAACTAGTATTAGGCATTCATGCAAGTAACTCGGGAGAATACTGAGTCCGAAATATTCATCTCTCGGCAGATGCACCATGATGCAGACTAGCTGCACAAATATCAGAATACGTGCGGAATATATATTTTATGGGTCTGTTAGCAACCTCTAATATAGGGGTCATAATTTTGACTTGAATATTGATAATCTTGTAAATCTGTACATACTTTTCCTTCTGCAAGTTGTATTCACACATTTTGTAAAAAATCAAAAAAAAAAAAATAGAAAAATCAAAAAGAGGGTAAAAAGTCCTAAAAGAACAATCAAAGGACTTAGAAAAAATAAAAGACCCCAAAATAAAAATGAATAAAACATGAAAGTAAGCAAGCATAAATGCCACTACTTTTTACTTTTTGACTGTGGCAAAGTGTCAGCAAATTCCATAGTCCATGATGAGTTAAACAGTTTAATCTTAACTTGTCATTATTTCAATTTCACTTGTTATAGATAGAGAACAATGAGTTTTCATACAGTTTAATCATGACAATTTAGTATTTAGGTAGAGAAATAAAGTGAATCCAACAGTTTAATCTAGATTCATGGATGAAATAAGTGTAGAATTAGATAGTTTTACTTGCTTTCAGAAAGAATAAATGTTGTGAAGGTTGCTAGCCTAAATGCACCTTACTACAAAGGAAGAAAAATGTTAGCATGCTAAGTTGGGTAGGTAGAAGAAGGTGAAAAAATCTCAATGTAAATATCATTCATCATGGGCTACAAAATAACTAACTGCCCCTTCCCATAGTCATGAAACATTCTAAACTATCAGTCAGAAAGGCTCAAGGCATTTCCTTGACTTTTGTTGGGACCGGGCCCAAGGCTCTATGACTAATCAGTTGAAAGTGTGAATGTCTATATTAATCCCTAAATTCACATCATTACCATTCATGCATTTATTCCCATAAATAATCCTAAGTAAAACTTCATTTTTACTTAAAGGCATTATAATTCCCATTTGATTAACTTCCTACATCATTTGAAAACATTAAGCCCTCAAAATAGCATTATATCAGAAGTTAAGTGATAATATCAATTGTGAATCATCTTTTGAAATTCACTTTACTTGTTATGTTTATGGGTTTTGAGTATACCATCTCCTATTTTCATATTAACTCTAATTTATATATTAATTCCCTATAGAAATGACCTTTTCTTATTATATATAACTCCTTTTTATATATAAACCCAAAAACCCACTTATTATAATTTTAGCCGTAGTTTATAATTCCCACATGTTTAATAAAAACCCACATTATAACCCCCTTTGGCTAAAATATACCTTTATGTATAATCCCGCCCCTATGGTAATTAAATCAACCTGGTTTAATTAACCATATAATAAAAATATTCGAAAAATCTTTTAAAACATGTGTTATATGTGTTTTGAACAAAAATTCCCCAAAGTTTTATTTAAACTGAACTTCAACAAAAATAAACCCCATTCTCCTTGTATATTATCCCTTCCCCGACTCCCTAACCTAAGGTTAAACTATCCCTTTGCTTCTCTCCCGATTCCCTTTAACCAACGTTAAAACCATAACCGGATCTAAAATCCTCATTTATATCCCCCCAATTCTTTACTCTGGTTAAATCCCTTTTGAAATCCTCCCGAACACCTTTTGCATTGGAAAAAGTCATTTTTTGTATATAAAACGAAACCATATCCCTTTCCCCATCAGATTAATTTTCAACCCTCCGATCCCAAAATCCCTTTTAATCCAACGATTAGAAATCTACGCGATAGTTCAATACATTTTTATCCCTCCCCATCGCGTAGAATAACAACCATCCGATCTTCTTTTATATCCAAGATCTTATGGCCCAAAATGAACCCGATAACTTACCTTTCCCCGCACATTTCCTTTTGATCGTGACCATTCGCTCATTGAAGTTAGATCCGACGACTCCAGTTCATTTTTGCGCCCATAAAGTAATCGAGTGATGTTTTACAAAGGTCGCTCGATATGGGTGGTTTTCCCAAACCACCCTGCGTCGACGTGTCACAGTTCTATTGGATCGCATTCGAAAAGCTATTTACCACTTACAGCCTTTGAGTCGCGCGAATATCACCCAGTGGTATTCCAAAACCACTCCCGCTTAACCTTTATTTAATGTTATTTAACTATAGTTCAAATTATGGTTTAATACGTTAAAATCAAAAGGTTTTCATAACATTTTTCACCTATTCGCGCTTTAAACCTGTAAAATCTCTGCTAAGCCTATTATCATTGAATTTTCACCATTTGTGCGCCATTATACCTTGTGAGCCTGTGCACAGCCCTTTCCACTATTTCCCAACCTACCAGCGCCATTTTCAAGCCAGCTTCTTTGCAATTCAAATACAAAGAGCCATAGTACCTTCTGTAAACCAGTTCACCAGAATTGAAGACTGCGCGCAAACTGTGAAACGTCTTCGACCACGATTATACCTTTTAAAAGGTATTTTTCGTCAAAACTTATCCACAGAACTTCAATTGCTAAAGAAAAAACACCAAATCTTCTGTTATTTTCTGAAAATATCCTGAATTACTCTTACAGAAATTGCAAAAAAAATCCAAAGTACAGGGGAAACTTTGTCAAAATTTCCCCAGAATCCCTCATTTCCGTTTTTTGCAAACCCTGGGCATTTTCATTGCTGGAATTGTTCATAACCTTTCTTCTGAGCATTAAAACCCTCTTTTCATCGAAAACTTTTCTCAAAACCCTATTTTACCAGAGATATTCTCCAAAAACCCCTTGTTTCTAACATAAGAACTCAACAAATAGTCTAAGCTTGCTCTGTTCAATTAAAAATGACAAAGAAACAAGTAACCCCAAAATCAGGAGGTCCAATGCCTCAAAAGAAAGCCTCTGTTAAAGCCTCTCAGCCTGAATCTTCCAAAATTGATAAACCTACCCCTGTACTCACTTCTAATTCAACAGAAGTTGTCAGGCTTGTTCAATCTCCAGTTATCTCACAAGAAAATAGTGCTCTAGTTGACCTTGACTACAGAATAGACCCTTCATTAGAGTTTAATTTGCTCAATGTATATAACTGGTGTTTTGGTAAATCAGTAGATAAAGATGAAAAAGATATACCAGTCTAGGATTCCAATTTTCCAAAATACATTGTTCCTCAAACTCATTCAGGCCCTGATTTTTTCAGATTGTGTCAGTCCTATTATCTTCCAGACCAAAGATGCATTGTGAATAAAGACAGAGAGGTCTATAAACTCTATGCTGCAACTAAACCTTGATCCCAATGTTGCTTCATTTTGCATAGAGGAGTTAACTCAGAATTACCCAGAGCTTGATTTTGCTTCTAAGTTCAAAGTCTTCCAGACTTTTTGTCCCAAGCAAGTTGATATCCCTAAGCTTAATCCACCATTTGATACCTTTCATTTTCTATATGAAACCAGACAGATTGTCTCAATGCTATCATTCATACTAGGATACACCAGTGATGAATTCACTGATGTGGCTATATTAGGTTTTTTGTCAACTATGAGTCCTGGCCAGTCTCCATCCATAGTGTACAATTTTGCTAAGTTCATTGCAGAAAACATGCATTATCAGTTGTCCAGATTGTCAGAAGAAGGGGTCTTTAGATATACATCATATCTACTTCACCTCTTTTTGTATTATCAAGTAGACAAATTTCCCATTGAATTTCAGAAGGTGGATCCAGAAGGAAATGTTCTTTCAGTTGTGTTTTGGTCGTCAATTCTGAGAAAATGGAATAGGGAATATAGCTTTACATATTTCAATGACTTGTTTTTAGTACCTACTATGAATCTATTGAATAAAGAACAAACCTCTAGAATCAATGAAGAGACAAAGAGAATCCTACAGCTATCGGAGAGCTGTAAAATAGGGGAGTGGTATTTATACAAAAATTACATGGAGATTAGAGTATATGGTGCATTCTTGACCCCATATAAACTGCCAAGATTTGTTACAAAAAGAATATTTTCTTTTGAATATTTGAGGCAGCTGTTGAATGCAGATGAAAATAATTTCATAGCTTCTAGGAAAAAAACTCAGTTCAAACTGAAAAATCAAATTGGGCCATTTATTGTGAATAACAGAGAAGTAGCCAATGAAATTAATGTCAAGTTGAGAGAGTATAAATTCCCATATAGTTTTATGTGGAATTATGATACACAAGGTATTTTAAGCACAATGAGAGTAAAATGCAAGTTGTTTGTCTTCTTGCATGATCCCAAGCCCCAAATTGAAAAGTATGCCAATAAAGTTGAATGGGAGCCAAACACTTTAATTGATGATGATTAACAGGCAATGCAAGGAAACAATGGAAAAGATAAACATGTTGATCAAACTCAGGTAGTGACAGTGAACAAAGACTCTGACATTCTTCATAAAAGAAGCATAAAGGAAGATAGTTTCATTGCTGAAACTATTCAAGACAAAAGATTCAGAATTCCCTATAATAAGAAAAGTAAATTGACTAATGAAGAAAGGGATAAAGCCATCAATATTGAAGATAAAAATGGTCTTGAAACTGATGATGAAGCTACAAGGATAGTAACTGAAACTCTCAAAGAGCTTCAGAATGTTCAAATTGGAGCCCAGCAGAAAGATACAATCATGGTGGATAAACAATCTAAAGTTGATATGACATCTTCTTCTAAAGAACCTGACAATACAAAGTCAAACATTCAAATAAAGTTCAGACAAATCTAAGAAAAGAATGAAGAAACAAAAAATGAAGCATATTCCAAATTCCTCAAAGAAAAGCCTGGGAATAAGGATAGACTCCTTTCAGCTTTTGATTATTCTTCTAATAAACTGGTAATGTCATTTCTCAAGCCTATAGTGGCTGATCCAAAATCTATTGCAGATTATTCAAAAACAGATCTTGAAGTTGATGCAGATGCTGTCCATGAATTGGACCAAATAGAATTTCATAGGAGCAACACAAAGATGCTATATTCTAAGATAGTCAATAAGACTATGAATTCTATCAGGCTTGAGAAAACATTGATAAACCTCCAAACTCAAATGAAATTGGATAAAGCCTCATTATATGCCAATAATTTGAAAATCAAAGCATTAGAAGACTTGGTGATTGAAGCAGGAGCTCATCTATTTAACATTGAAGTTTCAAAGGCTTTAATCAAACATAAAAATGAAGATATACCTGCCCTCATAAAATAGCTAAAATTGCCTCAAAGTGAAAATTCTCAGGCAAAGGAAATTCTTCAGCAGAAAACAAAGAATGATGAATTGAAACAACTTGTTCTTAAAATGACAGATCAGATAAAAGAAATGGATTTCCAAATAGAAGCTTTCATGCAAGAGAATGAAAAACTAAAGAAAGCTCAACATATTGTCATTCCTACAGTGATTCCGACTGTAAGCACAGTTGTTCCTTCTACATTGGCAGAACACTTGGCACCACAAGGAGTACTGGCAACTGCAGTGCCAATCACTTCTCATGAAATCTCTGCCTCTTCTTCATCAACTTCACAGGTAAACACAGTTCAAGACAAAGCTGCCATAATCAGAGCCATGGAAGACATGTCAATTAAAGATAAAGAAATACTTAGTTTGAAAGGCACTATTAAAAATCTGGAAACTTCGAAAAGAGATGCCTTGATTACTTCCAAAGGGCATGAACAGAGGGCTGATAGATTACAAGAACAAGTTAGAATTCTTCAAACACAGGTGAATCTTACAGATCAGGTTGCATATATAAAAAATCATTTACGGACAAAAATCATTGAAGGCATTCACTCTCAATGGCCTTCCATTCAGATAATTTATGAGTAGAAAGAGTTGCTACAGGCTGTAAATGCGGAAATTGATAAAACCAAAAAAGAAATTGAAAATAAGCCACCTCAAGCAGTTCAACTCATAGCATTTCTGAACAGCAAAAACAGGGAAGAATTAGAAGAGTTGAAAATTGCTGACAGAACAGAGGCCATCCTTCAAATCAAGAAAGTCTTAAATAAGATAAACATGATGAATAATTTGGAAGATAGGTGTAAAGATATGAACTTGACCATCTCAAGATTTTGGGCGAAATACAAAATATTATCAGAAGCAGGTTTACCAGACATTCATGCATTAAATGACAAATTGATGCCACAAAAATATTATGATCAGAAGATCAGAGCTCATGCTAAGGAGAAAGCTAAACAACCATTGCCACAAGGATCACCAAGTGGCAAAGTACTTCTTCAATATTTTGAAAATCTATTCTTTTTGGAAAATGAAATCAATCATATGTTCACAGTTAAGCCCAATTTTTCCAAATATACAGAGGCTGATGAAAGTTACAGGAAATTGAAGAATATGAAGATCCCCTCTGTTGAATAGTGGCAAGAATTCACAGATCTGCGGTGAATTTGACAGGTAAAGGACAGGAAAATCATATGAAAAATCATATTTTACTTTTACCTTATGGTGAAAAAATCAATGTCAAAGTGTATCAGTAAAATCAAATTGTGCTGGTCATTTTTTATTACAGCAGTGAAACAGTGAAAGGCAAAGATAAAGAGTATCAGAGCAGAAGATGAAAAGGAAGAGTATTCTACAAGCCACCATCCACGTGAAGATGTACCTATTTCCAGCAATGCTCACAGCACATCATAAATCAGTTTAGATAAGATAAAACAGTTCTATTTTTCTTTGTAAAAGAGGACAGCAGCAAAACAAAGAGGACAGCTTGCAAATTGTTTTGCTGTTGTCCCTCTTCTTATGTTCTTTTTCCTATTTTTCCTTAAAACATTATCTCAATTTCTAAGATATTTTGTAAACAATTTTTGTGTATAAATACTTCATAATTCGAAGTATTCAGTGTGGAATAAAATTTCTCAAGACTACTATAGTCATTTTGCTGGATATATTGAAGTTGGTGTGAGTCAATTAGCAAAGCAGCAGTCTGGAAACAAGATTAGAGACATCATAACTAAGGATTTTCGTGGTGACAAGATAAGTCTCGTATTTTTTCCTGCTTTCAGTGTTATTCTTTAAAAGTTTACATACATTTCATTTGATGTGTTTCTATTCTGTAATGATCAACTAAGGAGAAATTAAACAGAATTAGTGATAATAAGCTCTCTGTTTTAAACTAGTTGGCATTTTTATGTTTTCTACTTGATAACCGGACCATAAAATTCTTAATTGCTCTAGGTCCCAGTTTGATTCCCTCCTTCAATCTTCTTATCTGTAACTTAAGGATTCTTAAGTGCCCTTTTGTTCAGATTTCACCCATTCCATCCTCAAAACCTATTCAAATCCTTAGAAGGTCATCTATCCCACCCTTAGTACAGTTGCATCTTTAAGTTTTATTTCCTAGCCTTGCTTGCCTAGAGAGTTGACTCCATTTCCCAATGTTCTGGTAGATCCCTCTGGTTTACCTTGAAATACTTTTTATTCCTACCACACTTCTAAAATCAGTACTATTGCTCACTCATAGCTAGCCTAAAACCCTTTACCAAAACAAAGCTAAATCTTTAGGAGAGATCCCTCTCCGAAATTCAGGAAGGCTAGATCCTGAATTCCCAAGGTGGTTCTTGGTTAACCCTGGTTTTCTTAACTACAAAAATCCTCATCCCACAACCTGAGAATTACTAGGGTGATAACAGGGTCCATACAAACTCACTTACTTGCAGTGGATCTCAAATTTTGGATTTTTTTAACATACATATGTGCACGATCAACAACGCTACTTTAAATAGACACACATACACCCAAAACAATGCATATACGCGAAGGGTCCCACAATACTTCCGACCAATCATGGGCAATCACACTTCACAGACTTTACAACATAACTTAAAGGTTAAACCTATTTCTTGTGATCTGTGATGTTACATTGTGTCGACACATGGCTCTCTCCACTTCGCATCGCAAACAATATCACTTACTGGGCGATGACCTTAACACTTAACTTCTAAATATTGCGATTTTTGAAATCGCTTCCCGTGCGCTACAATATCCATTGTTGGCTTTTTTTGTTGGATCCGACAGTCCAAGTTATATCTCCACCGACTCACTTCACATCACAAGTGAAATAATTTAACTTGCGAAATTCTTAACCATAAACACTATTCTTTGCGATGTGCGGTATCCTCCGACTGCAGTGTGATATCTCACTATTGATCGGTGTCGTATCTAACGGTCCTTGCTATGCCTGCAAATCTGATTGTCCTTCTGTTGTGGCTAGCAACAACCCCCCTTTTTATTTTTGTAATAATACTAAATAAAATGGGGACCCTTAGTTAAAAATCCAAAAAACAATTAGGATTTGTTTGCCTTAGAAAATAAAACTTTCTATCATAAACCTATAAAAATCCCTTTGAAATAATATTGCGAAAATCTTAAGTTTATGATAGATTTTAATAAAACTGCTCTTTGAACAAGATAGCGCATCCATAAATAATATATACCTTTGATAAAACACATTGGTCGCAGATCGCATAGCGCAGAAAACAGAATTGGTTAATGAATATCTTTTGCGCTCTTTTCAAACATGCGCTTTTGCGATTTTGCGTTATGCGCTCTTTTCAAATATGCAATCATGCGATTTCGCGATATGCGCTTTTGTGATTTTTGCGATATGCGCTTTGCGCTATTGTGCAATTCCCGTTTTTGCGCTATTTTTTATGACTGTGATGACTTCATTTTGCGATATTGCGACATTGCGATATTGCGATATTGCGCAGCAAATCGCAGATCGCAATGTCGCAGATTCATGTAGGCGCGCTATCCCAAGGCAATCTTTCCATATGTCAAATCCGTTATGCGCTTTAATGATTATATTAAATGATTGGATTGATTATTAATGTGAAATGAGATTGTGTTTAGAGTGAAAGTCGTTTCACAATTAAAATATTATATTTCATCCGCGTTCATATTCAAAATAGTCTCATCACCTTTCTAATGTCATTACTCTCATTTATTCGTAAAACGCAGGCACGAAGGAGCGAATTACTATACAAAGCTTCTGATATACACTATGGGTAAGAAGGAGAAGAGCTCAAATTATGAGAACAAAGAAATGGCTTCGCTATACGCAGACACCGCCTGTAACAAGGATGCCGGCATATCCACTTGGGAAGGAATGTACAATCTGTTAGAAGATGAAAACCCTGTGGTGATAAAAGTTGTAGCTACAGCAGGTTCCAAAGATTCGTCTGAAGCAAATCTTAGAGACTTGGCTTGCTCATTTTTGCATAGAATAGCAGCAAGGCCAAGGATTCTCCCATACACAGACATGGTGAGATGGGTCCTGGACAGCGCTGATATTTCAGACAGGCAATTCAAGACTCCATCTGAAGAGCTAATTGGGTCATTCACCATAGAAGATGTGAGATTAATGTATAAGCTGCCAGAACCACAGGCGACTTACAACAAAAAATTCATGGAAGATTTTTCCAGAGAACACGCGAATTTGGCAGAATGCACAAAGGAGTGGACTAAAATAAGTGAACCATTGAAGAAAAACAAACAAGGTATGTACAGCACGGGTTCGCTTACCTCTCCTTATTTTTTTACTGCTGCCATGTTATGCAGGCTTTTTGGAAAGCCTGACATAAATATGATTTTACCCGAATGGCTTCCTTTGTTGAATGCGGCCGTTAATTCTACAATTGTAGACTGGGCCAAAATCCTATCTGATACTATGACCACCGCTATTTTTCAATACCAGACCAAACGAAATGTTTCCCAGCGGGTTTATCCGCCTTTTTATTTATCTGCTTATGTCATGGACGCCATCTGCTATGTCTCTAAATTCCCTGTAATGGGCTGGAAATGGACTATCCAAGACCCTTTGCCCATTCATGTGTACCATAAAGAACTGTGGGAATCTAAATTTGTTCCCCATTTTTACCAAATTTGTCATGGAATCATGCTGCCATTGTACAGAACATTGTATAACAAGGATACCCCAAGGTTATCCTCAGAAACAGAGGTTGATATTCTCCCCGTCGCAAGATGGTTTGGAGAAGAATTGTTCACCTATATTAGGGTTTTTGGAAGTTATGCTTCTCCACATGTGTTACCCCTATATGTTCCTGATAGACTTGTAGCCCGGGAAATTGCTTATCAGACCTGTGGTCATGGAGGTATGACAAAAGATTTAAAAGACAAGAAAAAGGGAATTTGGCCACAATTCCTCGTAAAATGTGGAACATTTTCACTGTCTGATATTGGTCATGCATTTCAAGAGATAGGCAACATTACATGCCTACAGTTGTTCAAATTTTCAAGGAGGTTATATGACCAAAATGATATTGTTAAGAATTTTACCAATGCAATCAAAGTAAGGGAATTTGTCGGGGAGAAAGATCTTTTTGATGATATGTTCCAGGCAAGAAATTCATTCAAAGAGGTTTTGAATTCAGCTAAAGAGCAGCTATCTCCAGGGGATTTTCAGGAATTCAAGTTGTACAGAGAGAGGAGACTAATTCCTATTCCTTTGGATAATCTACGCTTAGAGCCCGCAAGGGAGAAAACTCCTAGTGTTAGTCTTAATGGCAGTTCAAGCACAGGTAAATCTAAATCAAAATCTTACAGAGATTCTGAACACTCTAATACATCCAAAGAAAAGGAAGATAAAATGGAAGAATCCATTAAAGATTCTGCACAATCAAAAGAACTTGCTCAGCAGCAAATTTTGACTCCTCAACAGACAAATCCTCCTCCACCCAATGTACAGCAATAGCCAGTCACCATTGAGTTAGATAAAGAATGGGAAACCTTTAATCAATTGATTAATATAGAAGGACAGAATGTACAGACCCCTGTCCAGACAACCAAAGTTTTGAACGCAGGAACAAGCAGCAAAGCCGCAGTAACAGAGCACATACCAATCACACCCTCCTCTGAAATCGTACTTAATGTAGAGGACATTCCTCCTCTGGATGTATTTTATAGCCCAAAATACAAAGCAGTAGTTAAGAGGCAAAGGAAAAAGAGAAAAATAGAAAGTGCAATTGCTACTGAACCAGAACAAGTAGACGTTTTGTGGAAAGATCCTGCCACAGAGCCTACTCATAATCTCACTAAGTTATCTCAAATAATAGGAGCTTATGCTTCTGCAACAATTGATAAAGCAGTTGAGATACAAATTTTGTTGGATGAAAAAGAAGAACAGATAAAGGCTCTGCAACAGCAATTGCAACAGGTACAGGCCAATAAGGAAGCACAATTAAAACTTGAAGAGTTACAACAACAACTTCAAGAAATCCAAGAACAACATAAGGATGATCCTAAGCTTCCAGAATTCATTTCAGAAACCATCTCTTTGAACAATCAACTACTGCAACAAGAGGAAGTTTTCTGCCAAAAAATATTGCAATGGAATTTTTTGTGCCAAGAAAGCGATAAAATCACAAATCATGTCGTAGATTTACGAAATGATTATGATTTGATTAATGAAAAGATCAATGATTATCTAGCATGGCAAAAGACAGAAGAAGGCAGAAAAGCTGGTGCACCCATCATTAACGAGAACCATAAATAAATACTGTTTAATAATTGGGATGCACAAATCAGAAGGGCAGAAAAGGTAGCAGAGGAGGCATCTACAGCGGCAAACACTCTCACTGATTGTGTAAATGACAATTTACACAAAGCTAACTTGATTTCTGAAACTGTTCCAGGTTATCTCCCACATGCAAATCAATTGCAAGCAGAATGGAGGAAAAAGGTAGAAGAAAGAGCAAAATCCATCCAAGGGCTGACAAGATTGAATTGGGACTCATACTGGATGTACTTGGTGAAGCCACACAGTCAGCACAGCGCACTCAATTGTATCATCAATGCTACAGAGAAGATTGCTCCTACGCTTGCCGTCTCTGTCTTCTCAGGACAGTTGATTTCAGAAGTCGGTCAACCGCATCTTCTCAAAAGTATGCTAGATGCCTGCAAGATCAAAGATCAAGTTCATAGTTAGATAGATTTAGTTTTAATTTCACTATATTTTAGCCTAGGAAAAGGACGGTCATTGAACCGAATCCTTATTTTTTGTAATAAACTATTTTTAGAATTAGTTAAGTAGTATTTAAACCCCTCTCATGCATTTAGAGAGGGGTCCTGGATCTTAATATTTTTGGACTTGGAGATTGCATTTCTGTACTCCATTGTCTTATATATTTTTTGAAAAGGATCACATCTGGTGATTTTCATGCGAAATTATCTTTAAAGTGTTGCATTTATGTACCTTTGGAATTTGATTTTGCATGATAGTTGCTGGATAGAATATCAGATTGCATCTGGAAGTCATCAAGATGAACAAGGTATTTCTATCTGTTTACTGTTGATTTCTTTTGTCTTGTGATATTCGTTTTGAGATTGCTATCATTTATATGTATTTGTTTTCATAACGCTTCCTTTTATATATCATTTCTAAGTATAATTGAAACGTTATTTTTCATAATTACATGTAGATGGTATACAATGATGAATGCAATATGCTAATATAACTCTGTTTAATTTCTTAAACAGAGTTATCTTTATTTGTTTCTGCACATTTCAATTTGATTAATAATACATTTTCATGGTTATTATTGAATTGAAACAATCTTAAGTTGTATTCACATATTATTACCCGGGTTAGTATTAGAATTTCTTTATCAGTATTTAGCTTAGATTAGATAGTTTTATTTCAGTTAATTTAGTCTCATTTCCACCCATCCAATCCAATCCACTTAGTTACAAGGAAACTGGTCCTTTAAATCCAGTCGGAGCCACCATTCCAAACGGAAAGGAGCTGTCTTAAGGTCCCGACCGGGTGGTTTTCCCCGATGTTTGAATCAGCGATTTTCGAGGCTTCAACACCTTCCTACTGTGCGATTAATACATATGTGTTTCAACAGGGAAATCAAACATATGGTTTGAAACAAAGATTCCGATTGAAAATACAAAACACTTGGAATTTAATAAGAAATGAAATTACAGAGCCAAGCCCTTGAACGGTTGGTTTTTACAATTATTTTTTCTCTATGCTTTCTCATTTCTCACTCTTCTCACATACTAATTTCACACCTTTTCCACACTTTGCACGCTCTCACACCTATCTCATATATATATATATATATACCTAAAGCAGTCCTTCTCGTCTCTAAATAGATTTATGTTTGAACCACTCTTAACAAACAAATGCTACCCTATTTCTAAGCTCTTATCCTACTTGGCTTAATCTCCTCACAGGGAGAAACCAATTTCTATTTTATTCCTAATTAATTTATCAAATCCAAACAGACTAATTACTCTCATTTCAAACTAAATAAAATATTAATAACCAATGTTTATCCACCTCATGTTAGCCACAACATGTGAACACGCAATCACATTGCTGGCTAAGTCTCAATCCTCCTGCATCAGACTCCCAAGGAAGAAAAGTTTGATCCATAAATGCTTCAAGATATGTATTAAACTTCTATAACTCTGCTGTTGTCATCCAACTGGCATCTTCCACGGGGTGTCCTTTCCATTTGACTAGATACTAATAGTAGCTTTGTCCTCTAGTCTTCTTTGCTGGTCTTTTCTCCAAAATGGCTTCCACTTCTTTCTTTGTTGTCTTTGGCATCTGTTCTTTCCAAATAAAAGTCTGGCCCTCCTCTTCTGTAGATTCTTCTTATAGCTATTCCTATGTTCCTTTGTATAGGTACAAATCTGCAACATTATATATGGGTGATATTCCAATTCCTGCTAGTAATTCAATCTCATATGCATTTGAAGAATATTTCCCCAAAATTCTACATGGCCCTATCTTTTTCATTTTTAATTTGTTATAAGTCCCGACTGGAAACCTTTCCTTCCTTAGATAAACCATGACTAAATCATCTACTTTAAATTCCCTTTGAGTCCTCTTCATATCATCTCTTTGTTTATATGTTTGGGTGTTCTATTGTAAGCTCTTCTTGACATATTCCTGCAACTTTTGTATTTGTTCTACAAATTCTTCAGCTTTAGCACCTCTTATCTCTTGTTCGCTCAAATATCTAAGTTCATACACCCCTCTTGGATGCATCCAAAAAATAATCTGAAATGGACTCATTCTAGTACTCCGATTAGGAGTACCATTATAGGCAAATTCAGCTTGAGCAAGTGCTAAGTCCCATTGCTTTGGAATTTTGTAAACCAAACTCCTTAATATGTTTCCCAAACTCCTATTCACCACTTCATTTTATCCATCCGGCTGAGGATGATAGGCTGAACTGAAATTGAGGTTTGTACCCAGCTTCTTCCATAGAGTCCTCCAGAAATGTCCTACGAATTTTGCATCCCTGTCTGAAACAATACTCACAGGCAATCCATGCAATCTTATAACTTCAGAGAAAAATAAATTAGCAATGTGAGTTGCATCACTATTTTTCTTACAAGCAATAAAATGTGCCATTTTAGAAAATATATCTACAACAACATAGATAGAATCATGTCCTCTTTGAGTCTTTGGCAATCCTAAAACAAAATCCATGCTGACAGCATCCCAAGGTCTATTGGGTATTGGAAATGGCTGATATAACCTAGTGTTTTGGCTTCTTCCTTTGGCATGTTGAAACATCTTGCACTTCTCAACAAACTTTTTGATATCATTTTGCATTTTTTACTAATAATAAAAATCATTTACTTGAGAAAATGTTTTATCATGTCCAAAGTATCCAAACATTCCTCCATTATGTTTTTCCTTAATCAGATTCTCCCTCATGGAACACTTAGGTATACACAGTTTATTATTCTTGAACAACAATCCTCCTTGAATCAAGTAATCCAACCACTCGCTTCTATTATGAATCACTGGATTCTTAACAGCTGCATATATTTCTTTGAAATTTGTGTCTTCCTCATACATGTCAATCATCTCTTCAAATATCAAAATGCCAATTTTCAATTCCTGCATAATCAAGTTTACTCTACTCAAATCATCATCAACTTTGTTTGACTTACCACTTTTATGTTTGATTACAAAGGTAAAACTCTGTAAAAACTCCACCCACTTTGCATGCTTTTGGCTCAACTTCCGCTGATTATTTAGGAACTGCAGTGCATGGTTATCTGAATACAACGCAAACTCCTTGGGTAACAAATAATGCTTCCATTTTTTCAAAGCCTACACAATAGCATAGAACTCCTTATCATAGGATGAATACTTCTTCTTAGCCTCATTTAACTTTTCACTGAAATAAGTTATCGGTCTCTGCTCTTGACTCAAGATAGCTCCAATTTCTATCCCACTGGCATCAGTCTCGACTTGGAATATTTTATCAAAGTTTGGCAAGGCCAAAACAGGTCTTTCGGTGATCTTCTTTTTCAACAACTTGAAATTTCGATCTGTTGTTTCTGTCCATTTGAATGGTTGGTTGATCTCCTTTATTGCTTCAATTATTGGTGCACAGATCTGACTAAAACCTCTTATAAAATTTTTGTAAAAACTTGCAAGACCATGAAAACTTCTTACCTCAAATATACTTCTCGGAGTTGGCCAATCTAGTATTACCTGAATCTTTTATGGGTCCATCTTCAAGCCTTCTTCTGAGACTATAAATCCCAGGTAAATGAGCTCCTTCTGCATGAAACTACACTTCTTCAAATTTATGAGCAACTTCTCCTTTTGCAAAGTATTTTTTTGGTTTTTAAACTCATGTGGTGATCATTTTTTAAAGAGCTTTCCGGATTATCCACAGTACTAGAGAACGAGTGTCAACGTTTCAAATCCCAACGGGGATCCATCATCGGGACTTTCTTGAATGAAGAAATTGAGAGAAAAGACTTAGACCATTAATAGAGGTAGAAGTAGATTTCTAGAAAAGAGCCAACCAAAGTTTTTAATTTTATATTTTTATTTTTTAATATTTATAATAATTATATTCCTAATTCAATAAAAAAATTATTTTATTAAGGTTAATAATCTACGCGTTAAGGTATAAAAGAATAACGGATTTAATAAGGGACTCCTACTAGGCTAAAATTCTAAATAAAATATTTTTAAGTTCAATTTTAATTTTTAAAGTCTAGAAAAAATTTATTATGGTAAAAGTTTATTAAAAATTAAAAATTATTGATGGTGATTTATAATTAGTTAATTTAATTAAGGTCTAAATAAAATATAAATATATAATTGAATTAAAAGGATATATTTAGTTTATTAAATATATCATTTTAATTTATTATATATCTAATTTTATTATATATTTAATTTTAAAGATTTATTTTAATTTTAATTAGAGTATTAATTACTAATTAAGGTAGAAGCTTGCTAAAAATTAAAAAACATTGATGGTGATTTATTATTAGTTAATCTAATTAAGGTTTTTATAAAATATAAATATATAATTGAATTAAAAGGATATATTAAGTTTATTAAATATATCATTTTAATTTATTATATATTTAATTTTAAAGATTTATTTTTATTTTAATTAGAGTATTAAGCTCATTTTAATTAACTAAATAACCTATTAAGCTAGGAAAAAGGTTTACTAGGTTAGGGAAAAAAAAATTAAGGGAATATAGAATAAAATCCTAATAATTATTGATTAATTAATTAACTTTTATTTTAACCAAATAAAAATTAATTAATAGGGATAATTATTAGAATTTTAGTTCATTAAATCTAAAACTAAATTAGAAACCAAAGGAGGAGGAACATGCCTGGGGTTATATACCTGAAAACTATACCTCAATGGAGGGTGTTTTTGGAGGAACAGATATGTCGAAGAAGGGGTATCCAAGTGTCACTAATTTCAACTCCACCATCCCTATTAATATTATCTCGATGCTTTATACTCTCAAGGGCTTCTCTTATTTTTCTTCTTTGATAGTGCTCTTCTTTCGCAATGATCGTTGCATCTTCCAGACGTATTTGATGTTTGGTTTTTGAGGAGTGTTCTGCAAGGGCTGAGGTGCGTGATCGTTCATATCTGATATCGGCTCCATGCTCCTTAAGTCTTTTATGAAGTGAACACCCAGTCTCACCGATATAACTCTTCCCGCATGAATAGTTAATCTTGTACACTCCTTTAAGTTGTTCAAGGTTTATGCCATTCTTGATTGATCGCATCTTTTGCCTAATAGTCCCTAATGCTGAAAATTGAGCGAAAATATTATTCTTCCTCAGGAGCTTGGCTATTTTATCAGTAACCCCCTTAATGTATGGTAGAACAACTCTTACCATATTTTCTTGATGTTCATGGCGATTCCGAGGTAAGATCGAACCCTTAGCTCTTTCCAAGGCTTTTTTGATATCCCTATCTTTATAACCTAAATATTTGAAAACGGATGAAAGGTGACTGATTTCCTCACTCAGGTGTTTTGTATCAGAAATCCTCATGGCTCTGACGGCCAGGGTATTAAGGACACCAAACTTTTGAGCCGGATGGTGCTAGGATTTAGCATGGAGACAGTTGTCAGTATGGGTTTTCTTTCTAAACACCTGGTGCCCAAGTGTTCCATCATCATTCCTAGTGACAAGAACGTCCAAAAAAGAAATGTTCCTATTTTCTTCAACCTCCATTGTGAACTTAATCTCTGTGGAAATGGAATTGAGGTGATTAAAAAATCCTTAAAGATTTTCTTTACCGTGGACCTATTTTATGTTGGTGTCGTCCACAAACCTTTTCCACCAGTGTTGTTTTAAGGGATAAGAGGCAAGGGCCTTTCTCTCAAAATTTTCCATGTATAAGTTAGTGACAATAGGGGATAGTGGAGATCCCATTGCGACACCTAATACTTGTTCATAGAATTCCCCTTGAAAACTGAAGAACGTGGAGCGTAGGCAAATCTCTACAAGCTTGGTCGGCGCTTTTCTAGAAATCGACTTCTACCTCTATTAATGGTCTAAGTCTTTTCTCTCAATTTCTTCATTCAAAAAAGTCCTGATGATGGATCTCCGTTGGGATTCAAAACATCGACACTCGTTCTCTAGCACTGTGGATAATCCAGAAAGCTCTTTTGCAAAGTACTTAACACCAGTTTGACATGCTCCAAATGCTCCTCCTTACTCTAACTGAAAATCAGAATGTCATCAAGATAGACTATCTGCATATTCTTTCAAAACCTCATTCATTAGTCTCATAAATGTGCTTGGTTCATTAGTGAGCCCAAAAGGCATCACTAACCACTCATACAACCCATTGTTGGTCTTAAAAGCAATCTTCCATTCATCTCCTTCTCTTATCCTTATTTGATGGTATCAACTCTTCAGATCTATTTTAGTAAAATACTTTGACCCACATAAACAATCCATCAAATCATCTATGTGTGACAATGGAAATCTATACCTGATAGTGATCTTGTTTATGGCTCTGGAATCAGTACACATGCGCCACTCACCTCCTTTATTTGGACTAAGCACGGTTGGTACTGCACATGGACTAAGATTTTATTTCATTAGTCCTTTATTTAACAGCTCCTGTAGCTGTCTTCCAATTTCGTCATTCTCCCGAGGGGTCATTCTATATGCTTCTTTTTTTGGTAAAATTGCACCAGGTATTAAATCTATGTGATGATTGATGCTTCTGATTGGTGGAAATTTACTTGGTAATTCATCAAAAACTATATCAACATAATCATCTAACAAGTCTTTAATTTCCACAGGCAGATTTTCTAAATTTGTAGAATTCATAATTACCTTTGGTTTACCCACAACAGCAAAATGCATTTATTTCTCCTTGTTGACTTCTTGCAGCAACTCCTTTCCACTGATCATCATAACATTATTCTCAGTTGTTCCTTTATCTGCTTCATCCTTCAAAGGTAGAAATGTGTGCTTCTTTCCATCCTTCTCTATGGTGTAGGTATTCCTTTTGCCATCATGAATGGCTTTTCTGTCAAATTTCCAAGGTATTCCCAACAATGCATGGCACACATCCATTGGCATCACATCACACAATATGGCATCCTTGTATGTATCGATCTGTGTCTCCATTTTGCACTATTCTGTCAACAAAATCTGATGTCCCTTCTATAGCCATAAAACTCTGTAAGGAGTACGGTGTACCATCTTACTCAACCCCAATTTCTCAACCATCTCTATGGAAACAAGATTATCAGTGCTTCCACTATCAATCACAAATTTGCAGCACTTTTCTTTCCACTTCCATACAGTCCTGAATAGACTCTTCCTCTGCGCTGGCTCATTTTCTTCCTTCTCTGCCTTAAGTAATACTCTTTTGAGTAATAAATATTCTCCTGCCTCAGGTGGTTCTTCTTTACCTATGACCTGAGGGTTTTCTTCCTTTGCTTCATCTACATTCACATTCCTCTAATTTTTTGGTTTTTTATGAGGACAATCCCATGATCTGTGTCAACATTCTCCAAATGTGTAGCACTGAATTTCTCTTCCTCGGCCTCTGCCTCTAGGTGCCAATCTTCCTCTATCAAAGTCTCCTCTTTGTGGCAGTCCTCTACTCAAACCTCCTGCTTCATTTTGAGAGTGCTGAAATATTGCTCTGAAATTTCCTCGTCCTCTTGCTGGACTTTTACCTCTATTCCTCTAAATTTTCTTCCTCGATATTTTCTCCTCCTCCTTCAACGCTACTTAGTAGGAATCCTCAATTGTCTTCAGACTCAACAAACTGATTTCATCCTGTATGTCATACCATAAGCCATTGATGTATCTAGCTACTTTCTCCATATCATCTTCCGCATGTCCTGCTCTAATGCTCATCTTGTAAAACTCCTCTGTATACTCCTTGACAGTCATTCCTTTCTGCCTCAAATTCTGCAATTGCTTGAACAAATTCAATTGATATTCCTTTGGCATAAACTTATTCTTCAACTTCCTTATCATTTTATCCCACTGCTTTATCTTAGGCTTTCCTTTTCTAACTCTGGATGTTTGTAGTTCATCCGACCAGATAGATGCATGACCCTTCAACCTGATAGCTACATACTTGACCTTCTTCTTATCTTCGATCTCTTCCAAATTGAAATAATTATCCATTAAACTGATCCAATCCATCAGCTCATCCACATTAAGGTTCCCCTCATATGAAGGAATCTCCATTCTCAATTTTCCCCTAACCTTTTCCAATATTTTGAAAACTTTAGTTTCCTCAGAAGTTTCCTCTGTTGCGTTGACATCTCCTTCTTCAGGTGCTCTCCTCTGAGCAACATCTACTACCTGCATTCTTGTACGAAGATGTCGAATTTCATCCAGCAAAATTGCATTAGCTTCTGGCGTTCCCCGACCTATGTCGGCTCCTCTCCTGGGTGGCATCTTTTCTCCAACCTTCAAGAACAAAACTCAAGTCTTCTCTCATACCAAATGATGCAGACTAGCTGAACAAATATTAGAATATGCGCAGAATTTATAGTTGATGGGTCCACACAAACTCACTTACTCGCAGCGGATCTCAAACTTTGGAGTTTTTTAACATACATATGTGTGCGATCAACATCGCTACTTTAAACATACACACATAAACCCAAAACAATGCATATACGTGGAGGGTCCCACAATACTTTAGACCAATCGCGAGCAATCGCACTTCACAGAATTTACAACATAACTTAAAGTTTAAACCTATTTCTTGCGATCTGCGATGTTGTGTTGTGTCGACGCGTGGCTCTCTCCACTTTGCATCGTGCTATCCATGTCAGCCCCCCATTAAAATTTTTGGCCATCCGCCCCTCTTGAACCTTTCAAATTTCCTATCGTGGCTTAAGAAATTCGTTTTTGCTCACCGTTGCCTTCCTGCCCCCTAAAACGCGTTAGAAAGCGCTGAAAATGCATATTCCAAGCCACAAGAGGTCGAGCCCCTTTCAGTCATGGCCCCCTATATTTTACTGTCTAATGTGATCAGGGCTCAGGACCAAGTGTTATTCCAAAGCTGTTTATCGTATATATCCATCGGGTGCATTTCGAACCGTTAGATTGAGCACAGATCAACGCACCATAGCACATTGCCTTTGTGGTCCCCGCGCCCTAAAAACCACTGTTTAAAACAAGTTGTATCCATCGCACCGCCTTTGAAGGGCTGGCGGTTTTTCTCAAATCTCAGCGATGCCATTTAGCGCAAGCCACACGTCCCGGTGTACGAGGACAATACCACTCCTCATCGCGCATTAACTCCCAGTCAAAGTCGCAGCGCGATATTGATAATGACCGTCAGATCTTGAGCGCTCAATCCAAAGGCTACCGCTCTCCGGAGTTGCATGAACTTTAGTCCCAGTGCGCAATTGCCTGGTCCCACAGTTTCTTGCTCCCCGGCGCTCTTCCAACCGTCGATTGCCTTCTAAAATCGAACGGTCAAGATCTGCTCATCCCTCGTTGTTGACCAAACCCCGTAGTATGATATCCACGTCATCATTCCCCGCGTTCTTGCTGTACCATCATATGTTCCACTATACATTTTCTCTAAAGGTCATGGGTCCACGTTTTATGTTTGTAACTCATCCCAGTTCGCCAGCTTTCGCCATGGTCATCGCCCACTATAATGCTGCATTTCCTATCGTCACTTTGCATTTTCTGACCTATCCATCGTGTAGCGTTGTCTCACCATTATCCCTACGGTGTTCGCATTCCCGTGCATTTGTTTCCCTAACTAGTTTGTGGATTTTTGCAGGGTTTCTAATGACAAAGAATAATCATGATTCGCGGCCTCCATTACAGAGGTCGAGTGCACTCGAAAGGAATATTCAGTAGGTGCAGAGTTGTGGAGCAGAAATCTGGGGAAATATGCGAAAAAGACTTTTATTTAATGAAGCAGGATGGGTATTCATCAAACCCCTCTGAGCAATTCAAAAGGGGCAGGTTCTTGTAGAATGAAAACATTAATGATGCCATAAAGAATACTAGCAAAAGATTAAGGAATTCAACGTCTGGCACCGAAGATTTTAAATGGCAATCCAGCATTCAGAAGGCAAAGAGTACAAGTGCATAAAAATCATATCCTCCAAGTTTTACTTCAACAGATTTTTCTCTCAGGAAAGTACAGAATGTTACATATTTTATTCCTCATATCTTATCTCTAGAGAAATATGTGCCTACAGCATTTACTTCATGGAGCGACCACGGAGTACCTGCAGTATTCTAGAGCCATCAAACAGTATGGGCAGGCTCTCTTTCACCATTTTTCTCAAATTAAGCAAATTAAATGTTCTCAACTACTTCTTTTATTAGGGTTTTCTCCCTCTCCTTCTATAAAAATTCAGGAGAAAAACATTGTAAGGGTTCCAGACTTGTATCAGAAAATTGTGCAGTGAAAGGCGTTTTTGTATACATTTTGTAAAGCTTTTTGTATGAAGGCTCAGAGCCCATAGGGTCTCAGTGAGGAGGAATTCTATCTGTCTTAGAGGATTCTGGTCTTTAGTATCTCATAGTATGTAACTTTCTCTTATGTGTTTAATACAATACTCCATTTCATCCATCTTCCTGTATCATGTTTTGGAATCCGAGTGGCTCACTGAGTTGAGGTATGGATTCATCCTAGTTGATGCCCATGCTTAGATCAGTCAAGCGCTTTAAATATGGCTCATGCATGATATATTGTTTCATATTCATTTCATCCATCCTTCTGCTATATTAGTTGCTTTGAGAGGGTGCTTAAAAACGCCATTGTCATGTATGGATTCTTAGGTTGATAAGCCCATATATGGTTCTGTTGTGTATCTGGGTATCATCTCAAGGTTAACTAATATCTCCTTAATATTTCTCTCACTACATACACTTTCTGATATTCTAATTTCTGTGACATATTACTTGAATCGGCCCTCTTTACAATAAATTGTCTCTTAACTGTCTGATGCTTTTATGTTGGAGCTTTGCATCTTGTTTCTGCAACAATACTTTCTTTGTGACAGTTTCTGTAGATTCCGGTTCCATTTAAATCAATTTCCTTGTTTTACAAGAGATAGCAGGAGAGCTTTTGGTTGACACCCAAGTTATATATTATATGCTCCTTGCTATGATAAGATGTCCTAGGCACTAGTCTATGGCAACTCTAGCCTGTCTCTAGGAGTTACAACATCTTTCTGGCGCCGTTGCCGGGGACGAATTTAAGAAAATCAATTTCCCTGGGCCTCGACAAATTTATTCACTCTCTAATCAGGTGAGCACAGAGAGTTGAAGATTTATAGATCTCTCACCTTGGCGACTCCACATTTGTTTATTTGATAAATCCATTGGTAGTCCTGGCTCCTCGTAAGCCACATTTGAGATCAGATACGTCCCAGTCAAAGACACCCTCTGTGTCTGACCCAGAGAAGATCATACATAGAAGAAGTTGGAAAGAAAGGCCATCAGCCTGTGCTATAATCCCTAAGTTTTCTGTAGAAGATTATCCATCCTCTTCTTCTCAAGAAGTTCAAAAAGAAAATCCCGACTCCACTGTGGGAGATACTGAATATTGCTGAGATAGCCCTCTTAGAGGAGGTGTCAGAACTGAAAATCATTCACATCCCACTCCTGAGGTCGAAGAAGTTCAAGAAGTCATAGAAGTAGCTGTTGTTAACCGTGAACTATTCCCATCTACACCTCAGCCAGTTGTACAATATATTCCTATTGTTATACATACTCCACTTCCACCTCCTCCTCTCCCTCCATTTGTACATCAGATTGTTGTACAACCCCCACCTCCTCCAATGGCCAATGTTCTTGCTTTTCTGTTGAATAAATATGCTCCCTTGGCCTTACCACAAGTATTGAATGATATGCCACAGGATTATTTGAAAATTTTCCCCAGATTTAATGGAGAAAATGAGATTGATGCTCAGAAACATCTTGAGGTCTTTTGCTCTTTTGCAGAGAACCTAAATGTGGAACATTTGGATGTAGTCTTAAGATTGTTTGTTCAATCTCTTGAGGGTGAAGCTAGAAAATGGTTTAAAACATTGGCAGACCGTTCAGTGAATACCTGGGATAGAATGGAAGAGCTTTTTCTAAAAAAATGGGGAGAAAAGAAAGATCATGGTCAGTGTCTTACTAAATTTAATACCTTGAAGAAAAAACATAATGAGGGGGTGGCAAAATTTATCAAAAGATTTAATAAGTTGTATTTGAGCCTGCCTCCTGAGATGAAGCCTCACCAAACTGCTGCTAAGGTGGTTTTCATAGTAGCCTTTGATTCAGATTTTGGCTTCTCCCTGAGGGAAAGAAAACCTGCCACCCTAGATGATGCTCAGTCAGATGCTCTTGAGTTGGAAGAAAATTTTGCCTCCACAGGAAAATTGAAAGGAAAAGCTGAACAGGATACCAAAAGAAGGGGCAAAGAGGAGGTATCTACCTCACATCAAGACAAGGATTCAGACAGGATGGAAGAAATGAGCAAAATGATCAAGAATCTTTCTAATAAATTGGGCAAACTTGAATTGGAGACCAAGAATTCAGTCCCCAAGAATTTTTATAATGCTCCAAACAGAGGTTACAATCCCCAGTATAAGAGACCGCCCCTGCAGATATTGCCAAGGGAAGCAAAGGAGCAACAAGATCAGGTACCACACCCATTGTACCTGGAAGGTCCAGTAGATGATTCTACTGAAGATGTTGCCTATGAACTAGAAGATTCAAATCTTGCTTTCTCAAACAATGATGAAATAGAATGCCCTTTGCAAGAAGAAGAAAATGCAAGAGACATAGAAGAAGCAGAAATTGATCATTATTGTAAACAATTTGCTGATTTCATGCAAGTGCAGTTCAACAGAAAATATGATCTCAGATCTTCAAGGAAGAGGACCCGAACTCAAGACCAAGAAGAAGAGCCACCTCAGAAAGAAACACCCGCTCAAAAGGAGATGACAGTGCAGAAATTTGTAGATAAAGGTAAGGGCCCTCTAAACGCACCTCTGCAGTCCAATGATCAAGTTTCTTCTTCTTCCAAAAAAATTAGCCCTCCTAATACCAAGTCTGTGTCTAAGGAAGCTAAACCCCCAGCTGAAAATAAAGAGTCAAAAGAAGTAGTAATTGAAAAGTCCCCTCCTGCTTTTAATCTGCAAAAAGAACTTGAGAAAGTCAAAATCCCAGTCCCCTTGACTGAACTATTGAAACAACCAGCATACCAATCTCAAGTTACTTCTTTCATGTTCCCTTCTGAAACACCAATTATTCCAGATAGTTTAAACCTTCAAGAAGAAAGACCCATGATGGTGTTTGGCCCACATGTCGAGGAAGTAGACCCTTCTACTCCTCCCTTCTATGTGTCTTTAGTGATCCATGACCTTCTTTTACATAACTGCATGTTAGATTCTGGGGCTTCCCATAATCTTATGTCTCTGTCAGTCATGGAGCAGCTAGGATTACAAATCACACGTCCATATAAAGACCTCTACTCATTTGACTCCAAAAGAGTTAAATGCCTGGGGATGATCAAGGATTTGGTAGTCAATCTGGCCCAAATCCCAGCAAAAAGTATGGTGATGGACATTGTGGTAGCTGATATCCCAGCCCGCTTTGGCATGCTGCTGTCAAGGTCCTGGGGTACAAAAATTGGTGGGTCTATCAAGTTAGATTTAACATATGCAACTATCCCAGTTTTTGGTGGCCAAGAAAGGAGATTGTACAGGGAGACTAGATTTGTCAAGATGGTTACGAAGGCTGACAATTCAGTGAATTCACCAGTTTACAGCAAAGAAGGAGATTTTTCGTGCCTAATGCTACAAGAAGAGAAAGATTATGCTTATGAACCTTCCTTCTGTCAAATCAAGGTTGAGCTGCCCTCAGAAGATAATGAAATAGGAATCTGGACACTACATTTTGATGGAGCAAATTCTAGAGAAGGTAATGGAGCTGGAGTGTTATTGATCTCTCCTACAAGAAAATGGGTTCCACTGTCTTTCAAATTAGAATATGAAGCTACTAATAATGTGGCTGAATATGAAGCACTACTATTGGGACTACAGACAGCCAAAAATATGAACATACAAAGTTTAAAAGTTCTGGGAGACTTTGAGCTGGTGGTCAGACAGGTCATAAATCAATGCCAAACCAAGCATCCTTGGTTGAGGGCTTACAGGAATGAATTTTGGGACATGGTCGAGAATTTCTTCTCAGCATTCAACATCCAGTTCATGCCCTGAGAACAAAATAGGATGGCAGATTCTCTTGCTGTAGCTGCAAGTACATTTCGTTCTCCTCATAACCCCCTCTTGAGGTATGAAATTGAGGTCCGTTATAGGCCATCAATCCCAGATAATATCAAGCACTGGCAGGTATTTGAAGATGATGAACAAATGAAGAGATTTCTGGAAACAGTGGGAGAATTATCCAATATGGAGATTGATGATTATGAAGAGGAGGAAGCTAATAATGCTTCAGAAAACAAATGGGAAGAGAAAATAGCAGGTAGTAAAGTGCTGCAGCTAAAAGGAAATGTCATACCTAGAGGGCTAGTGCCTCTAGAAATATTATTTGATAAAAACGATGTCCCATTGCAGCCAAGTAAAGTGATGGAATAAAATCAGGTAGAAGATCTAAATATGGGTACTGACGCTGAACCTAAGATTGTGAAATTATCCAAGAAGGTCCCAGAGGAATACAAGAAGAAATATCTGAAATTATTTCAGTCTTATAAAGATGTATTTGCATGGTCTTATCAGGACCTGAAGACTTTTGATATCAGCATAATGCAGCACAAAATTCCTCTGAAGGAAGACGCAAAACCCTATAAGCAGAAGCTCAGACAGATAAATCCTTTGTTGCTTCCTTCTATTGAAAAAGAAATCAAGAAGCTACTGAAGGCCAAAATAATTGTACCATTGAGGTACTCTGAATGGGTAGCAAACCTTGTTCCTGTCCGGAAAAAGAATGGAGAAATAAGGCTGTGTGTTGATTTCCGGAATCTGAATAGAGCAACTTTAAAGGATAATTATCCATTGCCCAAGATGGACCACATGCTGCGGAAAGAGGTCGGAGCCTCTAGAATGTCAATGATGGATGGATTTTCTGGCTATAATCAAGTGGTTGTACATCTAGAGGATCAGAAGAAAACTGCATTCACCACACCATGGGGTACATTTATGTATGCCAGGATGCCTTTTGGGCTGATTAATGCAGGAGCCACCTTCCAAAGGGCTATGGATATTGCTTTTGTTGGTGAGCAAGATAAATTTCTGGTGGTCTATCTTGATGATATTATAGTGTTTTCAAAGAATGATTCTGACCACATTGAGCATTTACGAAGAACTTTTGAGAAATGCAGAAGGTATGGTCTCTCTCTCAATCCTCAGAAGTCTTTATTTGCATTAGAAGAAGCCAAACTTTTAGGGCACATTGTGACTAAAGATGGTGTGAAGATAGACCCTAAAAGAGTTGAAGTTATAAATGGTATTCCTCTACCTAGGAATAAAAAGGAAGTGCAGGAGTTTTTAGGTTGCATAAATTTTCTGAGAAGGTTCATTCCTAATTATGCTGAAATAGTTAGGCATATAACAGATATGCTAAAGAATAATAATGAGGTGAAATGGTCACAAGAGTCACGGGAAGCCTTTGCTATAATTAAAGCTGCTTTTGCTGAAGCTCCTGTACTGGCTGGACCAGATTATACTAAGCCATTTATGATCTTTTCTTTTGCATCACCCCATACAATAGTTGGAGTTCCGCTACAGAAGAATGAAGAAGGATATGAGCAGCCTATTGCCTTTTTTACCCAGGTGCTTCATGATGCTGAATTGAAATATAACATATTGGAGAAGTAGGCATATGCCCTAGTAAAATCTCTCAAAGCATTTCGTATGTATGTTTTGCAGTCCCACATTACTGCATATGTCCCTACAGCAGCTGTCAAGGACATTCTCATTCAGGGAGATAGTGAAGGAAAAAGAGGGAGGTGGATTGCAAAGATACAGGAATATGATTTGGACATCAAACCTACTAAGCTGATTAAAGGGCAGGGGTTAGCCAAGATTTTATCTAAATCAAATTATCAGGCTCTAGGCATAAATTTGTCCTTGATAGCAAATGAATAGTCTGAGAAAGAAAAAGAGCAGCAAGGGTTGGAGATGGCTACTCAGAAAGTACACATAAAATATCTCACTAGTCCTTGGTACAAAGAAATAGTAGAATATCTTTTGACACTTAGTTTTCCTCCAAGTTGTGATAAGGCAAAATACAGAACATTGAGGCTAAAATCACATAAGTATATAGTTGCCAGTGGTCAGTTGTATTGGGGAGATCCTTCAAGCATACTACTATTGTGCCTCATAGAAAATGAAGTGGAGAATATAATGATAGAATTTCATGAAGGAATTTGTGGAGGCCATTACAGCTGGAGAGCCACAGCTCATAAAATTTTGAAGGCTGGTTTCTACTGGCCTAAACTATTTGGAGATGTTTTTACCTGGGTCAGAGCATGTGATAAGTGCCAAAAGTTCGCTGAAAGACAAAAGTTAGTAGCTCTGCCTTTGATTCTCGTTCATATAAATGAACCATTTCAGCAATGGGGAATAGACTTTATAGGTGAAATACATCCTCCTTCAAGTGGCCAACATAAATGGATATTGACAGCTACAAATTATTTTACAAAGTGGGTGGAAGCCATACCTGCAAGAAATGCTACAGATGTAGTAATCATAAATTTCATGGAAGAAAACATTATATCCAGGTTTGGTTGTCCTGCTAGAATAGTGACTAATAATGCACAGGCCTTCAAGTCTGCAAAATTTGTAAATTTCTGCCAGCAATATAATATTACGTTGAATCATTCTACAGCCTATTATCCACAAGGGAATGGCTTGGCAGAGTCTTCTAATAAAATTCTAGTGAGGGCCTTGAAGAAAACAATCAATGAAAATCAGAAGAATTGGGATTCCCAATTGAAATTTGCTATATGGGCAAATAGAATAACCAGCAAGAGAGCAACTGGGAAATCTCCTTACGAATCGGTATATGGACGAGCAGCAGTGTTTCCTGTGCAGCTGGCTTTACCAGTGGCACGATTCATGCAAGAAAGTCAGGAAGAACCTGATGATATGGCCAGGAGAATCAACCAATTAGTAGAGTTAGAGGAAACACAAGGACAGGTAAATCAGAGGTTAGCTGAATATCAGGAGAAAATGAAAAACATCTTTGATCAGCATGCAAAAGACAGGAAGTTGCAGATTGGTGATCTGGCGCTCAGATGGGATATCTGGAGGGCTGAAAAAAGAAAGCATGGCAAATTCGATCCCCTCTGGTTTGGCCCTTTCAAAATAGTGGAACAGAGAGGCAATAATACTTTTATGTTGGAGAACTTACAGGGTGATCTGCTTGACACCCCCGTAAATGGCCAATTTCTTAAGCCATACTTCCAGTTTTGATTCAGGCAAAGGCAGCCTGATGTATTGTATATTAGTTTCCTTTTTGCTTTTGATTAAATAAGGTGTGTGCTAACAAGTTATGGAGTAAAATGCAGAGGGTCTAAATAGCAGAGCCACCTAAAGGAGTATCTGAAGGTCTGAGAAGTTCTCAACACGCCCAGGGATGAACGTGACGTCCCCAGTTGGAGCCGATGTTATCCATGTCAGCCCCCCATTAAAATTTTTGGCCATCCGCCCCTCTTGAACCTTTCAAATTTCCTATCGTGGCTTAAGAAATTCGTTTTTGCTAACCGTTGCCTTCCCGCCCCCTAAAACGCATTAGAAAGCGCTGCAAATGCATATTCCAAGCCACAAGAGATCGAGCCCCTTTCAGTCATGGCCCCCTATATTTTACTGTCTAATGTGATCAGGGCTCAAGACCAAGTGTTATTCCAAAGGTGTTTATCGTTTATATCCATCGGGTGCATTTTGAACCGTTAGATTGAGCACAGATCAACGCACCACAGCACATTGCCTTTGTGGTCCCCGCACCCTAAAAACCATTGTTTAAAACAAGTTGTATCCATCGTACCGCCTTTGAAGGGTTGGCGGTTTTTCTCAAATCTCAGCGATGCCATTCAATGCATGCCACGCGTCCCGGTGTACGACGGAAATACCACTCCTCATCGTGCATTAACTCCCGGTCAAAGTCGCAGCGCGATATTGATAATGACCGTCATATATTGAGCACTCAATCCAAAGGCTACCGCTCTCCGGAGTTGCATGAACTTTAGTCCCAGTGCGCAGTTGCCTGGTCCCACAATTTCTTGCTCCCCGACGCTCTTCCAACCGTCAATTGCCTTCTAAAATCGAACAGTCAAGATCTGCTCATCCCTCGTTGTTGACCAAACCCCGTAGTCTGATCTCCACGTCATCATTCCCCGCGTTCTTGCCGTACCGTCATATGTTCCACTATACATTTTCTCTAAAGGTCATGGGTCCACGTTTTATGTTTGTAACTCATCCCAGTTCGCCAGCTTTTGCCATGGTCATCGCCCACTATAATGCTGCATTTCCTATCGCCACTCTGCATTTTTTGACCTGTCCATCGTGTAGTGTTGTCTCACCATTATCCCTACGGTGTTCGAATTCCCGTGCATTTGTTTCCCTAACTATTTTGTGGATTTTTGCAGGGTTTCTAATGACAAAGAATAATCTTGATTCGTGGCCTCCATTACAGAGGTCAAGTGCACTCCAAAGGACTATTCAGTAGGTGCAGAGTTGTGGAGTAGAGATCTGGGGAAATATGTGGATAAGACTTTTATTTAATGAAGCAGGATGGGTATTCATCAAACCCCTCTAAGCAATTCAAAAGGGGCAGGTTCTTGTAGAATGAAAACATTAATGATGCCATAAATAATACTAGTAGAAGATTAAGGAATTCAACGTCCGACGCCGAAGATTTTAAATGGAAATCCAGCATTCAGAAGGCAAAGAGTACAAGTGCATAAAAATCATATCCTCCAGGTTTTACTTCAACAGATTTTTCTCTCAGGAAAGTACATAATGTTACATATTTTATTCCTCATATCTTATCTCTAGAGAAATCTGTGCCTATAGCATTTACTTCATGGAGCAACCACAGAGTACCTGCAGTATTCTAGAGCATCAAACAGTATGGGCGGGCTCTCTTTCACCATTTTGCTCAAATTAAGCAAATCAAATGTTCTCAAGTAATTATTTTATTAGGGTTTTCTCCCTCTCCTTCTATAAAAATTCAGGAGAAAAACATTATAAGGGTTCCAGACTTGTATCAGAAAATTGTGCAGTGAAAGGCGTTTTTGTATACATTTTGTAAAGCTTTTTGTATGAAGGCTCAGAGCCCATAGGGTCTCAGTGAGGAGGAATTCTATCTGTCTTAGAGGATTCTGGTCTTTAGTATCTCACAATATGTAACTTTCTCTTATGTGTTTAATACAATACTCCATTTCATCCATCTTCCTGTATCATGTTTTGGAATGCGAGTGGCTCACTGAGTTGAGGTATGGATTCATCCTAGTTGATGCCCATGCTTAGATCAGTCAAGTGCTTTAAATATGGCTCATGCATGATATACTGTTTCATATTCATTTCATCCATCCTTCTGCTATATTAGTTGCTTTGAGAGGGTGCTTTTAAAACGCCATTGTCATGTATGGATTCTTAGGTTGATAAGCCCATATATGGTTTTGTTGTGTATCTGGGTATCATCTCAAGGTTAACTAATATCTCCTTAATATTTCTTTCACTACATACACTTTCTGATATTCTAATTTCTGTGACATATTACTTGAATTGGCCCTCTTTACAGTAAATTGTCTCTTAACTGTCTGATGCTTTTATGTTGGAGCTTTGCATCTTGTTTCTGCAACAATACTTTCTTTGTGACAGTTTCTGTAGATTCCGGTTCCATTTAAATCAATTTCCTTGTTTTACAAGAGATAGCAGGAGAGCTTTTGGTTGACACCCAAGTTATATATTATATGCTCCTTGCTATGATAAGATGTCCTAGGCACTGGTCTATGGCAACTCTAGGCTGTCTCTGGGAGTTACAACACATCGTAAATAATATCACTTACTGTGTGATGACCTTAACACTTAACTTCAAAATATTGCGATTTGCGAAATCGCTTCCCATGCGCTGCAATCTCTGCCATTGGATTTTTTTGATGGATCCGACAGTCCAAGTTATATCTCCGCCGACTCACTTCGCATCGCAAGTGAAATAGTTTAACTTGTGAAATTCTTAATCGTAAACACTATTATTTGCGATGTGCGATGTGCGATATCCTCTGACTGTGATGTGATCTCTCACCATTGATTGGTGTCAGATCTAACTATCCTTGCTACGCGTGCAAATCTGATTGTCCTTCCTATTATGCGATTAATACATATGTGATTCAATAGGGAAATCAAACAGTGGTTTAAAACAGAGATTCTGATCAAAAATACAAAACACTTGGAATTTAATAAGAAATGAAATTACAGAGCGAAACCCTTGAACAGATGGTTTCTACAATTATTTATGCTCTCAGATTTATCCTCTCTCACTCTTCTCGCACACCAATTTCACACCTTTTCCACACTCTGCATGCTCTCACACCTATCTCATATATATATATATATATATATATATATATATATATATATATATATATATATATATATATATATATATATATACCTAAAGTGGTCCTTCTCGTCTCTAAATAGATTTCTGTTTGAACCACTCTTAACAAACAAATGCTACCCTATTTCTAAGTTCTTATCCTACTTGGCTTAATCTCCTCACAGGGAGAAACCAATTGATATTTTATTGCTAATTAATTTAGCAAATCCAAATATACTAATTAATATCACTTAAAACTAAGTAAAATATTAATAACCAATGTTTATCCACCTCATGTTAGCCACAACATGTGAACACACAATCACATTGCTAGCTAAGTCCTGATGCTCCTGCATCACACCAAAAGATGTTAGCACTGGAATCAGCACTTGGATTGTAACAAGTGTGTGGCAAGACACATCTTAAGCTCAAGGGCTTTTCTTATAGTTGGATTATGATTTGGAAAGTGGTTTAGATTATCACACAGTGGAAAATAAAAGGGTTTCAAACTGAGAAATCACTCACACATATGAGGGTACTGTTAGGGTCCTATAATAATAGGGTTCATAATTTTTTAATTGACTTTGATTAATCTTTTAAATATGTACATACCTTGCTTTCTACAAGTTGTATTCCCATATAATAAAATAAAAAATGAAAAGAGGGTAAAATTCCTAAAATAAAAATCAAAGGGCTTGAAAATAAAATATCAAAAAGAATAAAAAATGGACCCCAAAAACAAAAAAGAGATAACAATAAGACATGAAAGTGATGCAATTCAAAATGCCACTACTATTTACTTTTACTGCAAAAATAATGATTATGTGCAGCTTGTTCAAAATGCCATAATCCATGATGAGTTAAATAGTTTAATCTTAACTTTTTCATGCTTAAAATTTCATGTTTATAGATAGAGAATAAAGATATGTCAAACAGTTTAAACTTGACAAATTAGTAGATAGTTATAGAATAAATGAGGAGCTCAACAGTTTAATCTCAGCCCTCGGATGAAATAAGGTTAGAATCAGATAGTTTCCTGCTTTAAAAGAAAAATGGATTTAGGGTTGCAAGCTCAAATACCCCCATGCAAATAATGAAAAAATGGTAGAATAAATGATGGGTAGGTAGAAAGCAGTTTCACAAAGCATGTATAAATATCATCTAGTAAATTACTAATTTCCCTCCCCACAATACACTCCAGTATTAAAAACCTTCAGTTATAAAGGCTCAGAGCATTTCTCTAACTTTTGTTGGGACCAGACCCAAGGCTTAATGACTGATTGGTACTAAGTATTGGATTCCCTTCATTAAAACCCTTTTTCTCAACATCACCCCTTCTCCTAAGATAAAATCCCTTTTCCTAAGTTAAAACACCTTTTTAGCTTAAGAAAAGTAAAAACCCCCTTAACTAATTTCATTTCGTACAAAAATACTAAAAAAAAACCCACAAAAATATGCATTATCCTAAGTATTAAGTGTAAAAAGTTAAGTATGGCACCACCATTATGCAAATTGCACCAAAAACACTTAAAACACACTTTACTTAGTGTATTTATGTACTTTTCCGCTCATATTCACTCTCATATTAACATTTAACTTATTTAGTTAACTCCACTATACCCCCCATCCTGTAATATATTAAATCCCTTATATTAAATAAAGTCCAAACCCACTTTATCTATGTTTAACCTATGGTTTTAATACTCATGTGACATATTATGTTTCCCCCATAGGTTAAAAACACATATTTTATTAAAAATCCGCCCTAAGGTCGCATTACACCTATAAATAAGTTATTTATTGTGTAAGCCATATATCCCGCCTATCCTGTTAATACAAAGACTTTACATTTAAAACTATGTTTTAAACGTATTAAATTAATCCCACCACACATAAAGTATCCTGGGCCCCACGCCCATACACCGAGCAACTACACTGCTTAATCGTGTCCATTCGCACTCCCTCCGCCAGATCTGACGAACCGCAAGCCTTATCACAAATTCAATAGCGCGATGGTTAATTGATTTTGTATTTGTGATATGAGCGGTATTGCCGATTATCTCTCCTCCACGCGGCGCAGACAATTGGATCGCATTTGTTTCAAAGAAACCATTTACCACACTCCAGCATTGCAATAACCGCTTCGCGGTATTTAATTTCCCCGCGCCAAACCGCCCTCATTCAAAATTAATTCGCATTGAATGCAAACACTGTTTCATACCCAAATTTATATAAGACATCAGATGTACACGTTCAAACCCTTTTTCTGTGTTTTTTGCTCATTTAATTGTCTCTGATTGAAGAAAGGACGTTGTCACCCCATTTCCATGCACAAACAACCAAATTCAGCCAGAATTTACTGATTCGACTACTCAGACCCACCAAATTATGTTTAAAGGACCTCAACCAAGCTTCATAAAACTCCCACACGTTACAGAAACCCCTTTTCAAGTCAAATACCCACAAAAACAGGTATTTTTCAAGAAAAATACCTATCTTACACCTGCAAAGAGCAATGTTTGTGAATTTAAGCCTTATGTAACCCTGTTTTCCAAAAGAAATACCCTAATTTCCTTCGAAAATCATATTTGCTGCAAAAACCCTGATAAATTTACACTTTCTAAAAATTGTAAGTTAATTTTAAGCAAAGTCTGATTGTTTTAATCATTACAGACCTCTAGAAAACCCTTTAAATGATTCAAACCCTTTTATAAATGCTCAGAGCCCCTTTTTTGCATGAATTAGAATGCTTTAGGTCTGTTTTATCCAAGAAAAGAGCAGTAAACCCTTGTTAAACCTTTCCTGAGTTTGTAAAAAGGTTTAAAGATTATTTTTTATTAGAATTGAAAGTTTGAACCAGAAGAAGCCATAATTTTACCTATTGTTGTTCAAAAGACCTTTGCCATATCAACAATATCTTCTGTAAACAGTCTAAGCTTACAGAAGGGTATAAAAACCTAAAAAACAAAGCTTTTAACATTCAAAAGGCTAAATCGTCAAAAAACAAACCCAGAAATGTCTTCAAAAAGCACCATTGTTGTCAATCCACTACAACCTCCTGTTGTAGATGTTGAGCATAACCCTTTAGCTGATATTGATTATAAAATCACTGATCTAGTAATTGAATTCAATCTTCTTGATCTCCACTGCTGGAGTCTAGAAAATTCTTTGGATCAGGGAGATGAAGTGCAAATTTGGGAGTCTAATTTACCCAAATATGTAGTTCCCCATACCCATCAGTGTCCTGAGGTCATTAGATTGTGTCAAGCTCACTATTCCCCTAACCTAAGAGCCATTGTTAATGTTGAGAAAGAAGTATTATTCACTATCACTGCAGAGTCCATAAACCAAATGTTTCAATTACAACCAGAGCCAAATGCAGTCCCATTGTCTATAGAAGCTCTTACATAGCTTTATCTAGATTTATACTTTCCTAAAAGATTTCAAATATTTCATATAGTCATGCCTTCATATGTTGAAATCCCAAAGATCAATCCTCCATATTCATCCTCCAAATTCCCAGAAGGATCAAGACATATTATCTCAATGTTGTCTTTTATCCTTGGTTATGTTATTGATGAGCACACTGATGAGTCTATACTTGGTTTTCTATCCACTTTTGTGCCTGGTCAACCTCCTTCCCTCATTTATAACTATGCTGAGTATATAGCTAATAGTATCCATGATCAGCTTGTGAAACTTCCTACTGAAGGAGTATTTAGGTATACCTCCTTCCTTTTTCATATGTTCCTCTACTTCTAGTCAGATAAATTCCCAATAATCCTTCAAAAGTTGGATGTAGAGGGAAATCCACTGTCAGTTATTTTATGGACTTCTTTAATCAGAAAAGAATCAATTGAGTTCACTTATGAACATTTCATAGATTGTTTTATTCACCCATTGATAAATATGCTTACAAATAGTGTATAACCAAGGATAAGTATTGAGATTAAGAAATTTTTACAGCTATCAGAGCAAAGAAAAACTGGTGATTGGTACCTATACCAAAACCACACAGAGATTAGAGTTTATGGATCAAACCTCTTGCCCTATAAACTACCAAAGTGTGTACCAATGAGAGTGTTTGCATTAGAATATATAAGACAAATTCTAAACTCAAATTCTGTGAACTTTTTGGCTGCCAATAAGAAAACTCAATTCAAGTTGAAAAGCTAGGTGGGTCCTTTCATATGCAATCATAGGGAAGCAGGTGTGGAGGCAGCAAAATAGTTGCTGGAGTATAAGTTTGATGAAAGTTTTCTGTGGAACTATGATCCTCATGGAATAATCAGTAAGATGAGGGTAAAATGAAAATTAACCCCTTACATCCATGACAAGAAATCTGAAATTGAAGAGTTTGCAAATTAAGTAGAATGGTTGGAAAATACATTGATGGAATCTATCAAGCAAGGTGATACTAGTCACACTTTGTAGACTCCTATGCAGGAGGACAGAACCATAAAGAGAAATAGAGAAGAAATTTCATATACTGTTGAAACAACCACAAGAATCAGATTTAAGCTCAGGTATAATAAGAAACCAAAAATTAATTCATTGGACAAAGAGAAGGAAACAATTTAGGTTTTAGATGAAGAAAATCTAGAGAAGAACACCGAGACTACTACAATTATTGAAAATGAGCAGCGACCTGTTACTTCTAACACATAGGTGATTGAGAAATAGTAAAGCATGGAAGCATCTTCATCACAGCAGGCAGAGGATACAGACCTTGATATCAAATAAAAGTATAAACAAATCAAGGCCAAGAATGAGGAGATCAAGAATGAAATCTATTCACAGTATTTGAAGCAGACTCCAGGAAATCAAAATAGGTTGTTCTCAGCCTTTGATTATGCAAACAAAAAATTGATAATGTTAGTACTACAACCTATAGTAAAGACACCTAAAACAACAGCAGATTATAAGAAGGTTGACTTTGAGGTACCAATAGAAGACATTCATCCTTTAGATCAGATTGAGTTCTGTAAGAAAAGCTCAGAAATGTTATATTCTACTATGACCACAAAGGCAATGAGTGCCCATAAGCTCCAGAACACTGTGACAAATATGAGAGATCAGATTAGGATTGAAAAAGCTTCTTCTTATGCTAAAGACACCAGAATCAAGTATTTAGAAGAATTGGTGATTAAAGTTGGGTATGACCCTTCTAATGTGAAAGCTGCAGAAGAATTGGTGAAGAAGAAAAATTTTGATATGCAGCACTCAGAAAGCAATTGAAATTACCACCAACAGAACATCCACAGGCTAAGGAAATTGTACAGGAGGCAAACCAAAAAGATGAGATGATGAATCTCATATTACAGTTGACAGCACAGATCAAGGAGATGGAAATTGAGATGGACAAGCTTGTCCAAGAAAAAGAAGCTGCAAAGACTCAAAATGTTCCTCCTACAGTCATTCCCATGGTAACAACAACGGTTCCTTCAACTCTAGCATAAGAGTTAGCACCAAAAGTTCCATTGGCCACAACAGTGCCAGTTATTTCTTACAATACTTCTGCTACTGAATTTTCCACTTCAATAGTACAACGGACAGATGAGGCCAGCAAAATCATTAAATCCATGGAAGAAATGTCAATACAGAATAATGATATAAACAGGTTGAAAGAGAAAATCATAAAACTTGAAGATTCCAAGAAATTAGCACAAATAAATGCTAAAACAGAGGAACAAAAGGCCGAAAGGTTAAGTGAAAAGTTAAAAAAGGTAGAAGCAGAGTTAACCCTAAAAGAGCCCATGGCATTCATAAAAAAACAGCTATGGTCCAAGATCATTGAGTCGATCAATGATACTTGGCCATCCATTCAAGTAATTTTTGAACAAAAAGATTTGCTAAAAGAAGCCAAGGAAGAAATTCAAAAGACTAAAGAAGAGCTAGGTGCCAAGCCTGAAGAAGCCCTAGAAATATTCAAGTTTCTCAATACTAAAAACAAGAAAGAATTGGATGAGATAGGAATTATTGATAGGATAGAGACAATTCTTGAGGTAAGGAAAGTCATTTCGAATAAAAACTTGATGAAACATTTGGAAGAGAAGTGTCAAAATATGGACATAGCCATCACTAGATTCATGGTTAAGTTTGACACTTTAAGACAAAAAGGTTTGCCAAACATTCTTGTTATCAATGATAAACTAATGAAACAAGAAGACTACAATAAAAATATCAGAGATTTTTCCAAAGAACAGGTTAGTAAATCAGATTGGCAAGGAGTACCTACAGGGAAAGTGTTGCACAAAAGTATTGAAGATTTGTTTTATTTACAACATGAGATAAAACATCTCTTTGCAGTCAAGCCAACCTTTGTTAGATACATAGAGGCTAATGAGAATTTCAAAAAACTTACAAAGATCAAACTACCAGAAGAGGAATTTTGGAAAATTCTTACTGACTTACTTTAAAAACACAGTTTGCAGTAAAAGAGGATGAAAAAACATAGTGTTGTTTTTACACAGTAAAAACATATTTTTACAACAGTAAAACATTCCAACAGCAGGTTAAAGAGTATCATATGGTTAAAGTATATAAGAGATAAAGTGTATCAGTTATTAAAGAGTATCAGGTGAAGATAAATTTCTCAAGCAGATTGAAGATCTAATTACCAGTGTGAAGGACACCTTTACTAGCTAGCTACTCCCAAATCCAAACAGCATTACTATTTTATTTAATAGATAGAACAACTTGCAAGTTTGTTAAGCAGATGTCACTATCTTTTTGTAATAAGATATTTTATTTCCAAAAAACATTCCTAGGACTATTCTAGGATATTTTGTATTGATTTTGTATAAATACTTCATCCTTTGAAGTATAAGTGTGGAATAAATTGTTGAAGATTTTTATAGTCAATTTTTCTGAACCTGAAGGGTTTTGTAATCAAGCTCAAGCCAGAAGACTGGATTTCAAGGAATAAAGCATCATAATACTGGATTCATGTGTTGGGCCACTAAATTGAAGTACTTTCTATTGTTATCTGTCTATTTTCTTATGTTTCTCATTCATTCATAAATGTATTCTAAATTTTAATGTGAAATCAGGAAGTGATGTATCATAATTTGTTTAAAGCACTCTGTTATTTATTGGTTTTCATTTTAATGTTTTCTGCTGATATCCAGACTAGGGAACCCTTAATTTCTCCCTAATTTCTATTGACCTCTCCCATTTCTCTCCTTATCCTGATCAAAGAATTCTTAATTTCTCTTTATCCCAATTAAAGTCACTTCACCAATCAGCCTTTGAATATCTTCAGTGACTCTGCTATCTTGCCCAGTGAGAATTTGACTTTAGGTCTTGATCCTGATCTTTCTACTTGACATATTGACTCCATCTGCCCAATGGATCACAGATTCACAGCTATCCAACTCATTAAGTGATTTTTCCCACCAAACCAAACCAAACCAAATTTGCCCCTTATAACTAGCCTAAAATCAGATATAAAAACAAACTTAAATCTTATAAAGGGAGCCCTCTCCAAGCCTTAGGAAGGCTAGATCCTAAAGCTTGAACGTAGGTCTGTGGTTACCTCTAATGTTCTTTAAACTATAAATCAAAATCTCACAACTTAAGAATTATTAGAGTGATAACAGGTACTAGTATTTCATGTGGTAGCAAGGATTAGTTTGTATTCTAATGGTTAGGAGAATGTGAAAAGAATAGTAGGTCTATATGATATAAGTCCACTATTAAGAAGAAAATAAGACAGAAGATTTCAGACCTATAATGTATTGATGAAAGAATTCTTATTCAAGACTTACAAGAGTCTCATCACACATTTAAAATATTTTTGTCACAAGGAATTCTTATGAATAGACTTACAATACACATTTTATCCAGAAAAATTGTAAAACAACACTGATGAAAATAGATAATCATGTACAACTATAACACAATACTAACAAGAACATGAGACATCATATGTAGATTACAATCTGGAAATGAACTGTAAGATATGGAAAAAACATAACGAAATATACAATACACACATCAAATCACTCATAAGTCCTCAAGAGTGTATTTGGATACTATAAGTTCAAAAATATACAACATAGGATGAAATGAGATGAACAACTCACGAACCCTTTCCTTATTGATTTTCATAGTATATATACAAAAAGGTGTTATGTTAAAGTTCCACAAAAAGTGCAAGTCTGTTGTAGGAACTTTATTACAATCTTCTAAATATATCAAAGCCTATCTTCAGAAAAACTGAAAAGTAGTTTGAAATACAATATTTGGTTTACACATGCATGAAGAAAAAACATGATAATATGGAAATCAAAATGGATGAGCTGAGGTGTTGACTGCTCCTCATTTCCTGGAAAAACTTCATCCTCAAAAAGTGCAACAGCTAACTGAAAATGACACTTGGATCTTTATCCACAAAAGTGCAGTAGCGACCAACTGAAAATGACACCCGGAAGATAGTTTCACTGGATGACACTTGGCAAAAACCATTACCACTAAGGCAGCATATACTTTATCATCGTTTAGTGTCATTCTTCGAGACCAAAATAAAGAGCTACCTTTTTATCTTCTTATATAAATTCTGGAAAAAATTGCTACTTTTTCAGAAAAGGTAGCTATTTATTATAACTCTGTAGATAGGCCAAAAAAAATGATATTCTTCAGTTTTGACTTCTTTTAGATATTCAATAGTTAAAAATCTTGCACAAAAGTCAGCAACCTAAGAGCTTCTACCTTAGTAACCCTCTTATTTGGTTTTCTCATTTGTGCTTGCTTTTTCTTCTAAGCCTTCTTCTTCCCTGGATCATTTTCTAGACTCTCGTCTATGTTTATTATCTCATCTCTGATAGCAGGATTAGATATGAGCTTACTAGCTAGCCTAAGCTTATTCCTTGGTCTGGTATGTGGCCTTTGAATATATGGATTAGGAATGTATGAATTCCTTCTCCTTCCTTGGATGACTCTACTTTGTTGCTCCTCTTCAATCTCTCTTTCAGTAAACTCTATTTCACTACTCTCTTCCTCAAATGATGAGTACGAGTGGATTGTTACTTTCTTCTTTCCTTTAGCTAATGAACTCAGAGATGAATAAAATTGGGCTATTATTGGTTCCTCTGTTGTAGTATCTAAAACTTTACTCTTCCCCTTAGTTGATGTTTTGAGAGAGGAAAAAACTTGTGTCAGTGTTGGTTCCTCTACTACTGGAGTCACCCTAACTTCTTCATTCTCCTGTCTAGTCTCTAGAACATGGCTTGGTGCTAATGTTTCAGGGGTAACTTCCACTAAATATCCTTCTGACAGAATGAGTCTTCTTCTGCGTTTATTCCTTGAAGAGGAAGCTACACCCTCCTTGTTTTTAGAAATAGCGTTCTTGTCAAGTTGTTTAAGCTAGCTTGCATGTTCTTGCCTGAAAGACTCTAAGGTTTGTTGTTCCTTAGGTATCTTTCTAGTATAAACCTTATTTGATGGTTGCATCATAGGTATAGGAATGGTGGTTTAACTCTAGCTCTGCTAGCTGACTTTCTTGTCTGCATGCTTGGTAGTGAAGAAGATTGACCAGTTTGTGAAGGGGTCAATATAGGTGCAGGGCTTGACTGTTCCTCGTGTATCTTTTAACTTGAAGGCCTTCCTACTTTTCTCCTTGAATTAACACTGCTGAAACCCTCAACTGCTAGGAACTTGTTCCATGTGGTTCCATGTTCTTCTTCAGATGATAAACCACCAGCATTTTGATTAACCCCCTGTGATAAATATTATGGAGAGAATAATGTGGGGTTCGTTGTATCTTTTGAGACATTGTCAACAGAGATTTGTAGAGGAATAATGGGAGGTTCATATGTTTAGAGCCCAAAATATGAGCTAAAAACCTCATCTGATACTGATGTACTATGGAAAACCTGCCTTCACAGATGATATAACGTTGTAATGTGGTAATAGCTCCTTACCATTTAGGCCTAAAATAAGAAATATGGACAGTAGGGGTCCAATCTATATTTTCATGCCCAGGTTTAAGATATGGATTTAAATCTTCTTTTAACAATTTTTTTCTTCTATACCATGACTCGCATGTAGCTGACAACTGGGTAGCTCGTGCTATGATGGTATCTAAGATTCTGAAAGTTTGAAACCGTAGCTTCACCTACTCTCCATTGAAAGACTCTGAAAATTCCTGAGCAACTGCAACATTCTCCCTTGAGAACTTCTTCAAAAACCGATACCATCCAACTACTTGGAACTGTGCCTTTGCACGGTAACTAACAAAACTTGTATTGGCAGGTTCTGAACGGTTTACCTTACCACCCTTACCCATTTCGTTAACATCTAACTCAACCGCTAATGCGCACCTATAAAATTATGAACATCAACAAGACATGACTCCCTAACTTCTTACATGAAGGTAACAAACTTATTTACTGCAGCTTTCTCGAGGTAAATGGGAAACAATGAACTGCATTCCCTTAATCATGGTGACGTTAAGTGACACGAAATCAAATTATTTGAATTTTGGTGCCAATTCACTCCATCGAATAATTAACTAATTTCTACTTGTAATTCGACCCTCATATACTTCACCATTAATAAGTAGCATAAGTTTAACTAGCCTTGGCAAATAGAATAGCCAACCTCCTTTTAATGAACCTCCAATTTTCATATAGCCACCTTTCAAAAGGGTAATACCTCTTGTTTTAGCAGACCTTCAATTATTCCAAAGAGCAATGTCTTTTCACGTGAGTAATGCCTTTTCACCTCCTTGTACAAATTCTGAAGAAAATAGCTACTTTTTCAGAAAAGGTAGCAATTTCATATTATTCCTAAAATAGCAGATGACTCTAACATTTTTTCCTTAAAGCATTGGATAGAACGTATCATTATGAATAAATAATAGTTCTCAAACTAAAACCATGGCCTTAACTACTCAAGGTAGTTAAAAGACTTATTTAGAAGAATATTCACCCTAATTACTCAAATACACAAAACAAATTATTGGACTCAAACTTTTTGAATTTTGTTAAAAATGACAAAAACTTTGACACATTTTTAACCCTCCAGGGCCTTCATCCATAGGCTAGGGGACAAGAGAGGATCATAGACACAAATACAATGGTGACAAGACTTTGAAAAATTGCAGTGCTAACACAAAGGTTTTTAACTGCACAGTGATACACTTACTCTGAGGCTATTGTTGCAAGCACCCCAAGTTGTGGGACGAGGAACTTCCTTTGTACAACATGCATACAACTTGGCAGTGCATTCATCCACTCAGAGGTCACCGTTCGAGCCATGCTTTGGCTATTTGTTGAAGGATCCCTTAGATATGGCCTTTGGGAGAGATGAATATTTCAGTGGGAAAGATGACAGGGACAAAGCATGGAAGTTCATTCAGCGGATACAAATGATTCACCAGGCAATGCATGAGTAGTTGGAGAAAAGTCGAGCTCGATACAAAGCTCGACATGAAAAGCAAGGATTCAATCAACAACTCCAGGTTGGGGACAAAGTGTAGCTCCACATCAGCAAGATAGATTGAAAGGGGAAGGAAATAAGTTGAGACCAATCCGATATGGCCCATTCACCATATTAGAGAAGATTGGACACAATGTTTTTCGTCTCAAATTTCCAGCATACATGCAAATGTACTATGTGGTGAACATTGAAAACTTGAAGCTTTATGAGCCTCCTTTGATCATGACACCAAAGAGGTTGGAAAAGTTCCTACAGTGGATGATTTTGCACCAGAATACCTGGAAAAGCTGCCAAAGGTCATCCTTCTTGACAGAAATACCAAGACTTCACAACAGGGAGACGTGGAGTACCTTCGTATTGGTTTCAAAGGAATGCATCCAAGGCTCAATGGATGGAAAAGAAGAAAGTGAGAGAATAATTCCCTCACTTTCCAATTGAATGATAAATATTTTGGCGATCCAAAAGCTCATTAGTGTGGAGGAATGATCTGGGTGGATCCAAAAATAGAAGTGGCCTTGAAAACAGCTCAAAAATCAAAGTCATCAGATGGAAGAGAAACTAGGACCAAATCGTAGTGCTCGTCGCCTTGGTTCTAACATTGTGAACAACACTCAAATCTAAGTTTGTATGCTCAAGTTATAGCTGGTAAAAGTTCTGGTCAAACTAGGCCAAGTGGCAGTCCCTAACGAGGCAACAATTGTCAGAGTCTCGACGCACGAAATCTTGCCACTAGAACAGGAGAATTTGTCACCTATTTTATTTTTCTATTATCCCTTAACATTCGGCAGGAAATGTTTGAATTTTTGGAATATATATTAAAAAAAAAATATATATATATATATATATATATATATATATATATATATATATATATATATATATATATATATATATTAAAAGGTTGGTTGGTTGGTGATCAAACCTGACCAACTGGGCCCATATGTGTGTGTGTGTGTGTGTGTGTGGTAATGGGTAGGTGGGCCACTGGCCGGCGGACCCACTCAACCCAACACTTGGCACCATACTATGTTTTATGGCACTGACAGGGATCGAACCTGCCCATCCCACGTGGCACAGCCCGCCAATCGAGAAGTCCCACATTCTATTTAATCCCTAAAAAAAATCAACCTCCATATTAACAAAAATTCCAAGCCATATATGGGATGTGACAAGATTCGAACCGGTATCGCCCTCGTGCAATGTTCCACTGCCACCAATGAGTCAACAACTCATATTTTGGTCGCTCTGCCTGCCAATGTTAAACCCTCATCAAATGCATTCAACCAGACCAGAGGAGGGCGAACCAGCGGAACCCTTAGTGGCCAGGAGGGTTGGAACCATGAGCGAGGAATCTTGCTAGATGTTGAGAGAATTTCCTTTGAGGGTCAGAGGTGTCAGGATCATAATTTTACAATTTTATAGTTATTTTTCCATGTTTTCTTACCAGGAATCCAACCGTGCAGTCTGTTTCTTTAATCAAGGTCTCCAATTTTAGTACATCATCCGAAATGGAGGTATAAGGGTCATTTTTGTAAATTTGATTGTAATTCATTTCTTTGCTTCCACTTAATGAAAGAAGGCATCCCCACTTTGAGCAAGGCCTAGAGATGTAGCCCACAATGGGTGAACTCCGTAATCAAATCGTTTGTGTTCCTTTGATCTCATGGTTCCTTTGTGATGTCCACTTTTTTTCATGTGTTGAGTTACTTGGTTAATATGCTCTTTTATATACAATTTTGTATGTGTTAGCGCTGGAATCATCACTTGGACTACATCAAGCACCTGACCAGACACATCATAAAATCTAAGGCAATTTAATGATTTTTTTTATGATATTGGTAGGTGGTTTAAACTCTTATTCACTGAAAAGAGATTTCAGTCAAATCCACAGTTCTACTAATGAGGGTATTGGATCATGATGTGGTAGCAAAGAGTGATTTTGTAGCCCATGAGGAGAATAAAATGTAAAATGAGAGAAGAAACAGTAGGTCTGCAAAGTAGAAATCTACTGAATTTGGTAGAAATTAACATAAGTAGCAGTTTAACAATATTTCATCAAGAGCAAGCTATTTCTAGTCTTACAATATTTTGACTAAAATATTAATAAAGATAATTTTCATGAGTGATGCTCTTTCCACTGTTATTATATATATTTTACCAAGAAGGCTCATTGTGTGAGACTAACCAAAATTGATAAAACATGTGAACATGTCAACAGACTAATAAAAACTCATAACAGCATGAGGAATTGCAAGCTGCAACTGAAGATAATAAGATATGGAAACACAAGTGGAAATTGACAATACACACATTACATGGTAATAAGTCCTCAGAAGTTTCTGTATATTTCATTCAATAAAAAGAGTATTGATCATATGAGTTAATATTCTAAAACCACAAACCCTTACTTCATAGCATTTTGTCACATATATACAAAAATATAAAACTATCATCCCCACAAAAGGAGTAAATCTATTCCTAAAAGTTATTACCATCTCGTGCAAGAGATGAGGCTTACCCAAAAAAATTAATACAAAGTGCTATGAAATAATCAAAATAAACATCATCAAGGCTAACAATTCGAAGTGGTTATATGATGTGGCAGTATATATGAAGACTCCTCCTCTATTCTAGTGCAACCAACTCCACAAAAAGTGTAAAAAACAGTGAAAGTGATATGTGGTTGTTCCTTGAATGTTGCCTCGTGCCTTTCTGAAATGTGTTGGTGCTGAGAGTAATGGTAGAAATATGTTTCAAAGAAAATTTTTCGCTATTCCTTTCCTTTGGTTTCTTGTTTGTCATGATAGGGATGAAGGCGGATTAAAACAAATAGCGAAGTTTCATTTTATTAGCGGGAGAGATTATTAGATGAGAGGGAGGAGAAAAACTCTTTATACATATATCGCAATCGCAAATCGGGGTTGGAATGTTTAAACATAAGACACAAGTGGGAGGGAATGTTATTTTTGATGAGGTTGATGACGTGGCAAGGAGGTGGGGCCCAGACAATACGCAAATCGCGAATAAGGAGTTATGTTAAGAGAAACTGGAGGTAAGTGTTAAAACTTGCGAAGGGTGATGTGCGATGAATAGACGGTGGCGTGGCAAGATGGAGATGTGGCCCATTTAATACCGCAAATCTCAAATCGAAAGTTTTGTTATGATACATGGGATGTAAGTGTTAAAACTTGCAAAGCGCGATGTGCGATGAACAGAGGGTGATGTGGCAGGACGGAGATGGGGCCCATTTAATACCGCAAATCAGAAATCGAGAGTTTTTTTATGAGACACGGGAGGTAAGTGTTAAAACTTACGAAGTGCGATGTGTGATGAGAACGGAGGTGACGTGTCATGACAGACGGTGGGGCCCATTTAATACCGCAAATCCCAAATCGAGAGTTTTGTTATGAGACACGGGAGGTAAGTGTTAAAACTTGTGAAGTGTGATGTGCAATGAGAACGGAGGGTGACGTGGTAGGACAGAGATGGATCCCATTTAATACCGCAAATCTCAAATCGGAAGTTTTGTTATTGTGAGGAACGAGAGTTAAAATTTAAGACTCGCAAATTGCGATGTGCGATGAGACAAGAGTTGACGTGGAAGGGAAGGGTCTCACTTTAATATTGCAATCGAGGGTTTTGTAGGAGACGGAAATTGTAACATGAATGAAAGTTAAAACTGCAATAAGGAAATTGCGATGAAAGGGTAAGGGGTCCACCATGATTAATTGCGGTAAGTTATATCATATAATATATGGTATTACAAAGGTTTGTTGTGGTGCGGGTATAGCTGCTTTTAAACTATGAAAAATGGATTTTAATAGTTAAAAAGGGGTTTCGAAATAAATTAAATGTTGGACTTTGGGGTTTTTGGAAAAATGAAAGGTAAAAGAGAGGAAATGAAATGAATGAAGGTAGAAATGAAATTTTCTCACCATTATACTTTGACAACGACACTTTCATCTTACAACCGAACTGAAAAGGAAAATTGATTCCTTAGAGAAGGATGAATAGACTTTGAAAAATCTTTGAAAAATTATGGTGCTAGCAGTATACATCCTTGAAGTTAAAAGATCTGGATCATCGAATGTGTTGCACTTCAAGATTTTTGGAGCCTCTGTTTATTGCCATGTCTCCAAAGAATCAAGGAAGAAGCTTGAGTCGACAACAAAATTAGGGATATTTGTGGGTTACACGGAAACTCCCCACAACTACCATGTGTACTTTTCATCCCTTAGAATGACAATTGTGTAAAGCGATGTAAAATTTGATGAGGAGAAAGCGATGTGGTGCTCTCTTGAAAGGGAGATTCAGATCCCACTAGAAGATGAGATTTTAGCTCCAAATGAGGATCCTCGAGAATTTTTGGAGCATCAAAAATTATAGGAGTGGAGAGTAGAGGCATCCACTCAAGTAGAAATATCCAGAGAATGCAGGAAAAGAGTTAAGGAAGTTGATAGACTTTTGCAAGATGTGAGGGAGAATATGGTTGCTCCTTCAAATTTGCGCAAAAATAGAAGGTGACCTGATTGGTACACTAGCTAGATGGCTCTAATGACTGAGATTGTAGAGACTGAGACATCCTCTTTCGAGGAAGCAGTAGAGAAACCTGTATGGGTTGATTCAATGCTAGAGTAGTATGAATCCATTGTAATAGTGTTTGGGAAGTGGCCCCAAGACCGGCAGATAAATCAGTTATGGGTTCGACATGGATCTTCAAGGTGAAGCAGGAAGCAAATGGAAACATAGAGAATTATAAAGCCAGATTTGTGGCCAAGGGGTACTCTCAATTTGAGGGAGTTTCCTGTGAGGAGACCTTTTCTCCTGTAGCAAGGTAATCATCCATTAGAATAATTCTTTATTTGGCTGCACATATGGGGTAGAAGATCCACCAGATGGATATAAAAACAACATTCCTCAATAGGGTTATTAAGGAGGAGGTGTACATCAAGTAACCACAGGGTTTTGAGACATTTGATAAAGTGTCTCATGTGTGAAGACTCAAGCGATCATTGTCAGGTCTCAAACAAGCACCCCATGCTTGGTACACCAAGATCGATATCTATCTCACGAGTTTGGGCTTCACCAAAAGTGAAGTGGATGCAAACCTATATCACATGTTGGTAGAAGGTATTTTTCTTATTATTGTATTATATATTGATGATTTAATTTTAAGTGGTGATGAGAAAGTGATAATATCTTGCAAGGAGGACCTTGCAAGAGAATTTTAAATGAAGTACATGGGTCTCGTGCACTAATTCCTAGGGTTGGAAGTATGGAAAGGTGACGTAGAACTGTTTGTCTCTTAAGGCAATTATGCAAATGATATACTACAAAAGTTTCACATGGAGAGTTGTAAACCCATGGAGACACCTCTAGTGACCAACTGGAGGAAGGAGGATACCACTTCAGGTGAGGAAGTGGATGCTACCATTTATCAACAAATAGTGGGTTCACTAATGTATCTTGTGAACACATGACCAGATATGTGCTATGCAATTAATCAACTGATCCAAGCTATGGTTAGGCCAGCCAAATTATTTTGGAAGGAAGTTAAGCATGTTTTACGGTACCTCAGAGGCACTACCTAGTTTGGACTATGGTACAGATGAACAGAGGGAGTGAATTTTTGTGGCTTCACGGATGCAGATTGGGCGAGGAGTCAATCAAAATGAAAGAGTACATTAGGTGGAATTTTAAGTGTTGGGTTCACAGTAGTTTCCTGGTATAGCAGGAAGCAAATATTTGTGGCTCTCATCTTGGCAGAAGCAGAATACATGGATGCAAGTCAAGCAACATGTGAGGCGATCTGGATGATAAAGATACTTGTGGGACTATTTTGTCAAATGATGGATCCAAATTTGATCTAATGTGATAATTAGATTTGCATCAAGTTCTCTGAGAATATTGTATTTTACGATTGATCCAAGCATAAATATATCTTGTATCACCATTTTCGAGGTTGTGTGCAAAGGCGGATAATGTTGCTACAATACATTCTGACAAAGGAACACGATTCTAACATTTTGAAAAAGGCCATGTCAAAAGGGAAGTTCAAGTTCCACGGGTGCAGGATAGGGCTGGTTGATAATCCCTTTCTTGCTAAGAGGGAGTGTTGAAAAATGCAACAATAAATTCTCAATTTTATTTTGCCTTGATTAAATTGAGAAAATTCGAATTTCCACATCAGTAGACAACTTGGATGCAGTTAACTTGTGTGACATGGCTTGTGTCACCTATTTTACTCAGTAAATTCGAGATGGAAGAGTTAGAGTTTAATTAAGCATGTGTGATTTCTAATTTGTAGCAATAAAGTTCTTTTATCTCAACTTGTTTTCATTTAAACTAGTTCCAACTGTTGGAGGAACTAGTGGAAATTCAGTTGTGCAGTGGGACTTCAATCTAACTCAATGATCATCTAGCTAATTAATCAATCACCCCAAAATTGCTAATGTGTGCAGACAATTCGAGTTCCCTAGTTGTGGTGGAGATTCTAAGGCACTGTAACATCAGTTGGAGACTAGTCTTGAGTGTACAAGTGTTGCATGTAGTCAAATGATCAACCTTGGGATTTTCACAATCCATTTTGGATAAATTCCTAAATAATAGGTGCCTAATTTCTCAAGGACTTGCGTAAGGAAATAGGGGCTCAAGTAGAGGCATAAATTGACTAAGTCTAGGTCAAATATTCTTAGTGCGCAAAGAGATAGGTTATTCACTTGCAGGATATGCTCAGTTGAGAAAATCAATTGTAATACATCTCTATTCATCAGATTAATTAAACCAGGCAAGGGGTTTTTAGCATATTTCTTTCCCCTAGAAACAATATTGTGTGTATGTGTGTTATTTCTCATTGCATGTTTATGATTGATGTTCTAAATTGTGAATTGAATTATGTAGAGTAGTAGAATAGGTTTGTGTCTTATGATTTTTATTAAAACCTCATGAGCAGTTTCAAATATACACCATAATTTCTACACTTAAAACCCTAACAAATCTTGGGAAAACCCCAACTAACCCATAAAATCCCAAATTAGTAAAAATTTCCCTATCTTCTTGGCTCTGTGCACTGCTCCAAATAAGATAAATTCATACCAAAATGCTCCAACTCTTTAGTCCTACAAACCCGCTGCAAAATCACTAAATCAAATGAGATAAATATCCTGCAAAACCTTGGGCAAATAAACTAGGCTCCGACAAATAAATTGTTCTCTAGCAAATAAAATCAGCCCACAAATCAACTCGGCCCCAATAGATAAATCTGTATCCAGTAAACAATTACAATAATACAACCTCAACAAATAATATTTCTTCATAAATATCCATAAATATTTTTGCCGAAATTTTAATAAATTCCACCAAAAATTAGATAGACGGTGAATCACAATTTTTATTAAAAAAATTCCACAACAAGAAACCCGACCAAAATTATTAACAATACCGAGGAATAATCTCTTCCTCAATACATTCAACTGCTGCAAAGTAATTCAACCCAACAAATAAATTCAGTACGACAAGAGAAAATTGGCACGACAAGATAAATTTGGTTGAACAAATCAATCTTTGTCTAGAAAGATAAATTCAGCCCAACAAAATAATTTTGCCCCAAAAAAATAATTCCGGCCCAGCCAAATAATTGTGGTCCAACAAAATGATCTAAGACTTAGTATTTAGCTCAAAATTAAAAGTGATCAGAAATGCTTCAAACGTAAACGCTTGGATAGAGCTCGTCTCTAGGATTCCAACGCAACTCGTTTCAGAAAATTCCGAGTTTGTATGAGGGAATTATGGCCTACTGTTCGTTTTCCCAAACAGGCAAAAAAATGAGCAGAATAGGTACAGGGATGGTGTGGCAAGTCCAGTCAGCTTCACAGGGTATATTCTCCAGTTTCAAACAGTGACACTGTGACAAGTGTCATCTTCAGATTCGCTAAGGTTGCTATGTGAAGTTGAATTTTTCCTCCATTTCTTAAGTTGGAAATTTTATTTTGATGGCTCATTATTTTTATTATATGGAGGCTTTTTGGCTAATGGGGAAGGGCCATGTGGCATGCCATGTGCCCCCCCAAGGCAAGGTGGCAGGTTGGCACTATGGTAAAATTGGACATATATATATATCATATCTATATTCCAAAGTTGAACCTATACGATGGTGGAATTATATATTGCAACACATATTTTTTTAAACCTATGGTTTACACCTTACAATTAGGCGGAGTCATCTAAATTTGGAGAAGCTCTAAATACATCTCATGAGAGGTTACTTTGGGGGCAAACCAAATTTATGGTGGAACTGGTTAAATATTTTTGAACAAAATTTATGTGTCGGGGTCGGGGTCAAACCCATGACCTCACCCGCACCACCACAATGCCTTGCCACCTCTCCTCTACCGTGGGTCTTAACCCATACGTTTTTCGCCACCATGTGAAGTTTGCTGCGCCAGAGTTTGGTGGTCCAAAGGGGGCCAGCCCCCTCCCATGTGCTCAAAGGCGAAGACCAAGAGCTAAGGAACAAGACTGACGTAGTTTTTTTAAATGAATATTAAGCGCTAAACCTTACCATAATCCAGATTAAGTTTTAATTAATCCGCAATTATTTGTTTAATTGTGCTTTATGCTAATTGTAATTAAAGTGCGTGTATATTAAATTAAGTGCAGTTTATTACGGCAGCGGAAATAGCGGAGGCGCCTTTTTAGGTGGGTTTGCCAAATTTAGCCATGTTAACTGGAGAAACTCCAGATTTGGTGGAGAAATACTAGGAAAACTTGTTTCTGCCATAACTCAGGCAATTTTTGACCAAAATGAGCTCCGAAATAGTCATTTATGATATATTTATGATGTTTTAGAGTCATTGGAGCAGGTTGCAGAGGAAACAAGAGAATGTAAACAAGAATTTTGCACATTTGAAGCTAATACAAATCCCACACTATGAAACTGGACCAAGGAGATGTAGCCCAGGAGGGGTGAACTCCTTCATCAAAAACTTATGTATTGAGCTATGTTATTTGTGCTTGTTGTGTATTTATTTTTTGTTGTTCAGTAATTAGTTTCTATGCTTTTGACTTCATGAAAAACACTAAATTTCAACAATTTTAATGATTAGACAATCACGTGCTCATGGATAAACTCTTAATGGATAAGAAAACCAAAGAAAAGTTTACTTAAATCTGAAACTGATATTTGCACAGTAAAAACTAAATATCATTTTCAGATCAAGTTGGTATCAGAGCACAAGGTTGCTTGCTTTCTTTGCTTGAAGGGTTTTAATAGTTGCAATTTTTTGTGATGCTTACAAGGTTGAGATTGCAGAGAGGAGAAGGGAAGCTATTGGTAGCTAGTCCTGAGATTAGGAAAAGAAGGAAGAGGGTTGAGAAAGCATCATCCTCACCCAAAGAACCACTCAAAGCAGCACCTGAAGCACCTCAAATTCCATCTCCATCAGTTTAGATTTAAGAGGTACAAATTTCACAAGAGGCTGAAGTGGTTGAAGAGGTACAAGTACAGAGGTTGAGCTTGAATCCAAAGACAAAATTTCAGGCTATGAAGAGACTCATGAACATTCTGAAGAAGAGTATGTTAAGAGAGACTTCAAATAGATGCAAAGAATGGTTAAAGTCATGTATGAAGCATTCATTGCAGAAAAATATGGAGAAGGTTCAAAGCCTCCATATCGAAAAGGATCTTCAAACAGTAAGAAGGATGAAGAGAAGAGCTCAAAAGGTAGTGGAGGAAAGCCACCTCCATCTCTACCATCCTCATCTTCCTCATCCTCATCAGCATCTTCATCTTCCACATCCACCACAAAAACTCATACCTACACTCATTCCAAGATCCTAAAAGGAAAGACTCCATTACTCAAGGTGTAAATCAAGTTTGAAATTCCTGTATACAATGGAGAGGTTAATGTAGAGAAGTTAGACAATTGGATTCGTGAATTGGAAGCATACTTCAGAATTCAGAATTTACAAGAAGACGATATAAAGATCCAGTTGGCTTCATTAAGGCTAGAAGGAGCAACACTAGTTTGGTGGGAGGCAAAGACACAAGAGGAAATGTGAATCCATGGTAAGGTTTCCATTTTTTGAGTTGAATTCATTTATTCCATTAAAAGATATTTTTTTCCATTAGCCTATATGCAAAAAGAAATTATGAGCTGACAAAAATTTAGGCCAAATTGTTCAAGAGTACACTCGAGAGTTTAGAAAGAGGGCTTTGTTGCTAGGAGGAAGCTTGAATTCACAAGATACACTCTTGAAATATATAGGAGGTTTACATTCCTACTTGAAACATAATATCCTTATGTTTAACCCAAACAACTTAGATGAAGTATGTGTGCAAGCCACGCATCTTGAAGCAAGGGGAAAAAACATTCCTGAAGAGGGTAGTAAGAAGAAGCCATTTAAGGGAAAGGGAAAAGAGAAGGGACGAAAATGGAAGGGAAAGAAGAATGCAAGTATCAAGAAAGAAGGGGAGAAAACTACATGCAAACATGGTTCCAAAGAGGGGCATGATGAAGCCCATTGTTGGAAAATACATCCCGAATTAAGGCCAAAGAAACCAAATAACAAACGAAAACAAAAGATGACTGCGCCACTACACAACAAGATCTTGGATCTGATTCAAGAGATGAGACCAAGATAATCGCCATGGTTAACAAAGGAAAGGAAGCCATAGCAAGTTCTAGTTCCTCAAACAATCACAAAAACACTCCATATGAAGACACAAGGATATAATTGTTCAATGTTAGAGTGATTTCTAATCATACAGAGATTGATGCATTATTTGATATGGGGTCACAACAAAACTTTATTTCTGAAGACTTAGTCAAAAAGCTTAACCTTGAAACTGTACCACATCATAAACCATACTCTTTGGGTTGGATGGTTAATAATGCCAATTTACAGGTTACAAGGAAATGCATATTTAGATTTGTTATTACTGCAAAATTTGTTGATGAAGTCGAGTTAGATGTGGTTCCACTTGAAATTTCCAGGATTATCTTGGGAAGTCCATATTTGTATGACAAGAAAGAAGTGTTTTATCTCCATGAGAACAAATATCATTTTCTTAAGGATGGGGTGGAGTATATTGTGAGAGCTCATCGCAAGAAACTGAACATTTCTTTAGTTAATGCAGGGCAAATGAAGAGGCTAGTAAATGCAAGTAAAAAATTTTGTGCTTCTCATGATCAAGAAAAATCATGATGTTGACTATGAATATTTTGTTGGATGTGATGATAAATTAAAATCTGATTCATTTGATGTGGTAAGTCTGCATGGCAAGATGTTTCAAGAACCAAAGGGGTTACCACCCAAGAGGGGAATTCAGCATGAGATTCAGCTACAGCAAGATGTTCCACTTCCAAACATTGGTATGTATCACATGTCAATTATGGAGAGTTTGGAAATCAAGAAGAAAATCCAATAATTATGAAAAAAGGTATCATATGCCCATCTACTTCACTATGTGGTTCACCAATAGTTTTGGTTCCAAAGAAGGACAGGACTTGGCGCATGTGTATCGATTTTCGTGCACTGAATGAAATCATGGTAAAGAATCACTACCCACTCCCACGCATTGATGATTTGCTTGATCAATTAAAGCTACAAATTATTTCACTAAATTAGAATTACGAAGTGGTTATCATCAAGTTAGAATAGCTGAAGAGGACATTTGGAAAACTGCTTTCAAAACTAGACAAGGATTGTATGAGTGGTTAGTTATGCCATTTGGCTTAACAAGTGCACCAGCTACTTTCATGAGAGTCATGAATGAGGTACTTAGACCATTTCTAGATGACTTTGTCATTGTTTACTTAGATGACATACTCATATTCAGCAATTCAAGAGAAGAACATGTCATGCATGTGAACAAGGTACTTGATGTCTTGAAAAAAGAGAAATTATTTTTAAAGATGTCAAAATGTGAGTTTGGTAAAACTTCATTGGTGTATTTGGGACACATTATTGGAGGAGGTGAGTTGAATATCGATCCTTCCAAATTAAAGTTCATTCTAAACTGGCCCAAACCCCATACAATTACAGAGGTAAGAAGATTTTTAGGGGCAGCACGGTATTGGAGGAAATTTATTGCTAATTTGTCTTCCATTGTAACTCTGTTACATGCATTGACAAGTGTGAAGAAAGTATTCCATTGGGGATATGTACATCAGCAAGAATTTGATGCTTTGGAGCAAAATATAAATTCAGCATCGGTTTTATCACTTCTGAAACTCAGATAGCCATTTGAGATCCAAACAGATGCAAGTGATTATGCCATGGGAGCAGTGCTCATGCAACATGGTAATCCTATCTCGTTTCATTCTGAAATTTTTAATGGAGTTGTGACTAAATATCCCACCTATGATAAAGAGTTATATGCATTGGTACAAAGTGTAAAGAAATGGAAGCATTACTTTATGGGGAAAGAGACCATTATCCATACCGACCATTAGCCATTGCAGTACTTACAATCACAGTCAAAGTTGCAGCAATCAATATATTTTAGATAGATGGTTTTCTACAAAAATTTATTTTAGTTATCAGGTACAAAAAGGGAATCTACAATAAGATAGTTGATATGCTCTCTAGGCCTATTGTAAATTCATCTATTATACTTAAACACAATTCCATTATGCATGAAAGTTACATTGAACAATATGCAAATGATAGTGATTTTCAAGATGTATATGAGAGTTTGAGTCAAGGAAACCAAAATGAAGAGTTAGATTATCATGTGCATAACAATTTGTTGGATCACTTGGGAAAGTTATGTATTCCACAGGGAGATAGAAATAGTAGCATAAGGGAGATGCACACATCATTGATTGTGGGACATTTTGGTGTAGGCAAGACAGTAGCGAATCTCCAAAGGTATTGTTATTGGCCACGCATGATTGATAATGTATCTCGTTTTATTAGAGAATGTTCTTTATGTGCAAAAAGTAAGCCTAGCAATAGGAAGTTTGGATTGTACACTCCACTTCCAGTTCCTTCACATCCTTAGGAGACTATCTCAATGGATTTTGTAGGTGGTCTTCCTATGTCAAGGAAAGGTCATGATTATTTGTATGTTGTGGTAGGCAGGTTCAGTAAAATGCGTATTTTGATGTCATGTAAGAAAACCATTACAATTGAACAAACTACTAATCTTTTCTTTCAAAATGTTTGGGCTCATTTTGGTCTTCCTACTTCTATTGTAAGTGATCGAGATTCTCAATTTATTGGGAATTTTTGGTCAAAATTATGGGACATGATGGACATAAATTTAAAGAAGAGTACAACATTTCATCCACAAACAGATGGTCAAAAAGAGGTGGTGAATAGGACCGTTATTCATCTTCTTCGAGGTTATTGCAATAAGCATCCCAAGTTGTGGGATGAACGGTTGCACTACATTCAGCTTGCATACAACAGGGCAAAACATTCTTCCACAAACACATCGCCATTTGAGGCATGTTATGGTTATTTGCCAAGATCGCGATTGGACTTCATATTTGAGAAATATGTCGCTATAGATGGTCATAGTGACATAGAAAATGCAAGGAAGTTCATTGAGAAAATTCAGTTGATACATCACACCGTGAAAGAGCAACTTGAAAAGAGTCAAAGCAGCTACAGGGAAAGGCATGACAAACACCTGGTTGATCACAAATTCCAAGTTGGTGATGAATTTTGGTTGTACATAAGCAAAGAAATATTGCAAGGGCAAGGTAAAAATCTCAAACCAATCTGTTATGGTCCATTTAAAATTCTGGAAAAGATTGGTACAAATGCATTCAAGCTAGATTTCCCTTCTTATATGCAAACGTATCATGTCGTTATTGTCGAGAATTTGAGATTGTTTGAGCCTCCTTTGATTGATGATCAAGGAGAGCATGTTTAGCTGCCATAAATAGATGATTTCTCGCCAGAATATCTTGATGAACTTCTGCAAGATATCATACTTGACAGAAGAATCAGAACTTCAAGAAGAGGGAATGTTGAATGCCTTAAAGTGGGACTCAAGGGTCAAAATACTTCAAGGTCCAAATGGTTGGAGATTGTAAGAGTGAGGGAGTTTTACCCTCACTTTCTGAACAATTGATAGTATATTTTGTGGTCCAAAAGGCTTCTAGTGGGGAGGAATGATCTATGGCTCAGTATTTAGCTCAAAATTGAAAATGATCATAAATTCTTCAAACATGAACGCCTAGATAGAGCTCATCTCTAGGATTCCAACGCAATTAGTTTCATCAAATTCCAAGTTCGTATGATGGAATTATGGCTTGCTGTTTGTTTTCCCAAACATGCAAAAAAATGAGCAGAGCAGGTACAGGGATGATGTGGCAAGTCTAGTCAGCTTCACAGGGTATATTCTCTAGTTTCAACCAATGACACTGTGATAAGTGTCATCTTCAGATTCGCTAAGGTTGCTATGTGAAGTTGAATTTTTCCTCCATTTCTTAAGTTGGAAATTCTATTTTGATGCCTCATTATTTTTATTGTATGGAGGGATTTTTACCCAATGAGAGAGACCCGTGGCATGCCCGTGCCACTTCCCCCCCCATGGCAAGGTGTAAGGTTGGCACTATGGTTGAATTGGGCATATATATATATATCATATCAATATTCCAAAGTTGAACCTATACGATGGTGGAATTATATATTGCAACACATATTTTTTTAAACATATGGTTTACACCTGAAAATCCCACGGAGTCATCTAAATTTGGAGAAGCTCTATATACATCTAGCGGGAGGTTACTTTGGTGGAAATCCAACTTTATGGCAGAACCAGTTAAATATTTTTGAGCAAAATTTATGTGGCGGGGTCAGGGTCAAACCCACGACCTCACCCGCGCCACCACAACGCCTTACCACATCTCCTCTATTGTGGGTCTTAACCCATATGCTTGCCACCACCATATGAAGTTTTTTGCGCCGGAGTTTGGGGGTCCGAAGGGATCCAGCCCTGCAGGCCAACCCCCTCCCATGTGCTCATAGGCGGACACTAGGAGCTAAGGAACAAGACTGGTGAATTTTTGTTAAACGAAGATTAAGTGTTAAACCTTACCATAATCTAGATTAAGTTTTAATTAATCTGTGATTAATTGTTTAACCATGATTTGCACTAATTGTAATTAAAGTGCGCTTATCTTAAATATTAAGTGCGCTTGTCTTAAATTAAGTGTAGCTTAATACGGCGACGAAAATAGCAGAGGCGCCTTTTTAGGCGGGTTTGCCAAATTTAGCCATGTTAACTGGTGAAACTCCAAATTTGGTGGAGAAATACTAGGAAAACTTGTTTTTGCCACAACTCGGGTAATTTTCAACCAAAATGAGCTCACAAAGAGTCATTTTTGGTAGATTTTGATGTTTTGGAGCCATTAGAGCAAGTTTCAGACCCAACAAGAGACTGTAAACAATAATTTTGCACATGTGAAGCTAATACAAAGGCCCACACTATGAAGCTAGACCAAGGAGATGTAGCCCAGGAGGGGTGAACTCCTTCATCAAAAACTTGTATATTGAGCTCTTTTATTTTTGTTTGTTGTGTAATTATTTTTTGTTGTTCAGCAATTATTTTCTATGCTTTTGAATTCATGAAAAACACTAAATTTCACCAAGTTTAATGATTAGACAATCACATGCTCATGGATAAGCAAACCAAAGCAAAGTTTATTTAAATCTGAAACTAATATTAGCACAATAAAAACTAACAATCATTTTCAGATCACAAAAACTAGCAAGATGAATTCATCCCAACAAATTAATTTTAGCCCTACAATAAATTTGGTCCAACATTTTTTTGACACACTTGTAACAATTATCCTCTAGAAAATAGATTAAAATTTTTTAATCCACAAACTTCGCTCCTTTATACTTTGGGTGCAATATGAAAACTTTGATTTTAACCCAAAACTAGCCAAAAATCAGTCACTGATATCATTGTAATATTCTAGCTAGAGAAATACAATGAAATATCAAAACAGGAACTAACTACAACAAACAAATAAACATGCAATCTGAAAATATACAAGAACAACAAATTTAGAACATTGTTGAGCAGAAATAATAGAGACGAGTCATTTTATTGAATATCCAATGAGAATTTGAGTACAAAATATAGTGGAACATGTGCAAATTGGCTTGCCAAAGAAACCACGCAAAACCCATGTGAGAATGAAGAAAACTCCACGTTGAAATGACTCATTGGTTGTATGCTCTGCCCAAAAATTTATTGTTGTTGCTACTGGAGGCAAACTGATATTTGAGGCCTCAAATCTACTCCAAGAATTCTAAAAAATTAGATATATGTTCCTCTCTCTACTGCAAAATGGTCTCTCGGACTGCTGTGGCCTTATTTTTCAATGCTTTAGGGTCGACCTGGAGCTAATAAAATTGTTGTGGGAGGCTAATTTTTGTAAACTCAGTCACAACTCTAGGTACTTATGTGTCTATTGACACCTCATCAACTGGGTATTTGTCTCTTGGAACCTCATTAATGATGGGTACCTCTTTGTCCCCTGGCATCTCATCAATGGGTGTATGCTCAATTGTCTCCACCAATGTGTCAACTGGGGCTACCAAAGGAAACTCCAAAAAGTATGGCTCCTGTGTCACACTGGGTGTATCCACGTGCTCCTCACAATATTGTGTTCCCTAAGTCTCCTGCTCAACCTCCTCCTCATGCTCACTATCAGTGTACCTACACCCTAGGCCCAATGATATAAAGAAAGATCTCCTCTTGTTCCCATCATCTAACTGCTGTCATCCTACCCACTCCTCTTGAGGAGGTCAAGTGCCCTAATTCTGCTGACTTTTACCACATGGTATAAGTGGCTTCATTCCCATGGCATGTGCACCTCTAGTGCCATTGTTATAAGGATGAGTACAACTCAATTTTATTCCCTTATTGATACACAATTGGGCTAACATCTCTATCATCTCTTCATTGTTTCTAAGGATCTCCTTCATGATTTCTTGTGTACTCCTCCCCTTTTGCACCATTATAATATCCAAAAATTTCACCAATCACTGTGCATGCATTCCTACAGCTCCATGATCCTGCTAGATTCCCCACAACTAGTGACGATCATGCTATGATACCACTATAATGTCCCAAATCATAATTTTGTTGGATATTGCCTCAAAAAAAATTTCATTAATTTAAATAAACAATGTGCACAATTTGAACCACAATTTAAAAAAAAAAAAAATTAAAAAAAATTAAAAATAAAAATAAAAAAAATAAAAATAAAAATAAATAAATAAATAAATAAAATAAAAAATTTGAAAATATAAACTTCAACTAAAGAATGAACAAGATAAATGTGCAAAATAATTCATCCTTATTTCATTATATGCAATAGATATCATATGATAGTAAAATAATATGGAAATGGCTGAAATAATGGTCACTCGATAAACTTGCAACAACACTGCAATGACCTCTAAAATAAAGCTAAATTGATCATTTCTCCTATGAATTCTGGATGTATTCATCAAGGGGAGAGAAGGGTTCTCGCCTACTCTCACAACATCACCTTACAATTTTTGTCTTGGGGCTACAACTGAAGTTGGGAAATCTCGGTTCTCCAAACCTCTCCACAAGAAACAAATAATCAACTCCAAGATGTCTCCAAATGTTCTCCTTTTTTATACATCTGGCGAATAGATTTCCATTGTTCTAGGATCATCTTATTTTATTATTATTCTAGAATCTCCTCCATTGACTTTATCTTAAGTGACTTTTAGTTTTATTTTATTTCACTTAAGTCAATTTTGGCCTTTTTCCTCTAACTAATTATTTTTCCTTAACTAAATGAATAATTAAAAGATATTTTAATCAGGGGAAATGGTAAACCTACCACCATACTCTTTCAAACCACTAGAAATCACTTCTCACCATCCCCTCCTGTAGATCTTCTCATTCCAGTTCCAACGAGCTATTACATTGAGGTATTCCATCAAATATTTCTCATGGAATGTGACCTCAAGCGAATAAAATTAAGTTGGGCTAAATAATAACCTTATTTTCTGATATTTAATGAAATTTAACAAAACGAAAGAAAATTTGTGTAAATGATAGAATATTCAAATTGAATGCCATTGGATCCTGTAAAAACTCCTCAAAACTCCCCCGAAACCCCTAATGACATAAACCTACTCCCATGACCTGGCCATCCCATGGCCTTGAAATCCACTCTGGTTGTACTGTAGAGGAAAATAAAAATGGGGACGTGACAGAAAAGGGATCATCACCTTCGTCCAAGTCTGTGTTGAAGTCGACCTCAAAAAAGGTTTACCAGGAAAAATCATACTCAAGTGTGAGGGTAAAGATTACATCCAACCATTGGGTTACGAGAATACAACTTTCAGGTGTGGAACGTGTCAACATCGTGGGTACCTTCAGAATGTGTTCCTTTCTCCTGAAGAGAAGTTCTGATCCCACGTGCATAAGAAATATAGTCGTAGGTGGTGAGACCTGAAGCCATCTGTTGGTTCTAAGAACGCCACAAGTCAGAAAAAACAAGGTTCTCAACGAAAGGACTTGCCCTCTGATAACTCAGCCTCTCCAAATCTAGTTCTGCCACTTGTTGCAGTGAATCATCCCTTCGTAGAGGAGAACCACCCAACAAAGGATAGTGAAGTAGCTTCAACATTTTTTGTGCCGACCATTGCGGTCAAAAGCGCTCTCATGAATTTGACCATTTAGATAGTGAGAAAGAAATAGAGACCCCAACTCAACCAGTAGCTATGGAGCTTTATTTGAAGAATGGAGAAATAGGTAGCTCTTTAGTTGTTACAGATAACACTGAAGGTGGATTGATGTACGTAGGCGAAAAGGAAAAATGTAAAAACCCCTAAATTGTCCTAGTATCTGATATCAGGAAATATAATATTGTAATCTGAATATTTTCTAGTTCACTATTGTAACTTATGTTTTTAGAAGTAATAAAATTAAAATAATAATAATAATAATAAAAAAAAAACAATGACAACAAAAATTATTATTTTACTAAAAATAATATTAAATACTAAAAATACTTAAACTACCTTTATAAATACATTTTTTTAACCTAATACACACCAAATTTGAATTATCATAGTGCATGACGAGTTCTAGTTGTATGTAGTACATAACACAATCTAAAATAATTTCAAATACTTATACCATGTAAACATGTATTATTTATAGATAGTTAAAAGCAAAAATTATTATTTATAGATAGTTAAAAGCAAAAATTAATGATGTTGTTTTTAAGAGTTAAAAATACTTAAACTGCCTTTATAAATGCATTTTTTAACCTAATACACCCCAAATTTGAATGATCATAGTGCGTGACGGATTCTAATTGTATGTAATACAACACAATCTAAAGTAATTGTGAAATACTTACACCATGTATACATGTATTATTTATAGATAGTTTAAAAGCAAAAAGTAATGATGTTGTTTTTAAAAGTTAAAATAAAATTAAATAGGTTTAAATAATAATTATTGATAATGTTATAATTTAAAATAATTTGATATTTAAAAATGGTAATATATTAATTTTATTTATATGATTTTAAGTATGATTTAATTATAACATTTTTTGTTTTTTTAGAATTTTAAGAAACTCATTTTAAACAATATTTAATTTAATTTAATTATTTGAACGGAAAAAATTATTTACTCATAGAGAAATATACACTTTACATAATGTTATAGGTTTGGACCGAGAATAACATTTGATCTATGGTATGTGAATAATATTTTATCTAGAGAGGAAATAAATCCACGATGCGAGAGAAGGATGACTGGATGACTTCATTCACTCGATCTTGGAGAATAGGCACGATTAAAAAGATTAACAATAGTCTTCATAATAGATATAGAATTATAATATTAAATCCAAAAGTTTAACAATGCTTTCAAAGCATATCTAGAACAATAACGACAAAACCCAACATTTCAGCACTAGATCTTATAGTAATAATACATCAAAAATGTTAATCCCCAAAGTTACCTAGAGTTTCAACTTGGCTTTGATACCACATGTAATACCTAAAAGACAAAAAAATAAAGGTGTATACCTTTTATCTAAAGACTTGGAATTTGGATCCTTCTTGCTGCTTCAACAACTCCACAATGATGGTATGGGAACAACTCTCCTCCCAACCGTAGGCACAACTCAACAACTAGCCACCCTCGAGCCTCAATTTATTATTGATAGATTTCCATGTATATCCCCTCACTCTCAATATGCCCCTTTTCTTATTCCCCCCTTTCTTAAATAAAGTATTTCTATCATAAAGGATTCAATCCTAAGATGCTACTTGTCATAATTATCCTTATATTAATTTTCTTTTCCCTATGTCTTGTTTGTCTTTTCCTATGTCCTTATTTTTTTTATTAATTTAATTGATTTGGGGCATGGAAAGTGGTATTTATAGGACAAGGTCCATGGTTTTCCATAACTTGGATCATTGATGACATTTTATCTTTGAGTTGGTAGAGTTAAAGTTGCAGCTAAAAGATATGCTTGATAAGGGATACATTAGACCAAGTGTATCACCTTGGGGTGCACTAGTGTTGTTTGTGTAGAAGAAGGATGGTACTCTAAGACTATGCATTGAATACAAGTAGTTGAACAAAGTGACCATTAAGAACAGGTACCCATTACCAAGGATTGTTAATTTGTTTGATTAGCTGAAGGGGGCAGTATTGTTCTCTAAGCTTGAATTGAGATCAAGATATCATAAGGTACGCATCCAAGAAGAGGAAATCCACAAGAGAGCTTTATGGACTAGGTATGGGCATTATGAATTCATTGCAGTTCCATTTGGTTTGACTAATGCTCCAGCTACATTTATGTGTTTGATGAATAGTGTGTTGCATCCTTATTTGGACAAGTTTGTTATTGTGTTCATTGATGACATATTGGTATATTCTAAAAATGAGGAAGAACATGTCGAGCATTTGGCAGCAGTGTTGAGATTGCTAAGAGAGCATTAGTTGTATGCCAACCTTAGCAAGTGAAGTTTCTTTCAGACTGAGGTAAATTACTTGGGACATGTTGTCTCCAAGGAGGGCATAGTAGTGGATCCAAAAAAGGTAAGAGCTATCATGGAGTTGGAAACTCTTAGAAATGTAGATGAGGTGAGATCCTTCATGGGATTGGCAAGTTATTACAGGAGGTTCATCAGCAAATCCTCACAGATTTCTTATCCTATTACAGCATTGTAGAGGAAAGGTAAGAATTTTGACTGGACAGAGGAGTGTGAGGCCAGTTTAACAGCTTAAGTAATTATTTACACATGCTCCAATGTTAAATATCATAGATCCAAACAAAGAGTTTGTAGTATGTAGAGATGCTTGCAAAAAAGGGCTTGGTGGAGTCCTGATGCAAGATGGACAGGTGGTATGCTACGAGTCACGAAAACTGAATGAGCACAAGCAGAACTATATGATGCATGATCTTGAGCTAGCAACGATCATGCATGCATTGAATATCTGGATGCACTATGTTCTTGGTTGGAGGTTTGTATTAATGAGTGATCATATTGTGTTGGGGCCCTTGTTTTGAATTTTGCATAAAGACATATTTTGGGTTGCAGATTGGCACGTGGCAGGCGCAACAATGGTAGGCAGCAGAGTTGTCGAGGTTGCGGAAGAGCAGGAGATGAATGACGAGGTTGGCGCAGACAAGTGCAGACAAAGGGAAGATGCGGCAAAGGACAGATAGTGGAACTCATGTGCAACAGGAAGAAGCCAAAAGAAGCTGAGTAAGAACAGAAGAGAAACTAATAGTTGCGCTGGCGGGTGAATAAATAGGTCGTCACCCAGCAGAAAAAGGGATGCATCGATACAAAGGGATCAGAGAGGTTAGAGCAGACGCCACAGGAGAGCTCTGTTCTAGGCACGACATCCTTGTATTTCCTATGTCTCTATCGATCTGTCATTGTTGTAGTATCTCTCTCTCTCTGTCCTACGGGACCTTTGTAATGGGACTTGGAAGCTCATTCTGTTGAGCGATGTAACTCTTGATCCTACTGTTTGGTTATTAATATATCTGAAGGTTGTTGTTTTATCGTATGACTTAAATGGGTTGCATGATGTCTGTAGTACCTTAAAATTTTATTTGCTTAGTATCTGCATGATGTTCTAAGAAGATATTCTACGCATAATGTTATGCATGTGTATAATTTTGTGTTGGCTTCGAGTTGCAGATCCATCTGCCGATACCGTTTTGTTCCCCTCCTTCATGTGGTCACGGCACGCCTCGAGTGAGACTCTCTGTTCTTCGGAGTAGGGTGAAAATGGCGGCGTGGTGATAGACTACAGCGGAATCCCTTGTTGGCCCAATCCTTGAACCTGGGTGTTGCCTGCGAGACCTATTTCCTCGCCAACAAATGGTTTCGTTGTCGGGACCCTAAACTTCATTAGGGGAACTAGATCATGGTATCAAGGATCTTCGAAGGAGAAATATGGAGATGGTGGGATAACCATCTAGACCAGTTTATAACTCAGCAAGCTGAGCTGAGAAGCCAAAAAGAGAAGGCGATCAGAGATCTAGTTCTCTTCTCAGATTCTGCCAGCGATACCTACAAGATCCTTTGGGGAAAGTTCCCCAGCGAACTCTATAACTAGTTGCGAAGGCTGCAGACCAAAGTAACGAAGGACAAATCACGAAAGATCAACCGCAAGTGGGTGCACAGAGATCTGGTGGCCCTTCATCGGTTGGATACCAAATTAACCCGAGCTATAGATTTATGGGTAGAATCTACTTTGGACGGATATATTGTGGAGTTTGCAGTGAAGTGCTACTAGTCGTTCTCCAGAGCCGAAGCTATATTCTGATCCGGACTAAGAAGGAAGCTGCTGAAGGAAATTTCATTGTGGATTAAGGCCCTGATGGTGGACGAAGGGCTGATGGAATTCCAAAAATCAGGCATGGAAGCGTAAACCCCCAGTGCTGGGGGAAGGGCCTAAGGGACAAATGCTATGTGAAATGTGAGGTGGGGGAGTGGGGGAATGGATGCTAAAACTGTAAGGAGGTTGAGGGAGCGACGTGCACATCGGAGGGCGTAGATCGTTGAAAGGTGGTGAGAAAGGGTGATGAGGGAGATGAAACAACAGGGGAGTAGACGGAAGGATAAAAAGGAGGCACCTCGGGAGATAGTGGACAGGGAAGGCCAGGTGGGTCCCTAGGAGATGGGAGGGACTGTTAAAGGAGTGTGGAGGGTACATGGGAGCCCATCCAGGAGGAAGGGAGAGACGATGTCTGACGAAGGAGATGCAGATGCATGCCCAGAAGAAGATTCCGATGTCGAGTGGTATGTCGCGATGCAGCAGCTATTCCAAGAAAGGATGACATTCATATCTCCAAGTATTTCGACTTCCCAAAGTTCAAATAACATGGATCCCTACCTTCCCCTGGTACTTTATAAACCTTTAAGTAATATTTTCGTTAAGTTAAAAGAGTTGAGTCGATTGAAGAGCAGTCAGTTGTCAGCAGCAATGCATGCTAATAGTAGCATTACTAGTGGTATAATTACGCAACCAGGACCCGAAGGGTTCATTCTAGTTACACCTACACAAGTGAATATGGTAGGATCATTTACCCGGCACCCAAAATTTTCTGGGCGGGGTAGCGACGATGTGGAACATCACTGGTATCTCTGTGAAGCCATATGGAGGGCACGACAGACGCCAAATGCAGGAAAGCTGATCGAATTCCAAACCACACTGAGAGAAAGGGCATTGCGCTGGTTCATAAAGTGGTCAAAGTCACACCCAAATCCAGCGATTGCAGACGTCAAGCGGGACTCAGTCAGAGAGTTTAAGCTACCCCAAACAGATCAGCAAGGTCTGTCCGAACTATGGGAGATCAAGCAAAGAGAAGGAGAGACTGCGTGGGAGCTGATGCGCAGGTTCAAAGATGCGATCGGGAAACTCAACTACCCGATCAACCCAAATCATCAGAGGGACTGGTTCATCAAGGCTCTACTTCCCTTGACGCGAACCCCCCTCATTCAGCAAAATATCAACAATTTGCAGGATGCATTGGAACAGGCTATGAAGATAGAGGCGATGGCAGGCTACCCTCAGGAATATAGGGGAGTGCCGGCCCCGCAAGACCCATCCCTACTGGGACTGCAACATCAAATTTCCAATCTGACCGAAAAAATTAAGGAGATGTAGCCTATAAGACCAACTAGGGCGAATGTCTAATGCACACACTACTTAGTAGAAGGACACGTGGTGACCGAGTGTCCTCGGTTGCGAAGCCTGGGAGTGGGGGCCTCAGCAGCGGCAGTGCAGGGGGCTCCCCCTATCGGAGGAGTTGCACAGATAAACTCACTAGGGGTCTATCCGCCGCAACAACCGTATACCGGGTTCCCAAATCAACCAACCCCAGTCGTAACAGAGTATTGTGAAATCTTCCAAACAATGGGTCATCAACCTCAAATGTGCCTGATTTTGCAGAAGTACTCCAATGTTCTGAACAACGTGTACTGTGAGTTCTGCACTTCGAAAACCCACAACACCGAACAGTGCAGGGCTCTAGATGCACTGGTGGACTGACTAGACTGGCCCTCCTACAGAGTGAATGAGGCTCCCAGAGGCAAAGGAGGCGGTATGTGATAAGGTCGTACAGGAAGACGGGGTCAGTTGAAATGCTACAACTGTGATCAAGAGGGTCATCTCGCCCGAGAATGCCCCCTACCCAGAAGACCATGGAGTTCTCGGTGCCGCGTGAACACACAAGCGATAGAGGACTGTCCTGAACTTATCAAGAAGTGGGAGGAACGAGCAAGACAGAGAGGCACAAATCTGGTGAACGCAAAACCTCGAGGGGCAGCGACTCCGGCCATGCAGAACATAGCCATAGTGACGCGAGGAGGAGAGAAAACGGGATAGGTGCTCGTGAGAAGGAGCCGATGTGGGTGATCAAGCCCGCATCCCCGAAACAACTGAGCAAGTCGGAAACGCAGAAGAAATATTTCCAAGAGGTTGTAGAAAAATTTTCCCAACTAGGGGGAGACAAACATATTGAATTACCTGTGAAGAAAGATACAGGAGAACATAGCACTACAGGAGCTCTGATTGAGGAATGGCTCCACCTATTTCTCAAAATTGTTGACAACGCTTCAATGCGGGAACTGTAGGTTTTAACCATGAACAGAAATTATCTACACACGAATCTTATACAGAAAATAAACAATAGCGAGAGCATAAAACATAAAACAGACAAACACAAAGATTTTCCCCTGGATCCCAAATCAAGACGACCAGCTTGATTTTTCATTATATTCCTTTTAGTGTTACAACACACACACACATATATATATATATATGCCAAAGCATACATGAACCCTAATCCATTAACCCTGGATTAGAACATAACCGTAGTTCCCTTGACTGGATCTACAAAAATACCAGGGGCCGAAAACCATCATACCCCAAAACCATGTGCAAAACCGTGCACAAAACCATGGGCGTGGACTACCCATCAGAAATTAAGGACCAAAAAAATTTCGTCGAGCCGCTACCCTGGACCCCTTGCACCCAGCGCAAAGGGGGGGCTATTTCCCCCCCGCATGTGCTTAGTCATGGAAAGAATATAACACGTACCCAACATTCTCCCACTTGTTGTTTTCTTTCCGCAGGGGGCCACAAGAGAGCTTAGTCATTGGCCCAATTCTTCAACACCCATTGTTTCTCTACACCAAGAGAAATTTTGAGTGCTCACAGACTTCGTCAATGCATCTGCAACATTCTTCAAAGTTTCCACCTTTACCAGCAACACCCTTTTAGCCTCAACCATATCTCTAAAAAAGTGATATTGAACATCAATGTGCTTTGTCTTTGAATGATAAGCAGGGTTCTTAACCAAGAAAATTGCACTTTGGCTATCACAGTCTATCCTTATAGCTTGCTGTACCAACCCCATACTTGAACACAATCTCTGCAACCAAACTGCTTCCTTGCTTGCATGAGTGGCTGCTATGTATTCTGCCTCTGTAGTTGAAAGAGCCACTACAGACTGTCTTTTACTCATCCAACTGACTGTGCCTCCAAATAAGCTAAACACATACCCACTTGTAGATCTTCTTTGGTCCATATCTCCAGCCCAGTCTGCATCAACAAAACCACGAATGTCCAACATTCTTTCCAATCCTGGTCTTCCTCGGTAGCACAAGCCATAATCACTAGTGCCACATAATAATGTGAAAACTCACTTCACTGTTGTCCAATGCTCCTTCCCTGGGTTTAACATAAACCTGCTCAATACTCCCACTACATGTGCAATGTCTGGTCTAGTACAAACCATTGCATACATCAGGCTACCCACTGCACTTGCATATGGAATAAGGGACATATCCCCCTCTTCTTCTTGTGTCTTGGGACACTGTTCAGCAGATAGCTTTACACCTACAGGAATAGGAACATTCACCAGTTTACTATCCTACATATTGAACCTCTACAATATAGTCTTGACATACTTCCTCTGGTTTAACCAGAGCTTCCTCTTTGCCTGATCTCTCTTAATTTCCATGCCCAAAATATAGTTTGCAGCACCAAGATCCTTCATGTCGAATTTGGAGAACAGTTGGGTCTTCAAATCTTGGATAATTTCTTTATCATTTCCAATCAACAACATATCATCCACATACAAGACCAAATAAATAACACGGTCACCAATTAATTTAAAATAAACAAAGTGATCCTCCTTGCTTCTAGTGAAGCCAAGTCCCTGTATATAGGTATCAAATTTCTGATACCACATCCTTGGTGAATGTTTTAACCCATACAGAGACTTCTTCAACCTGCACACCAGTTCTTTCTTACCCTTCACCATAAAGCCTTCAGGTTGCTTCATGTAGATCTCCTCTTCTAGATCCCCGTGAAGAAATGTTGTCTTCACATCCATCTGTTCTATCTCAAAATCAAATGCAGCAGCAACAGATAAAAATAATCTAATAGAAGTAACTTTGGCAACAGGAGAAAAAATATCACCAAAATCAATTCCCGACACCTGGGAATAACCTTTCGCTACCAACCGAGCTTTGTATTTCTCCACCTTGCCTTCTACATTCATCTTCTTCTTAAACACCCATTTGCTCCCAATGGGCTTCCTTCCAGCCGGCAACTCCACCAGATCCCATGCATTGTTTTTGTGCAAGGATGTCATTTCATCAACCATGGCCTCCTTCCAGAGTTTTCCATCCTCTGAATCTACTGCCTCCCTGACAGTTCTGGGTTCATCATCAGTTATAGTTAAGGCAAAACCTAAACAGAAAGCAGATGGACTATACCTTTCTGGTTGCCTTCTTTCCCGAAATGATCTTCTCAAAGCTGGAGTTTGTGGCTCTTCATCTTCTGAGTCTTCTTCTATTGTAGAGTCTGATTCATCCTCCTTTAGCTCAAACTCTATCTTCTCAGGTTCCTTTGGTATGACTTCATGTTTAACAACATATTTCACCTCTCTAAACACCACATCTCGGTTGTACACAACCTTCCTTGTTTTCGGGTTCCAAAGCTTGTAACCTTTTAAACCATCCTTATACCCAATAAAGATGCACCTTTCAGATTTATTATCCAACTTGGTCCTTTTCTTCTTTGGAACATGTACATATGCATCACATCCAAATACCCTTAGATGTGAAAGAGAGGGTTTCTTACCAGTCCATACCTCATGTGGAGTCTTATCCTCCAACACCGATGAAGGTGATCTGTTAACTAAGTAACATGCAGTCTCCATTACCTCTGCCCAGAATTCTTGTCCTAACCCGGTACCACTGAGCATGCTTCTTGCCTTTTCCATCAGTGTTCTATTCATTCTTTCTGCAACTCCATTTTGCTGAGGTGTGTATGGAGTAGTCTTCTGTCGTGTTATACCACACTTCTTACAGAACTCTTCAAATTCCTTCTTGTAGAACTCCCCACCATTATCTGTCCTCAGCGCCTTTATCTTCTTCTCTGTCTGGTTTTCCACCAGAGCCTTAAATTCTTTAAATTTGTCAAAGACTTCAGATTTCTTCCTCAAGAAATATATCCATGTATTCCTTGAGAAGTCATCTATGAATGAAACATAGTACAAAGACTTTCCCAGTGATGGAACTGACACAGGTCCAAACACATCACTGTGCACAAGTTCTAATATCTTGTTTGCCCTCTTAGCACCAGAAGGAAAACTCACCCAATTCTGCTTCCCATATACACAATGTTCACAGAAATCGAAATCCATAGAGCAATTAGACATACCTTCTACCATACCATTTCTATGTAGTATCTGAAGGCCCTTCTCTCCAATATGTCCAAGCCTTTGATGCCATAGCATGGTCTTTTCTCCAGAGACAGCTAGGATTTCCGCTCCACTTTCAGGAACCACATAACTATTACACCCATCAATAACAGTGCTACCTTGTAGCTTGTACAGAGTTCCAGTCCGAACTCCCCGCATTAATACCAGTGCTCCCCGATCCATCTTGCAGGCATCTTTCTCGAACACTGTTTTTACACCTGCATCATCCATCTTGCTTACAGAAATCAGATTTCTGGCCAATGCAGGAATATGCAGAACACCAGGAAGTGTTCTAATCCTCCCACCTTGCAGCTTCAGCTTGACCTTTCCACGTCCGACGATTCTGGCCTTCCTATCATCCCATAGGAAGACATCACCACCATCATATTTCTCATACTCGCAGAACCACTCCCTATGGGGAGTGAAGTGAAAGGATGCACCTGAGTCAATCAACCATGACTCATGATCTAAATGTGTATTTGAAGAAGAAGCCAAATACACATCCCCACCTTCATCCGAGGTTGTTTTTGCCTCTGCAGAAGGAGCTTCATCAGATCCCTTTCCTTTCTCAGGAGCTTTAGATCTGCATTCCTTTTTGTAGTGCCCTTCCTTTCCGCATTTCCAGCACACCTTTACAAACTTTTCAGGAGATTTAGATCTCCCTCTAGATTTAGATCTCCCACTCGAAACCTTATTCTTGTTTCTGTTCTGGGACCTTCCTCGTACAGATAAGGCATCTCCATTCTGACCCTCCATATTTCTCCGTCTCATTTCCTCCGACAGCAAGGCTGAGACAATGCCATCAAAATTCAAGGTAGTTGTATTGCTACCTATTGCAATAACCAGACTGTCCCACGAGTCTAGTAGAGAGCACAACAAACTGATGCACTTATCTTCATCTGAGATTTTAATATCAACAGACGACAGCTGACTTACCACAGTATTGAAGGCGTTCAGATGCTCTGTCACCGAGTCTCCATCCTTCATCCTCATGTTATACAGCTTTTTCCGCAGGAACAACTTATTCACCAGAGACTTAGATTGGTACAAAGTCCCAAGTTTTTCCCACAAATTCTTCGTCGTAGCTTCCCCAGATACATTCAACAATACTGAATCTGAGACACACAACCGTATTATGCTCTTAGCCTTCCGATCCAGTTTCTTCCAGTCTTCATCTGACATTGTCGTTGGTTTAGTACCTGGATCTACCGCGATCCACTGATCTTTATCCACCAGCAGATCCTCCATCTTGAGCTTCCACAACTCAAAACTCTGACCATTAAATTTCTCGATCTCTATCTTTCCGCCGCTCGCCATCTTCTTTCACAGCAAGAATCGATCTCGTAGATCTCCCACTGAACAGGGTCTACCTCAGGCCCAAGAAAAAAACCCTCAGCAGCAAAGGCGTCCCCTTGAAGCTGAAACAACTCTGATACCAAATGTAGGTTTTAACCCTGAACATAAATTATCTACACACGAATCTTATAACATAAAATAAACAATAGCATAAAACATAAAACAGATAAGCACAAATATTTTCCCCTGGATCCCAAATCGGGACGACCAGCTTGATTTTTCATTATATTCCTTTTAGTGTTACAACACATATATATACATGTCGAAGCATACATGAACCCTAATCCATTAACCCTGGATTAGAACATAACCATAGTTCCCTTGACCAGATCTACAAAAATACCAGGGGCTGAAAACCATCATACCCCAAAACCATGTGCAAAACCATGCACAAAACCATGGGCACGGACTACCCAATGGAAATTAAGGACCAAAAAATTTTCGCCGGGGCACTGCCCCAGACCCCTTCCGCCCAGCGCAAAGGGGGGGAAATCACCGCCCCACGCGTGCATAGTCGTGGAAAGAATATAACACATACCTAACAGGAACAGCTCAAGCATACCCTATAGGAAGTGTTGCAGGGGAGCGCAGGAGCGAGGGAATCCCCGGAAACAGCACCACAGTATGTACAACGAGTTAAGCGAAACAAAAGAAGAACGGGAAAAGAGTTCTGGTTAAACACACAGGTTGCGAGATTTCAAATCAGGGACACCATGTTCGATCTGGGATCTGACGTCAATATCCTGCCTCGGAAGACTTGGGAAGCTCTAGGGCGGCCATGGCTGACTTATTCGCCGATCCAACTCAGGATAGCAAACTAGTACTGCATTGTGTCGATCGGCAGACTCGAAGATGTCAAGGTAGACATCGCAGGGGTAAAGACTTACACAGACTTTGAGGTAATAGATATTATGGGAGACAAAAATCCATACCCTACATTGTTAGGGATCGACTGGGCTTTTGAAAACTATGCCATCATTGATCTCAAGAAGGAGCTGATGATTTTTGAAAATGGGGAAGTTCGAGTCACTCGGCCTCTCGACCCGTATCAAGGTCTGAGATATACGGAAACAGTAGATAACAAGGAAGATGCTCAGCTATTGGACAAACTCTATCAGATGACAACAGGGAAGAGGGAGGATTACATTAAGCCGACAGCGACCGGCTCCATAAACTAGTGAAGTGTCCAGAGCTTGGAGCTGGGATCAGAACTAGCTTGGGAGGACTCGCAGCAAGGCAGGTATGAGACTAGCACAAGGAGATGCGCCAGTATTGCCAGAATCCATTAGATTAGGGCTAAGATAAGGGAGTACCCCACCTTGTCCAATATGCAAGCAGTAAATACCTTTATTGCAAAGGTAGAAGACAAGGTACCGAAGGAAAATAGGATACCACTCTTGGATGTGGCACTACATTCCACATCAACTAGGTGGTGGAAAAATCACCACAACTCCCTGTCGCGATGGAGTTGTGTTGCGATAGCTTTGAGGGCGAGGTTTAAGGAAGATGAAGGACCTCGAAGCAAGAAAAGGTACCAAGGAACTTCCTATCCGAGAGACCATCTGAAATTCTACCAGGAGCAGTGGCGAAGTGTGGGATACCTAGAGGAGCTGTGGGTACATCGGTTTGTCCACTCCTTGGATACCATTCCGCATGCCTGGTACATATAAGAGGAAAGGAAGAGGGGGACCAATTCTTAGCAGGAGGCTGTCGACAAATTTGTTCAGTGCTTCTCATTTAAGGGGAAGATAGACCTGATATCCCAAGCATTACAGGCCATAAAAGGGATATTGTTTTTCCCCAATCAGAGCGCCGACGAAAGGCCATGGGTGTTGAATCTCGATGGCTGACTTAAGTTGGCTTGCCAAAGGATTGATAGTGAGCCAGACGATGACAGTTCGGAGGACCTGAGGCACCTATACTTTGAAGATACAGAAGGAGAGCGAAACATCAAAGAAGAGCCTACCACCAAAGGAGTCCATCTACTTCCACTGAAAACAAAAAAATTAAACATCGGCACGGAGGAAAAACCCAAGCTGGCTACAGTTGGGGACTACTGGGACAAGGAGACGACGAAGGAAATTTTTAGTCTCCTCGAGGAGTACAAAGACCTTTTCCCTTCATCGGTTGCGGATTTAAAGGGGATCAAAGGGGATCTCGGAAAAATGAGGATTATATTGAAGCTGGATGCCAGGCCAGTGAAGCATCGCCCTTACCAGCTAAACCCGCAGATAAAGGAGAAAGTCAAACTCGAGATCGATAAAATGCTAAAGGCAGGCCTAATTTTCCCTGTGGATGAAGCAGAATGGGTGAGTCCCATCGTCATTCAAAATAAGAAAGACAAATCAGAAATCCGCGTCTGTGTGGACTACCGAAGTTTGAACAATGCCTGCATCCATGACCCATTCCCCACCCCATTCAGCGATGAAGTACTAGACAATGTTGCGGGAAATGAGGCATACTCCTTCACCGATGGGTTCTTGGGATATCATCAGGTGCGCATCGCGGAAGAGGACAAGAAGAAAATAACATTCACAACAGAGTGGGGGTCCTTTGCATATCATGTGATGTCGTTTGGGTTGAAGAATGCACCTGCTGTTTTTTATAGGATTGTTATAGCGGCTTTCCAGGAATATATTCATAAGTTCCTGGAAGTCTACATGGATGACTGGACATTCTACAGCTTGCTGAAGGATCACGCCACCCTGCTACGCATAATGTTCGATCGATGTCGACAATTGCAAATTTCATTGAACCCGAAGAAATGCATCTTTGCGGTTTTGTTCGAAACACTCCTAGGACATGTGGTGTGCAAGAAAAGGGTCTGTGTCGACCCCGCAAAGGTGGCAGTGATCGTCCACATGGAAGCACCGGAAACTGTGAAGTAGTTGAGGTCACTGCTGGGGCACACAAGCTATTACAGGTGGTTCATCAGGAACTATGCGAAGATAATTGCTCCATTGGAAAAGTTACAGCGAAAGTCAGAGGTGTTCCAGTGGACGGATGACTGCAGATTAGCCCTCGACACTTTAAAGGAGAAGCTGGCAACTGTACCCATTCTAGTCCACCCAGATTAGGATAAGCAGTTCCATGTGCATATCGATGCTTCCGGTATTGCACTTGGGCTTGTCTTAGTGCAACCAGCGGAGACGACAGTCGACCACCCTGTGTAATTTTCCAGTCACAAGCTGTCTAATGCAGAGAATAATTACACCACCACGGAGAGGGAGGCGCTAGCCATGGTGTACTCGCTCCAGAAGCTCCGCCACTATCTCCTAGGAGGTAAGTTCAAATTCTTCACTGATCACTTTGCATTGAAATACCTAGTCAATAAGTTAGTTTTGGAAGGACGGATATGCTGATGGTTCCTACTCTTTCAAGAATTCACCTTCGAAGTGATCGTCAAGCTGGGGAGGCTGAATGTCGGGCCCGATCACTTATCCCAGTTGGATACTAGTGAAAATGAGGGCTCTCTAGATGATCAGTTGCCTGATGCTGATCTTTTTCGGGTAGAAGCCATACCAGATTATTTGGCCGACATCACAATATTCCTCACCACAGGGCAGTGTCCTCAACACTATACCCCGATCCAAACAAGACACTTGGTCATATGCGCCACTGACTACCAACTAATTGCGGGACAGTTGTATAAATTGGGACTTCACGAGATTATGCGAAGGTGTGTCCTCGACCATGAACATGAATCTGTTATGTGGGAATTCCATAGCGGCATCGCGGGAGGACACGTGGGGGTGAAACCCACAGCCAGGAAAGTGCTAAAAGCTAGACTATGGTGGCCGACGGTCCATGCCAACAGTAAATCTTTTGTCAAGAAATGTGATGTTTGTCAAAGAACAGGGAGGCCCTCTCACAGAAACGAGCCCCCACTACACCCGGTGAACGTATTGCAACCGTTCGAGAAGTGGGCTATCGACCTCATAGGCCCCATAGCACCTATAGCCAGGCATTCAAAGGCTCGGTACATCATCACTACCACATACTATATAACCAGATGGGCCGAAGCCGCGGCGGTATGGGATTTTACGGCAGAGACGACAGCCCATTTTATCTTTGAAAACATCATCAGCAGATTTGGCTGCCCCAGGAGCTTAACCAGCGATCAAGGTACACATTTCCTTAATGACACAATCAAATCGCTGTTGGACACTTTCATGATACAACATCTAAAAAGCAGCTCGTACCACCCACAGGCCAATGGCACTGTCGAAGCGTTCAACAAAATCCTCGAAAAAGGCTTGACGAAGATCTGCAATGCAAAATGGGATGATTGGGATGAAATTTTGCCAGCCGCAATGTGGGCCTACCAAACAACCGTGAAGTGCTTAAGGAATCAAACACCTTTCCAGTTGGTGTATGCCCGTGAAGCTGTGATTCCCGCCGAGTTCATCATACCGAGCCTTCTGATCGCCACCTCCCTAGAGTTCTCGGAGGAGGAGCCACTATAGGAACACTTGCACGAATTACAGGAACTTCACGAGGCACGGTTCCTTGCTGAGTTCCACCAAAAAGTTCAGAAAGACAGGTAGAAGGTGTTGAGTCCCAAAGATGCCCTTCTTTTCCACGACATTTCACTTCATTTCACTTGTCCCTCATCAATTATAGGCTTAAATGATCAATAGGATTGATTAGGATTACTTTAAGAATGTATATAATGACTAACTTGCTATGTTTTCATGATCTTGTTGTTGTAGTAATTTTTTACTGGACTTGGCTACAGAATGTAGTCATTCTATAGCCAATCGCCTATTCCGTAGCTATCCTCACATTCATGCAGGTTCCAGGTGTCACCTCGATAAAAAACACATATGGTCATATTCCACAACACTCCCCCATCATTTCTTGCTTTCCACGAAGTCTGAGCTCGAGTCTACAGGTGGTTATGCACGTGGAAGAGATCAAAACTAGGAAGCAAATTCCTACTAGGACAAGGACTGTACAAATGTCCTTAAGTAGAATACGAGGCTTTCACCAGAGTCCTAACTTGATTTTAATTTGGAAAGACACTTATTCCTATATTTCCTCAAAGTCAGTTATGTAATTTTCCTATAAGTATGACTCGGGAGACCGAGAAACAACTAGCTAGATTTTGTTTTGTTGCTAGATCTTAGAAGACCGTAATACTCTGTTCTTGAAGAATTTCTCCTTTAATGAAAGAAGCATCATTTTATTGCATGAGCTGAGTCAATCTTGAATAGATTTGCGTGCTGATCTGGTGGTAGAGGGCCCCTACTGCCCGAGAAGCGTTATGCATTTGGTTTAGATAAGTAGCTTTAGCCTTGTTACATTCTCAATTTAAATAGTTTTTTGAACTTTACATTTTATGCTCAATTACATCCAGTATTACAGCTTGTCTTATTCTTACAAACTGTTCCAAAATATTATTAACATTGAATGAGGCATAGCTATGGTGTTTTAGAGCTTAGTTGTGTTCTTTCTTTTGAACTTTACATTTTATGCTCAATTACATCCAGTATTACAGCTTGTCTTGTTCTTACAAACTGTTCCAAAATATTATTAACATTGAATGAGGCATAGCTGTGGTGTTTTAGAGCTTAGTTGCGTTATTTCTTTTGAATTTTATGTTTTATGCTCAATTGCATTGAATGATACGGCCAAACTTGTTTTTACAAACTATTCCAAAATATCATTCATATTGAACGAGATGGGGCTGTAGAATTTCATAGAATAGTTGCATGTTAGTTTAGTTGTAACACTTCGGAGGATGATTGCATTTAGCCCAGCTCTGTCACTACATTTCAAGTTTGATAATGGCACTCTAGTTCAACTCTGTTCACTGTATCAGTGGCACTCTAGTTCAGTTTCAGTTCACTGTATTTCAAGTTAGGTTAATGGCATTCTAGTTTAGTTGTAGTCATTGTAGTTTAATCGATTGCATCCTAGTTCAGTGTTATCCATTGTATTTTAAATTGTATTAACTGTCAAAATTAGACTCCATGGCCTTCATTATTTACAAACTACTCTTGTTCTGAATTGCTATTAATACATCATCATATGGACAGGGATTAGTGATATCAGTTTAAGGCCTTGATTATTCTGCAAATCTTTTGTAATTTCACAAATAGCCTTTTCCCACAAACTATTCTAGAAAATCTCTAACTTCCAAATGAGGCCTAGTAGTGACAAGTTAAGTTGCAGAATAAATTAATCTCAGCATCATAGGATAGAGTTGATTGTTTACTTAGAAGAACCTCATTTGCACTAAACTTGTCCTTTTCTCAAGCTATTCCAACATATCTATAATGAATGAATTGGATAAGTTCATGCTATGAGTTATTGAGTTCATGTTGTGAATTATTTCCTTGCGATAAGTCATTATCAAGCTTTGCATTTTCCATTCTCAAGTGCCATCCATAGTTTAGAATAGGTTTTGCTCTATTTTTAATGTAACCAACAGCTTCTCTTCACCAGTACTTAGTTCTTTTCCTTTTCAAACATAAAACCATACAACCAAAAACATCAGAAAAAAAACACTAAACACAACGTAGTGAGAAACAGATACCTAGGCACATATAGTGCACCTCACTTCAGCAGTTTACTAGCCTTGGTTGACAATTTATGACATCAATTTAGGAACACTAAGTTAAGCACAACATTTTGGCGTTTTTGCCGGGGAAGTGAAAACTAGGTAGTTTTTGTTTCTTACCTCCCAAAAACCATGACATGTGTAGAGAAAGAGACTCAAGGGGTAGATTCATAAGAAGCAGAAGCTTGATTCCTAGAACACCACCTGTTTCAACAAGACCAAGAGCCAGCACACCTCCAACTCAAACCCACATTCCATCTTTTTTTGATCCTAGACTTCCAGAGGACTTAAGATCAGATATCCCATTAGAAAGGTCTTCCACTTCATCTACTGAACCTATTTTAGAAGAAGATCCAAAGACCCCTGCTAGAGACACAAACTTTTCCACTTCCATAGGAGAAAAAAGTATGGCAGAAGGAGGAGGTGGAGGAGTCTTTAATGATGAACACACACTATTTGGAGGGGGTAGAGGTAGAGGTAGAGGAGAAGGTGGTAGAGGTGCAGAAGGAGGAAGAGGAAGAGGAGAAGTAGGTAGAGGTGCAGAAAGAGAAGGATGCAGAGGTAGAGGTAGAGGAGGAATAGGAAGCTCTTTTGGGTTTCCTATAGTGGATGAAGAAACCAATACAACTATGAAAAACATTTCACCCTCTGTCCTCCCAAACTTTTATGGACTTAAAACAGAAGATCCTGAAACCTTCCCATTTGAATTTTAAGTCCTATGTAGAACCTATGACTACTTACAAGACGCTCAAAAACTTAAACTATTTCCTTCAACATTGAAAGGAGCAGCATAGAAAACTTCACCAAGATAGCATCTCCACTTTTCAAATTACTTACCAAAGACTGTGAATTCAAGTGGAATCCTGATTGCTAGTTAGCCTTTGAGACCCTGAAAACAAAAATTTCTGAAGCACCTATTTTAAGGGGACCTAACTGGAAGTTACCTTTTCATATTTCAACAGATGCCTCGGATACAGCTCTAGGAGCAGTATTGGGACAAAAAGACTTGATTCCTTATGCCATCTACTACACCAGTAAAAATTTGACTCCTTCAGAGTTAAACTATACTATAACTGAAAAAGAGTTTTTAACTGTTGTTCATGCCATAAACAAATTCAGACACTATATAACAGGCTATGAAAATTTTGTTCACACAGATCACTTTGCAATTAGATATTTAATGAACAAATCAATTACTAATGGCAGAGTCATAAGATGGTTATTGCTTTTACAAGAATGAAACATTACTATTCTAGATAGGCCGGGAAAACAAAACACAGTGGCTGATTTCCTATCTAGACTCCAAAACATAAAGACAATACTCCAGTTGAAGATCAATTCCCTGATGAATATCTTTTTGCAATTTCTACCCAAACTCCTTGGTTTGCTGACATTGCTAATTATTTAGTTTTAGGGAAATTTCCTTCAATAATGAATGCAAGAGACAAAAGAAAAATCATTTATGACAGTGCAAAATATTCATGGGTTGCTAATGAGTTATACAAAACAAGTCCAGATTTTATCATTAGGAGATGTGTTAGGGAAGATGAGATGCCTGAGATTCTCAAGGCATGTCATGATGAACCTTGTGGCGGACACTTTGCTGATAAAAGGACAGCTTATAAGGTCCTTCATTTAGGATACTATTGGCTATCCCTTTTTAAAGATGCTAAAGAGTATGTCAAAAGGTGTGACAATTGCCAAAGGGTAGGGAAACCTTCTCCTTCAAGTGAGATGCCATTGCAGCCTCAGGTACATATTGAACCTTTTGAGAAGTGAGCTTTAGATTTTGTAGGACCTATTAGTCCTCCATCCAGACAAAAGAAATATATATTAGTTTGCACTGATTATGTTACCAAATGGGTAGAGGCCAAGCCATTACTTTTTGCTACTGAAGCATCTGTAGTTAATTTTCTTTTTGAGGATATTTTTACTCATTTTAGTGTCCCAAGGGAAATTGTTATAGATTAAGGAGCTCAATTCACATCAAGGCTAGTGGAACAAATGATGGAGAGGTACAAAATCAGACACAGAAAATCTACTCCCTATCATCCACAAGCAAACGGTCAAGTGGAATCTACTAATAAGATCATTGAAGAGATCCTAACAAAGACTGTTCATTTGCATAGAAGAGATTGGGCAGACAGGCTTCCTGAAGCCTTGTGGGCTTATAGAACTACATGGAGAAGCACAACAGGCCATACTCCTTATGAACTTGTTTATGGAAAACAAGTTTTGTTTCCCATAGAGTTTCAGATTTAAACTTTTAAAATGGCAGTTCAGCTAGGACTTGATCTAACAGAGGCACAAAAGCACAGGTTGGAGCAGATTAATGAATTGGATGAGATCAGACAAGATGTAGTCCAGAAAACAAATATAGTCCAATAGCAAAGAACTAGATGGCATGATAAGTACATCAAGGAAAAGAAGTTCAAAGAAGGTGACTTGGCTCTCTTGTTTGACTCAAAGTTTAAAGATTTGCAAGGTAAATTCCAAACACATTGGCTTGGGCCATATGAAATTATGAAGATTTTTTATAATGGAGCAATAAAAATCAGGACAGTAGATGAAGAGAAGGTCACTTTTCTTGTAAATGGTCACAGACTGAAGCTGTATCATAAGCCACTTTCAAGAGAAGAATTTGTCAAGAGATTCCAAGAAAACAGTGATGTGAAGTTAATGAAGAAGATTTTTTCTTCTTCATCAACTCAATAGAATTTTCTAAAGTCAGATATTTGAAAAATAAATAAATAAAATAAATAAAGTATAAACATGAAAACTATTCTTTGATTAGCATGTTTATACAGAAAAGATAGAGTGAAAATCAGAACCTTTCTGACACTTTAACTTTTCAAATTTTCTTTTTTCTTTTATGCAAGCAGCTATCATAAAATAATAAGTGTTCACACTCCACTTATAATTCATTTCACTCCATTCATCCATACTCCATTTTACTCCATTCATCCATACTTCATTCATTTCATTCCATGGTCCACCTCATTTCCATCTCAAATTTTTAAAGTTTGATCTCTTTCTGCAATTGAATAATACAGATCATAAATTGCAGGCCACTTTTCACACTTCACTCCACTTTACATTTCTGATCCATTTCATTCCATTACATTCCACTTCACTCATACTTCATGATCCATTTCATATAAACATTCCATTCATGCTTCAAACCATTTCATTTCATATTTCAAAGCTTCTACAGGTCTACTAGACATTCTGCAGCCAGTGAAACATTCTGCAGCCGAAGATCCTGAAGGCAACTATCCAGTAATCATTTGATCAGCAGCAAATTGATCCTGCACTGACAACAAGCAAAATCAAAGGGATTATAAAGATTGAAGAATCAATGATTTTCAAAAGAGGACAAAGCATGTTAAAGCCACAAATATTAAAGGAAAGGCAAAGGTAAAGTTATGAAATTATTATAATGACAGGTTATGAAAATTTTAGTATAGTTAAGTCATGAATGATTCAAAATGTTATTTTAGTTAGTCGTATTGATCATGCCTATTAAACCTACCATAAAAACTTTGGACAATATCCCTTCCATCTTGCCATATCTAATCATCATTTAAAATCTAACGGATAAGTACTGAAGTGACCTACTCGGTCACGTCACTAGCCCGAAGCACTTAGTGATATTTTTGAAATTTACACGAGAATCCTCCGCAGTCTTTTCCTCCATTATGGCCTTCAAACTCATTAATTTGTGTGAATCACCGCACCATATTTCACTCATTCTACAACCACTTCCTGTCATCCTTTCGTGGCTATTTCCTACTGCAAAAACAGAAAAGGCACCTCTGGGATAAAAACGACTCTCCACAGTCATTTTCATTGTAAATAGAAGAGCAGTAAATTGAAGATTGAGCAAAGAAGCTATGGGTCTCATAGTAAGATCCGAACCAGTCGGAATCAAATTCTTAGAGGGTTACCCACAGCTAAGAGAGATGCTTCAGCAGGCAGGGTGGTTACATTTCTTGCAAAAATTCAACGGTTTCCATAAAGAGGTGACTAAAACATTTGCACGGTCCTTCAATGGACCAGAATTTGAGTTAGGAGATGTTAAATTCACTATTGTAGAAGCAACGAAATTACCCAGACAAGGAGAACGGTGGTTTAAAAATAGGGAATTTCATAATGAGACATGGAAGCAAATGCTTAAGACTCCAGGTATGGATATTTCAATTTTTAAGAAGGGTATTCCTAGCTCATCACTGAAGAATAAATGGAGGAATTTGTTGCTCATTTTGCAAAAATTCATAACTTGTGAGGGAAGGTTTGGTACCCTCTTTGTTTATCATATTCGGTTAATGATGCATTTCTCAGATGAAGAAATCAATTTACCCTTACTTCTACATCATAGCTTAAAGAGAATGGCCTCTAATGTTCAAAAGAGGGTTCAATTTCTAGAAACCACTTTGTATCACCATGGTTTAGTCAAAATCTTAATTGAACATCATTTGAGAAAAATGGGAGATAATTGAGATGACTTCCTAGTGAGGAATCACTTTGAAGAACCTAAGGAATCTCCACCTGAAGATAAACCTACAAGAAGAAGCAAAAGAGAGAAAACTTCCAAGGTTGTTGAAACTGAAACAAAAAAGGCTATACAAGAGGACAGTGAGGAGAAGATTTCTGACAAATTGGCTAACATTAAGGAACAGCTTAAAAAGGAGAAGATGATAAGAAGGTATGCCAAGGAGAGAGGTGAAGGACCATCTCAACCAAGACGGAGCCACAAACTTAAAGGTATATTGAAGAAAATAGAGGTTAGACAAACAGGAATCATAAACATTGAGGATGAAGAAACACCTGCTAAATCCCCTGAATATCAGTATGAAGAGGACCTTGATGAAGAAACTCCAGAAATAGACCCAGCACAACAAAAAATCTACAATTATGTTGAAGCATTGGAGAAGAGAGCCTCAGAAAGTAGAGAAATAACTCCTAGCCCACCAGAAACTGAAATTGATGTACTAAGAAGAGACAGATATGAGTTAGAAGTTCTCAATGGGCACATAAAGAATGAAAATGACATTTTAAATGGGTAGGTTAAGCTAAAAAGAGATATGAATACCACACTCTCTCTACAGATGGATAAATTGTACAAGAATAATGAGAAATTGAAGAAGAAAAACAAAAATTTGAAAAGGGCACTCATAAATTTGAGATTCAAGTTGGTCATAAGAAAGCCTAGGAGGCCATTAAGCATCAGAAAAAGTAGAAGAAGAGGGTTAGATTTTATAGCAGAGGTCTCAGAGTACATGGACTAGTTGCATGAGGACATGCAAGAGTTTTGCAGTGGGGGTATGTTGAGTCCCAAAGATGCCCATCTTTTCCACCACATTTCACTTCATTTCACTTGTCCCTCATCAATTACAGGCTTAAATGATTAATAGGATTGATTATGATTACTTTAAGAATGTATATAATGACTAACTTGCTATGTTTTCATGATCTTGTTGTTGTAGTAATTTTTGACTGGACTCGGCTACAGAATGCAACATTCTGTAGCCAGTCGCCTATTCCGTAGCTATCCTCACATTCATGCAGCTTCTAGTTGTCACCTCGAGAAAAAACACATATGGTCGTATTCCACAACACTCCCCCATCATTTCTTGCTCTCCACAAAATCTGAGCTCGAGTCTACAGATGGTTATGCACGTGGAAGAGATCAGAACTAGGAAGCATATTCCTTCTAGGACAAGGACTGTACAGATGTTTTTAAGCAGAATACGAGGCTTTCACCAGAGTCCTAACTTGATTTTAATTTGGAAAGACACTTATTCCTATATTTCCTCAAAGTCAGTTATGTAATTTTCCTATAAGTATGGCTCGGGAGACCGAGAAACAGCTAGCTAGATTTTGTTTTGTTGCTAGATCTTAGAAGACCGTAATACTCTGTTCTTGAAAATTTTCTCCTTTAATGAAAGAAGCATCATTTTATTGCATGAGCTGAGTCAATCTTGAGTAGATTTGCGTGCTGATCCGGTGGTAGAGGGCCCATACTGCCCGAGAAGCTTTATGCATTTGGTTTAGATAAGTAGCTTTACCCTTGTTACATTCTCAATTTAAATAGTTTTTTGAACTTTACATTTTATGCTCAATTACATCCAGTATGACAGCTTGTCTTGTTCTTACAAACTGTTCCAAAATATTATTAACACTGAATGAGGCATAGCTATGGTGTTTTAGAGCTTAGTTGTGTTCTTTCTTTTGAACTTTACATTTTATGCTCAATTACATCCAGTATTACAGCTTGTCTTGTTCTTACAAACTGTTCCAGATATTATTAACACTGAATGAGGCATAGCTGTGGTGTTTTAGAGCTTAGTTGCGTTCTTTCTTTTGAATTTTATGTTTTATGCTCAGTTGCATTGAATGATACAGCCAAACTTGTTTTTACAAACTATTCCAAAATATCATTCATATTAAACGAGATGGGGCTGTAGAATTTCATAGAATAGTTGCATGTTAGTTTAGTTGTAACACTTCGGAGGATGATTGCATTTAGCCCAGCTCTGTCACTACATTTCAAGTTTGATAATGGCACTCTAGTTCAACTCTGTTCACTGTATCAGTGGCACTCTAGTTCAGTTTCAGTTCACTGTATTTCAAGTTAGGTTAATGGCATTCTAGTTTAGTTGTAGTCACTGTAGTTTAATCGATTGCATCCTAGTTCAGTGTTATCCATTGTATTTTAAATTGTATTAACTATCAAAATTAGACTCCACGGCCTTCATTATTTACAAACTACTCTTGTTCTGAATTTCTATTAATACATCATCATATGGACAGGGATTAGTGATATCAGTTTAAGGCCTTGATTATTCTGCAAATATTTTGTAATTTCACAAATAGCCTTTTCCCACAAACTATTCTAGAAAATCTCTAACTTCCAAATGAGGCCTAGTAGTGACAAGTCAAGTTGCAGAATAAATTAATCTCAACATCATAGGATAGAGTTGATTGTTTACTTAGAAGAACCTCATTTGCGCTAAACTTGTCCTTTTCTCAAGCTATTCCAACATATCTTTAATGAATGAATTGGATAAGTTCATGCTATGAGTTATTGAGTTCATGTTGTGAATTATTTCCTTGCAATAAGTTGTAGAAATTTGCTGAATAATGAAGATTTATTCACCAAGATTATCCTGGTCACACACTAATTCGAATTCATGCATAACACATAACCTCTTCTACCATTAATCATCACATGCGGAAATAAAACAAGCGGTATGCGATCATAAGAACATCAATTCATCACACATATAACGCAGTATGTAATGGGGAAAGCTTATAGCTGAAAACCCCCAGCTATTTTGTATATTATAATGAAAGAGAACATGTAACAATCATAGTACAATACTCCTCCCAAGTACTCAGTACTATCTCCAAAAGTTACACACAAACTAGCTCAGTTTTGAACAAGTCACGGGTTCAAAACTCCTCCACTGTTTTCCTGCCTCTACTGCGCAATCCAAGTTGAGAATGAATGAGATCCAAGTTTGAATATCCTTGGCTTGTATTGCACAATCCTCATTGGCAATCTCCTCCAATGCTTGTGAAAATCTCATGCACAACTATAGTCACAACTAATAGCAAACCGGCTCTTTCACCTATCTCTTCCACTGGTCTTCATTGAACTGTCCATGCACTGCTGTTAACTGATGTATTATTTAGTTGAATTATGAGTTAATAATTAGTGAATTAAATAATATTTAATCCACACAGCTCATCTCTAGTGTATTAGCCAGTTAAACTAAAAACAACTAGTTCAACTAAGTTAAACCGAACACAACTCCATCAACTCCACCAAACTCTGCCACATGAGTTCTAAATGAAGTCAACCATGCATTAGCTCAACCAAACCCTAGGAATAGTGTAATTCCTTTTTTAGCTACATGGGCCACATCCGTAGCTCAAACTGAATTGCTGCAAGAGGATAAGATAAAGTTTATAGTCCAAATATTATTAAGAGCTAATAATATTCAACTGTTCTATTTTTAGACTGGCAGTCTAAAAATAGACTTCGCCCAATATCTAAAAATAGAGGTCCATCTATTTTTACCAACATGACCAACCATCCAAGAATAAAAAGCAGCACACCTTTCTAGACCATGAAGATCCATATACAAATAGACTTTGCGCCAAAAATAGCACACGGGAGACCCACGCCGGCGACGGCTTGTTTCACTAAGCTCCATCATCTTGTTGCATTTTCAACACTCCCCCTCTCAACAAGATACGGATTATACGAACCCCTATCCTACCTCTGTGGAACTCGAATTTTCTCTGGGGGCGCCTTCATCAAGATGTGACATCCACGATCCTTTGTGGAAATGTATAAGTAACATGATCCTCGTTGTTTCTGATCGATATGATGGTACACGATGTCGATGTGTTTGGATCTATCATGAAATACTGGATTAGCCGAGATTTTGATGCAACTCTGGTTATCACAATAAATCACAGTAGGATCCAAGTGCGACCCAAACAATCCGACGAGGATCTTCCTCATCCAAATAGCCTCGCATGCAGCCAAGCTTGCTGCCATGTACTCGGCCTCTGCTGAACTGAGTGCCACAGATCTCTGCTTCCTGCTATACCAGGAAACTGTTGTCGACCCGATACTGAAAAGATCCCTCCAGATGTGCTCTTTCTGTCCATTGGGCTTCCTGCCCAATCTGCATCCGTGAAGCCACAAAGCTTAACCTCATCCTCCTGTCTGTACCACAAGCCATATCCCGATGTGCCTCTAAGATAATTCAATACATGCTTGCATGCCTTCCAGAAAAGCTTGGTAGGCTTAACCATAGCTTGAGAAAGCTGGTTAAAAGCATAGCGTATATCGGGTCGTGTATTGACCAGATACATAAGCGACCCCACCAACTGTCGATAAACAGTGGCATCCACCACACCTAATTTCAGTAGCATCCTCCTTCCTCTGACCTCCGGGGAGAGTATCATCAGGCTTGCGGCCATGCATGTTGAACTTCTCAGTCTCCCTAGAGCATACTTACCACTGAGGAAACAAATAGTCCCTGCTTCTTGACTGCCCGAGATTTCCAATCCCAGGAAATAGTGAAGGAGGCCCAAGTCCTTCATCTCAAACTCTCTAGCAATATCCTCCTTGCATGAAAGTATCAACAGCTCATCACCCGTCAAAATCAGATCATCTACATACAATACAATGATCAGCAACTTCCCCTCCACCACAATCTGGTACAGGTTAGGATCCGCCTCACTCTTAGAGAATCCAAGTCCAGTGAAATAACTGTCTATCCGTGTGTACCAAGCACAAGGTGCTTGCTTCAACCCGTACAGTGCTCTCTTGAGTTGGCACACATGCGACTCACTGCTGAAGATCTTGAAACCTTTGGGTTGCTCTATGTACACCTCCTCCTCAATGACTCCATTGAGGAACGCAGTCTTCACATCCATCTAATGGATGTGCCATCCCATCTGCGCTGAGAGAGCTAGGATCGTCCGTATGGAAGAGTACCTTTGCGACAGGTGCAAAGGTCTCCTCATAGTCGACTCCCTCAATACGTGAAAAGCCTCGGGCATTAACAAATCACCTGCCAGCCACCATTCCACCTCCCGTCGTAGCACCTTCACTTTGTAGATCCATCTTGAACCTACCTTTGATTTCCCCCTCGGGTCTCGGGACAATCTCCCATGCCTTTGTTTACGACGGTCGAGTCATACTCCTCCACCATGGCATCTACCCATGCGGGATCCTCCATAGCTTCCTCATTCCAACAGTGGTCTGCGATCACGATACACTTTCTCATAAGAGCCATGTATCTAGTATACCGATCAGGTGACTATCTCTGTCTGCGCTGTGATTTAGGTGCTCCTACAACCCTCTCTGCATCTTGAGCCAGTCGCTCGGCTTCTGTAGTGCGCTTCTACCCTCTGATGGTTGGTGCTGCATGAGTGGTCTCTTCCACTCCACGAACCTCATATTGTGGTTGATCCACATCCTAAGACTCATCCTTAGGAACTAATAGCTCCTCATCTGCATGCAAGTGTGGCTCCCTCTCAAGCGAACAACGCATGGCTTTCTCCTCCTGAAATTTGATATCCCGTCGCACAACAATCTTGCAATTGTCTGGAAAATACACACGATAGTTGTGGGGCATATCAGTGTACCCCACAAATATCCCAACCTCTACGGTCAACTCCAGCTTCTTCCTGGCATCCTTTGTTACATGCACGTACACAGGTGAACCAAAAATCCTCAAATGGGAAATATCAGGCCTCTTACCAGAAAACACCTCCTCGGGTGTACTCATGCCAAGTATCTTGTGAGGACAACGGTTCTGCACATATACTGCAGTATTGCATGCCTCAGCTCACAAGTGAAGGGGTAGGCCCTGATCATGCAACATCGCCCGTGCAGCACCCACGATCGTTCTGTTCTTCCGCTCAGCAACCCCGTTCTGCTGTGGGTTATGAGGTGCTATGAGCTCTCTTCGAATTCCTTTTGCGCTGCAAAAGTCCTTGAATTCGCTAGAGATGAATTCACCACCATTGTCGCTCCTAAGAGCCTTCACCTACTTCCCCGATTCTTTCTCAACCAGTGCCTTGAACTCACAGAACTTTGAGTATGTCTCGCTCTTCTTCTGCATGAAGAAGATCCAACACTAGGAAGAAATCATCAACAGAATCTCGTCTTGTGCTTTCTTTATCAAACTCTGATGGTCCACACACGTCGTGAACTCTCTCAAGGATCGTCGTGGCACGTTATCCTTCTCGTGGTGGCTTTCTGAAACTTTTCCTAGGTACATCACTTACGCGATACGAAATTTTGTGTTACCTTTAAAATCCCTATGAAAATCATTGCAATATCTTCAAAGCTCCATGGTGAAGGTGGCCCAATCTCCGGTGCCACGGCTCGCCATCATCCCGGCTCACCACTCCTTCCGCCTTGCATGCCATTGCTGCGCAGCCATCTACTTGCAACTGATAAAGGTTCTTGACTCGAACCCCTAACTTTCGGGTTTCTCCAGTTGTCTTACTGCGCAGGAAAGCCTTTCCTTTGCTGAAGACCACATCATACCCCTTGTCTTCTAACATCGCCACAGAGATCAGATTCTTCTTCAATCCTGGAACATGCATCACATCCTTTAATACGAAGGGTTTACCAGACTCCCTCTTCAAGGAAATGGTACCGATACCGGTCGCACTGTATCTACCATCGTCGACCATCTCGATGTGCACTCCAAGATCTTTGTCGTCCAGATCAGAAAACAGATCTCGATCGCCTGTCATGTGAAAAGACGCACCAATGTCCAAGAACCACACTGATCCCATCACACTTGAGACCAAGCATGCGATCAGCGAAAAATATAACTCAAACTGCGAGGCCAATGCCTCTCCATCTCCAGATCTAGCAGCTTGCTTGTTTTTCTTCTTCTGCGAACAATTTGTGGCATAATGTCTGTGCTGGTGACAGTGAAAGCACTTCACCTTGGACATGTCTTGCTTCTTGCCTTTCGCACCGGACTGAGAAGATTTCTTTCTCTTCCCCTTCTTTGCTTTGGCAGCCAAAGCGCAATTTTCTTCATCAGATGCCTTTGATGAAGATTCGTCCCTGGTACTCCGCTGGATCTCCTCTTGCACAAGATCAGACCACAGTCTTTCCCATCCTGGCAATTTCTCCCGACCATTGACAGAATCCTGATAGGCATGCCAACTTTTCGGAAGACCCAGGAGAGCCAATCTCACCAAGTCCTCATCCTCTACAGTGACCCCCACACTTCCCATCTCATCCCTACATTGGGTGAACTTCGTGAGGTACTTGGGCATGTTGTCTCCTTTCTCCATCTTAATGTTCCTGAGTCTATCCTTGAGCGCCAACTTCCTCTGGTCGCTCTTGCTTTGGAATAGATCTGTCAAGGCTTTCCACATCAAATATGGAGAAGCCTTCCCATGCAGGCTGGACACAATGTGATCCTTCACGCCCTCCAACAGAATCCTTCGACATTTGCTTGCTTCTTTTGCCAGGCTTCAACAACAGCAGCATCAGTAGAATTAGGCTTTGGAACTTCTTTCTCAATGAATTCCAACAGCCCATTATCATCTAACACGGCCTCCATCCTGTCTTTCCATGCAACATAATTCGAGCTGCCTTCCAAGGCATACTCCAGTCACAATCCATTGAGAGACATCTTCGCCTTTGACACCAGGAACACAAATCTGCAAATTCGAATTCCACCAACTGATAACTCAATTGCTTCCGATATACACTTGAGAACAAATTATTTCTAAATCAGAGATCAACTGTAGGGGCATTTACCAGATCTTTCACCTTCAAAAGAAGGATGAATCCTGAGGCTACCTGGCCCGCGCTACAGACTCTGCCTATACAAATAAAATGCAATCACCGTAATAGATATTTGACGATTAATTTCGCTCTAATACCATGTAGAAATTTGCTGAATAATGAATATTTATTCACCAAGATTATCCTGGTCACACATTAATTCGAATTCATGCATAACACATAACCTCTTATACCATTAATCATCACATGCGGAAATAAAACAAGCGATATGCGATCATAAGAACATCAATTCATCACACATATAACGTAGTATGTAATGGGGAAAGCTTATAGCTGAAAACCCCCAGCTATTTTGTATATTATAATGAAAGAGAACATGTAACAATCATAGTAAAATAGTCCTCCCAAGTACTCAATACTATCTCCAAAAGTTACACACAAACTAGCTCAGTTTTGAACAGATGTTGGAGTTTCAAGCACCACTCACTAATTTGCTGCCTCTGTAATCAGGGTGAGAATGAATAGAGATCCAAGGTTAGAATCTCCTTGGCTTGTCTTCTTAATCCTCGTTGACTTAATCTCCAATGTTTGTACAATCCATGCCTGGCATATAGTCACAACTAATAGCAAACCGGCTCTTTCACCTATCTCTTCCACTGGTCTTCACTGAACTGTCCATGCACTGCTCTTAACTGATGTATTCTTTAGTTGAATTATGAGTTAATAATTAGTGAATTAAATAATATTTAATTCACACAACTCATCTCTAGTGTATTAGCCAGTTAAACTAAATACAACTAGTTCAACTAAGTTAAACTGAACACAACTCCATCAACTGCTTCATCAACTCCACCAAACTCTGCCACATGAGTTCTAACTGAATTCAACCATGCATTAGCTCAACCAAACCCTAGGAATAGTGTAATTCCTTTGTCAGCTGCATGGGCCACATCCGTAGCTCAAACTGAAGTGCTGCAAGAGGATAAGATAAAGTTTATAGTCCAAATATTATTAAGAGCTAATAATATTCGACTGTTTTATTTTTAGACTGGCAGTCTAAAATTAGACTTCGCCCAATATCTAAAAATAGAGGTCCATCTATTTTTACCAACATGACCAACCATCCAAGAATAGCAACCTGCAACTCCTAGACCATGATCCATATGTCTAAAAATAGACATAGTCTAAAAATAGACTTTGCGCCAAAAATAGCCTGCGGGCCCACTTAGAGAAGGCGACTTCATTTCACTAAGCTCCATCATCTTGTTGCATTTTCAACATAAGTCATTATCAAGCTTTGCATTTTCCATTCTCAAGTGCCATCCATAGTTTAGAATAGGTTTTGCTATGTTTTTAATGTAACCAACAGCTTCTCTTCACCAGTACTTAGTTCTTTTCCTAGTAGGAATCTGCTTCTTAGTTTTGATCTCTTCCACGTGCATAACCACCTGTAGATTCTAGATCAGACTTCGTAGAGAGCAAGAAATGATGGGGGAGTTTTGTGGAATTCAACCATATGCTTTTTTTCTTGAAGTGACACCTGTAACCTGTGAGAACATGAAGATAGCTGCAGAATAGGCGACTAGCTACAGAATGGCTGCATTCTGTATCTGAGTCTAGTAAAAAATTACTACAACAAAACCATGAAAATATAGCAAGTCAGTCATTGTATACATTCCTAAAGTAACTTTAATCAATCCTATTGATCATTTAAGCCTGTAATTGATAAGGGACAAAGGAAATGAAGTGAAATGTGATGAAAGAGAAGGACATCTTTGGAGCTCAACATACCCCCACTGCAAAACTTTTGCATGTCCTCATGCAATTAATCCATGTACTCTGAGACCTCTACTAGGACATCTAACCTCCTTCTTCTACTTTGTCTGATGCTCAATAGCCTTCTAGGCTTCCTTATGACCAACTTGAATCTCAAATTTATAAGTGTCCTGCTCAACTTTTTTTTTCTTCTTCAATTTCTCATTAGCCTTGCACAACTTTTCCACTTGTAGAGAGAGAGTTGTATTCATATCAATTTTCATCTTAACTTGTTCCCTGAGAATTTCATTTTCATTCTTTATGTGCCTATTAAGTACTTCCAGTTCATATTTATCTCTTCTTAGTACATCAATTGCATATTCTGGTGGGCTAGGAGTTCTTCCTCTACTTTCTGAGGCTCTCTTCTCTAATGACTCAACATAATTATAGATTTGTTGTTGTGTTGGGTCTATCTCTGGAGTTCCTTCATCAAAGTCCTCTTCATACTGATACTTAGGAGATATATCAGTTGGTGCATTTTCATCCTCAATGTTTATGATTCCCGTTTGTCTAACCTCTGTTTTCTTCAATATACCTCTAAGCCTGTGGCTTCGTCTTGGTTTAGATGGCCCTTCTCCTCTCTCTTTGGCATACTTTCTTATTATCTTCTCATTTTTAAGTTTTTTTCTTAATTTCAGCCAATTTCTCAGAAATCATCTCCTCACTGTCCTCTTGTATGAATTTACCAATTTTAGTTTCAACAGATTTGGAAATTTTCCCTCTCCTGCTTCTTCTTGTAAGTTTGCCTTCAAGTGGAGATTCATTGGGTTCTTCAAAGTGATTCCTCACTAGGAACTCATCCCAATTGCCTCCCACCTTTCTCAAATGATGTTTAATTAGGATTTTAACTAGGCCATGGTGATACAAAGTGGTTTCCAAGAATTGAACCCTCTTTTGAACATTAGAGGCCATTTTCTTTAGCCTATGAAGTAAGAAAAAGGGTAAATTGATTTCTTCATCTAAGAAATGCATTATTAACCGAATATGATAAACATACAGGGTACCAAACCTTCCCTCACAAGTTATAATTTTTTGCAAAATGAGCAACAAATTCTGCCATTTATTCTTCAGTGCTGAGCTAAGAATGCCCTTCTTAAAAATTGAAATATCTATACCTGGTGTCTTAAGCATTTGCCTCCATGCCTCATTGTGAAATTCCTTATTTTTGAACCATCGTTCACCTTGCCTTGGTAATTATGCTGCCTCTGCAATGAAGAATTATGTAATAGTGAACTTGACATCTCCTAATTCAACTTCTGCTCCATTGAAGGACTGTGCAAATGTTTTAGTTACCTCTTTATGGAAACCATTGAATTTTTCCAAAAACTGTACCCACCCAGCCTGCTGTAGCATTTCTCTAATTTGTGGGTAACCCTCTAATTATTTAGTTCCGACTGGTTCGGACCTTACTATGAGACCCATGGCTTCTTTTCTCAACCTTCAATTTACTGTTCTTCTATTCATGGTGAAAATGACTGTGGAGAGTTGTTTTTACTCCAAAGATACATTCTTTGTTTATGCAGCAGGAATGAGCTACGGAAAGATGACATGAAGAGGTTATGGAATGAATGAAATATGGTGAGGGTGATTCACACGAATTAATGAGTTTGAGAGCTATCACGGAAGAAAATACCACGGAAAAATTCTCCTGTAAATTTCAAAATCATCACTAAGTACTTTGGGCTAGTGACGTGACCGAATAGGTCACTTCAGTACTTAATCGTTAAGTTTTAAATGATGATTTGATATGGCAAAATGGAAGGGATTTTGTCCAAAATTTTTATGATAGGTTTGATAGACATGATCAACATGACTAATCAAAATAACTTTTTGAATCATACATGACTTAATTATACTAAAACTTTCATAATCTGTCATCATAATAATTTCATAACTTTACCTTTGCCTTTCCTTTAATTTTTGTGGTTTTAATATGCTCTGTCCTCCTTTGAAAATCATTGATTCTTCAGTCTTCATAATCTATTTGATTTTGCTTGTTGTCATAGGTGTGCATGATCAATTTGCTATTGATCAAGTGATTGCTGGATAGTTGTCTTCAGGATCTCTGGCTGCAGAATGTCTGGCTGGCTGCAAAATGTCTAGCAACATAATATGCTTGTAGAAGCTTTGAAACATGAAATGAAATGGTTTGAAACATGAATGGATTGTTGTATGAAATGAGTTAAAATGGATCATGAAATATGGTGTAATGGAACATGAGTGAAGTGAAATGTAATGGAATGAAATGAATCATAAATGTAAAGTGGAATGAAATATAAAAAGTGGCCTGCAACTTATGATTTGTATTATTCAATTGCAGAAAGAGATCAAACTTAAAAATCTGAGATGGAAATGAGGTGGGTCATGGAATGAAATGAATGAAGTATGAATGAATGGAGTGAAATGGATCATAAGTGGAATATGATATGTAAAATGGGTCTGCACTTATGATTTTGTCATAACTGCTTGCAGAAAAAGAACAAATTTGAAAAGGTAAAGTGTCAGAAGGATTCTGATTTTCACTTTATCTTTTCTGTATAAACATGCTAATCAGTGATTAGTTTTCATGTTTATACTTTTTTTTTTTTTTGCATGCACTTGAATTCAGAAAATTCAATTAAGTTGATGAAGAAGAAAAATTCTTCTTCATTAACTTCACATCAATGTTTTCCTGGAATCTCTTGACAAATTCTTCTCTTGAAAGTGGCTTATGATACAACTTCAATCTATGACCATTTACAAGAAAAGTGACATTTTCTTCATCTATTGTCCTGATTTTTATTGCTCCATTGTCAAAAAATTTCACAATTTCATATGGCCCAAGCCAATGTGTTTGGAATTTGCCTTGAAAATCTTTGAAATTTGAATCAAACAAGAGAGCCCAGTCACCTTCTTTGAACTTCCTTTCCTTGATGTACTTATCATGCCATCTAGTCCTTTGTTATTGGACTATACTTGTTTTCTGGACTGCATCATGTCTGATCTCATCCAATTCATTAATCTGCTCCAATCTGTGCTTTTGTGCCTCTGTTAGATCAAGTCCTAGCTAAACTGCCATTTTAAAAGTTTGAATCTGGAACTCTATGGGAAACAAAACTTGTTTTCCATAAACAAGTTCATAAGGAGTATGGCCTGTTGTGCTTCTCCATGTAGTTCTATAGGCCCACAAAGCTTCAGGAAGCCTGTCTGCCCAATCTCTTCTATGTAAATGAAAAATCTTTGTTAGGATCCCTTCAATGACCTTATTAGTAGATTCCACTTGACCATTTTCTTGTGGATGATAGGGAGTAGATTTTCTGTGTCTGATTTTGTGCCTCTCCATCATTTGTTCCACTAGCCTTGATGTGAATTTAGCTCCTTGATCTGTAACAATTTCTATTGGGACACCAAAACGAGTAAAAATATCCTCAAAAAGAAAACTAACTACAGATAATTCAGTAGTAGAAAGTAATGGCTTGGCCTCTACCCATTTGGTAACATAATCAGTGCAAACTAATATATATTTCTTTTGTCTTGATGGAGGACTAATAGGTCTACAAAATCTAAAGCCCATTTTTCAAAAGGTTCAATATGTACCTGAGGCTGCAATGGCATCTCACCCGAAGGAGAAGGTTTCCCTACCCTTTAGCAACTGTCACACCTTTTGACATACTCTCTAGCATATTTAAAAAGGGATGGCCAATAGTATCCTAAATGAAGGACCTTATCAGCTATCCTCTTATCTGCAAAGTGTCCGCCACAATGTTCATCATGACATGCCTTGAGGATCTCAGGCATCTCATCTTCCCGAACACATATTCTAATGATAAAATTTGGACCTGTTTTGTATAACTCATTAGCAACCCATGAATATTTTGCACTATCATAAATGATCTTTCTTTTATCTCTTGCATTCATTATTGAAGGAAATTTCCCTGAAACTAAATAATTAGCAATGTCAGCAAACCAAGGAGTCTAAGTAGAAATCGCAAAAAGATATTCATCAAGGAATTGATCTTCAACTGGAGTGTTATCTTTGATATTTTGGAGTCTAGATAGGAAATCGACTCTTTGTGTTTCGTTTTCGAGCTATCTAGAGAATGGTAATGCTGAATTCTTGTAAAAGTAATAACCATCTTGCTTATGACTCACCATTAGTAATTGATTTGTTCATTAGATATCTAATTTGGAGTGATGCGTAATGAACAAAAGTTTCATAGCACGTTATATAGTGTACGAATTTGTTCTGGCATGAACAAAAACTAAAAACTCTTTCGATTCAGTATTCTATTGATGCGGAAAGTCAAATTTTCTTACGGTATAGTAGATGGCATGAATCGGGCTTTTTACTCCCAATATTTTGCTCTAGAGCATGTCAAGACATCATTGAAATATATGAAAAGGTAACTTCAGGTTAGGTCCCCTTAAAATAGGTGCTTCAGAGATTTTTGTTTTCAGGGTCTCAAAGGCTAACTGGTAATCAGGATTCCACTTGAATTCATAGTCCTTGGTAAGTAATTTGAAAAGTGGAGATGCTATCTTGGTGAAGTTTTCTATAAACCTTTGATAATATCATGTAAATCCTAGAAAAATCCTAACATCTTTTTGAAAACTTGGAATAGATAAGTTAGAGATGACTTCAAATTTTGACTCATCAACTCTAATTCCATCCCCTGAAATGTGATGCCTCAAAACAATTCCTTCAGTAAACATCATAAAACACTTCTCATGACTCAGTGAAAGATTTTCTTCTTTACATCTCTTTAAAAAAATTTCCAAGTTTGCTAAGGCTTCTTCAAATGTGTTTCCATAGACTGTGAAATCATCCATATATACCTCTACACAATCATGTATTAGATCTGAAAAGATTCCTAATATTGCCCTTTGAAATGTTGCAAGTGCATTGCATAATCCAAATGGCAATACTCGGTAAGCATAGGTACCCCAAGGACAGGTAAATGTGGTTTTGTCTTGGTCCTCAAGTGCTACTTGAATTTGATTATAACCACTAAACCCATCTAGAAATGAGAAGTACTTTTTGCCAACTAATGTATCTAACACCTGATCTATGAAAGGTAGGGGAAAATGATCTTTAAAAGTAGATTTGTTTAATTCCCGGTAGTCAATACATACCCTCCATTTTCCATTTTTATTTGGCACAATTACCAAAGGAGAAACCCACTGACTATCTGAAATGTGATAGATAAAGTTGACATTTAACAATTTCTGAAATTCTTCTTTAACAATCTCTCTAAGATTTGGATTCATCCGTCTCTGAGGTTGTCTAATTGGTTTACAATTTTCCTCTATGTAGATGTGATGAGTGCAAGTCTTAGGGCTTATCCCTTTCATATTAGTGTACTCCCATGCATATGCAGAAGAATACCTACGCAATATCTTGGCCAAGTCTCTTCTTGTTAGCGATTTTATATGAGTTCTTGTTATGTTTAAAGGTTTGCACGGAAATATCTCAATTGTGAAACTTAGATTATCCATGGAATAAAAAGAGACATACGTAGCGATGATAAAAACTCAATGTTGGATTCTTCTTGAAATTGTTCATGTTTGTATTCAAGAGGATTCAAATTTTCTAGGTATTCCGAATACGCTATCTTCACTAATTTACGAAATTGTGAAGAGGTTATAGTCTTCTTCATCCTCAATCCAACGAGTATCATCTAATTCGCAATTTGTGTCTTTCTTTGGAGGATACAAGGTAAATTTCTTGGTTGAACTACCATGAGGAATGTACATATCACGGATCTACAACTAATGAAAGCATCGGTAATTTACCTAACCAAAGGTCTTCCTAATATAATAGGATGTCCTCCTAGATTATTCTTAGGAGTTAGGATCATAAAATCCACAGGATACTCCCAAGAATCTAGGGACACTGGAATGTCTTCTATTACCCCATCAAGTTTGATCACAGATCTGTTTTCTAATTGTAATAATGTGGGTGTGAAAAGAATATTAGGAAGTTTCAGTTTATCCATGATTTGTATACTCATGATATTGATTGCTGCTCCTAAATCAATAAGTGTGTTTTGGATCTCAATTCCATTGATGTGAATTTTAACAACTAGGTTTCCTGGGTCTAGATACTTTGGAATAGCAATCTTACCCATCATGATATCTGCTATTTTTCCTGCCAGTTGAATCTTCTTTGTCTCTCTTATTCTTTTTCTGTTTTCTTCATGCTCGACTCCTTTATTGTCTTTGCTAAGATTGGAATTTCCTTGATAGCTTGCAATAATGGGATCTTAATACAAACATTTCTCGGCTCATCTAAGAAATCATAATTAGGCACCATAATTTGTTTTTCTACACCCTTATCAATTTGTAATCTTTCTGGAAAGGGAGGTGTAGAGGTGGATGTTGATGGCTGCTCTAATATAGGAGTTGAAATTATTGGTTCTTTTTGTTTTGATTTTTTAATATTTGGGTCTTGAAAAGTTGTGTTTTCTTCAAGACTTTTATTTACCCGTAGAGAATCTTCCTCAGAATTGTCTTGCTCTTGTATGATTACAGAAGGTTTCCTCTTTTCAAGTATTTTTCCAGACCTAATTTGAACATCATTAAGGTCTAAAGGAGTAATCAAATAAATTGGAAATTGTTGGCATTTTATCATGTATGTGTTCTGAGGATTTTTATTGTTGGGGTTTGGTATGGGTTGGGTAGGCAACTGATTCATTTTCTGAGGAAATGGTAATGGAAGTGGTTGGTTTTGATGTTGTGGATTTTGATTATTTTGTTGAGGATTTTGTTGAGGAGGGAAATGTGGATATGGTGGATATTGGTAATACTGAGAGTATCTTCCATAGGGATTTTGTCCCAAGTTTGTGATTGATTTTGAAATTGGGGCCAAGATTGCTGCCAAGAATTCCAATTTTGTGGGGGTTGATTATACAGTTGATCATGGAATCCTTGTGTTTGAGGTCCTTGCCAAGTTCTTCTAGAGACAAAATTGAGAGATTCTGTGGAATTTGTAGGAGTTTCTTCCTGAAAGACAGCTTTAAGGCCAGGAAGTGAAGGACAACTCTTGGTCTCATGTTTTTCTGAACAAATTACACAAGTCTCTACTACTTTTGCATCCAAAGGGCACTCTCTCAAGGCATGCTTCTTTCTACATTTGGGACAAAAGATTGCTAAGGCATTAGATTCAGCTTTTTGCTTGTTTTGTAACTTAAGGGTGTCTATTTGTTCACTAAGACTCCCTAAAATATCAAATTTGAATTCATCAAGCATATGTCCTATTTCTGCCCTACTCACTGTCCCAGAAGCAGACTTACTTTCCCTTGCAAGAGCGGGGTCTCTTGGTCCTTTTACAGTTTTATATTTCCCTCTTGAAAGGTTGATACATAATTCAAATATTTCAGGCAATGTAAGCTGAGATATATCCCCTTTTCCCATCATGTTAAGGATATCTAACCATTCATCCCTACTTGTCTTCAACAAGAGAGCTTTTAAGGTGTCTGGGTCTAGGTTTTCCATTTTTTCTCTTTTGATGTTGTAGTTAAATCTCTCCAACAAATCTTCCAGATTTTCATCTTCTTTTTGTAGCATTTTAAACACTTCCTCCTTATGGTTGACTAGCATACAGTAATCCAAATACCTCTCTAAAAATGCCTACTTCATGTCTTCCCATGTCCTAATAGAACTGTTGATCAAACTCATGAACCATTTTAATGTTGCTCCTTTCAATGTTGAAGGGAATAGTTTAAGTTTTTTAGCATCTTGTAAGTAGTCACAGGTTCTACATAGGACTTCAAATTCAAATAGGAAGGTTTCAGGATCTTCAGTTTTAATTCCATAAAAGTTTGGAAGGACAGAGGGTGAAACGTTTTTCATAGTTGCATTGGTTTCTTCATCTACTATAGGAAACCCAAAAGAGCTTCCCATTTCTCTTCTACCTCTTCCTCTGCCTCCTTCTCCTTCTGCACCTCTATCTCCTTCTCCTCTACCTCTACCTCTACCTCTACCCCCTCCAAATAATGTGTGTTCTCCATTAAAGACTCCTCCTCCCCCTTCTTCTGCCATAGTTGATTCTTCTGTGGAAGTGTAAAAGTTTGTGTCTCTAGCAGGGGTCCTTGAATCTTCTTCTAAGACAGGTTCAGTGGATGAAGTGGAAGGTCTTTCTAATGGAATATCTGATCTTAAGTCCTCTGGAAGTCTAGGATGAGTAAAGGATGGAATGTGGGTTTGAGTTGGAGGTGTGCTAGCTCTTGGTCTTGGTGAAACAAGTGGTGTTCTACGAATCAAGCTTTTGCTTCTTATGAATCTACCCCTTGAGTCTCTTTCTCTGCGCATATCATTTTTTTTGGGAGGTAAGAAACAAGGCTACCTAGTTACACTTCCCCGGCAACGGCGCCAAAATTTCTGCTCAACTTAGTGTTCCTAAATTGATGTCATAAATTGTCAACCAAGGCTAGTAAATTGCTGAAGTGAGGTGCACTATATGTGCCTAGGTATCTGTTTCTCACTACGTTGTGTTTAGTGTTTTTTCAATGTTTTTGGTTTTGTGTTTTTATTCTGAGAGGAAAAGAACTAAGTGTTGGTAAAGAGAAGTTGTTGGTCACACTAAAATAGAGCAAAACCTATTCTAACTATGTATGACATTAAATAACAGAGAATGCAAAACTTGATAATAACTCATAACATGAACTCAATAACTCATAACATGAACTCAATCCAATTCATTCATTAGAAATATGTTGGAATAGCTTGAGAAAAGGATAAGTTTAATGCAATGAGGTTCTTCTAAGTAAACAACAACTTACAATATCACAAAAATCTCATCCATGGTTAGAAATTTGTTGGAACACAATTGGAAAAGATTATTTGTAGCATAGTAAGGAATCCTACTCTAAATTAACTTATGAAACTGAAATTAATCCATTCTGCAACTCAAATTGTCACTACTAAGCCTCATTCGAAAGTTAGAAATCTTTTGGAATAGTTTTGGGAAAAAGGCTATTTGTAAAATTATAAGAGATTGTAGAACAGTCAAGGCCTTGAACTGATATCACTAATTCATGTCCATATGATGATGTGTTGGAAGAGGTAAATAACAAAAGTAGTTTGTAAATAATGAAGGCCTTGAAGTCTAATAGAACAGAACTAGCATACAACTAACTAATGAAACTTGAAATACATTAAACAAAACTGAACAAGAATGCAATCAATCAAACTTAAAATACAGTGAACAAAATTACACTAGAGTGCCATTAACCTCCGGAGTATTACAACTAAACTAAAATGCAACTAATCTCTGAAATACTACAGCCCTATCTCGTTCATTATTAGTGATGTTTTGGAACAATTTGTAAGAACAAGACTGGCTGTAACATTCAATGTAAATGTGCATAAAACATAAAGTTTAGAAAAATGCAACTAATTCCTAAAATACTACAATTATATCTCATTCAATGTTAGTGGTATTTTGGAACAATTCGTAAGAATAAGACTGACTGTAGCATCCACTGCAAGTGAACATAAAACACAAAGTTCAGAAAATTGCTTAAACTAGGAATGAAACAAGGCTAAAGTTACTTATCTAAACCATATGCACAAAGCTTCTCGGGTAGTAAGGGCCCTCTACCACCGGATGAGCATAAAAATCTCCTCAAGATTGCCTCATATCTTGCAATAAAGTGGTGCTTCTTTCATTAAAGGAAAAATACTTCAAAAACAGAGTATTACGGTCTTCTGAGATCTAGCAACAAAACAAAATCTAGCTAACTGTCTCTCGGTCTCCCGAGTCATTCTTATAAGAAAATTACATAACTACCCTTGAGAAAATATAGGGATAAGTGTCTTTTGCAATTAAAATCAAATTAGAACTCTTGTGGAGGCCTCGTACTGTGCTTAAGGACATCTGTACAGTCCTTGTCCTAGTAGGAATCTGCTTCTTAGTTTTGATCTCTTCCACGTGCATAACCACCTGTAGATTCTAGCTCAGACTTTGTAGAGAGCAAGAAATGATGGGAGAGTGTTGTGGAATTCAACCATATGTGTTTTTCCTTGAATTGACACCTATAACCTGTGAGAACATGAAGATAGCTGCGGAATAGGCGACTAGCTACAGAATGGCTGCATTCTGTCGCTGACTCTAGTCAAAAATTACTACAACAACAAAACCACGAAAATATAGCAAGTCAGTCATTGTATACATTCCTAAAGTAACTTTAATCAATCCTATTGATAATTTAAGCCTGTAATTGATAAGGGACAAAGGAAATGAAGTGAAATGTGATGAAAGAGAAGGACATCTTTGGAGCTCAACAGGCAGCAAGGTTCTGCTATATGATTGCAGGTTTCAAAAATTTCCAAGGAAACTGCAAATGCACTGGCTGGGACCCTACTTCGTTGTCAAAATTAAGGATTCCGGAGCAGTTCAGTTGGCTCAACTGGACAATATTGTTTTACCTGGCTGGGTGAATGGCGCACGCCTGAAGCCCTACCATGACTAAGTTTCTTTAGATTTCTGTCAATAACTCTCGCACTCGAGAGAACTCAATAGAGTAATGTAGTTGAATAACTCTCTCGCACACGAGATGAGTTTAGGTAGATTCATTTGTCCATGCATAGGTCGTCAATAACCACTGGGTTGCAAGGAAAACGACGCAACTGATTGTGGTCGGGAAGGGGCGCATCCAGCATGCCATCCCCGTAAGATAAGAAAACGTGTCAAGTGTTAGTCCCCATCATTTCAGTTAGTACTTGTGTCAGTCTGTAGGATCGCCAGGATTTGAAAAATAAATTGCCATAATTAGAAGTAACCTTGTAGTAATCATTTTTCCATAATTAGAAGTAACTTCAGCCGTCGCGTCCACCCATTTCCCCACACCACCGTCAGCGGATGTCTAAACCCACCTCAGCAGATGACTGATCACACGATTATCGCCGCGGAGGATGCCAGCAAGAATTAATTCATTATGGGGTCTCATCAACCTCACTCGTGTCAGTTAATTACATAGCCTGCATGAAGAAAAGCGCGAGAATGCCGAAGAGATCCGAGTTAGAGTTAGAAATTTCTGAAGGAGAGAGCAGCGGAGGTGCCCTGAAGAAGAGAGCCAAGAGAAGGGGCTGACAACTATTTTGCAGGTGTATCAACGATGAGCAAATATCTTTCCTGAATTTCGGGGTATCCAGCAGTCCTCAATATTGAACTTGAGGAACCTGCCAGTATTTGGGACGATAGGTGCTGCCATGCAATGTACCAAGTTCTTGCTGAGTAGAATTCAGAACGGTTCCTTGTGGCTAGGAAAATAAATTCCAATCCATGCTGAGGACATTCACAGGCTGACAGGGCTCTCACAGGAAGGCCAAGACGTCTCTTCAGCATTCCAAACCATCTCCAAAAGAGCGAAGAAGTCGGGGGATACAGATTATTATGCAAAATATGGCACCCGAAGGGGAGGAAAGGGGGCGAAAATTGAGCTTGTCAACAAGCCAGAAATCAGGTTCTCATGCTACCTCATTGCCAGTAAGATAATGAGGCATTACACCAAGGGGGAGTGTACCTTGGACACCATTTCAATTGCAGAGCATTGCATCCAGGGGACCATGCTAAACTGGTGCTCCTTCCTGCTCAAGGAGCTGTTCAAAGCATGTGAAGATAATTACAAGAGGTCAACGGGATTTATCTATGGATACCTGATAGTAGCAATGGCCATGTGGAAGTGGCTTTCCCCCCTCATCAGAGTGCCAGTAGAGATAGCGGAGGATCAGCCGCCAGCAATGAAGTTCATTCCATGGAAGGTGTTGGGAGACCCCAGCACCAAGGAGGTAAACGCAGAGGTCTTCCGAAATTGGTATGGTTTAATGATTGATGTGGTGATGAGCGAGCAAGTCTGGTTTGGGGTCACACACAAGCACGCGTTCCTCTGACCCACTTGTGTGCCAGAGGAGACATTCCAGATGAGGCCATTGAAATTCCAACTCGACGAAGCATCCTTCCACACCGAAGTTTGTTCATGGCCGGGGGTTGCGATGGAAGTCAGAAGCGGGGTATACACATAAAATTTCGACAAGATGTTACCACATCGATTACCAGACGAAACGACGGCAGAGGCAGCAAACAGGGTATCCAACCTGCAGCTCCTCCCAATCATTCGACAACTAAATACACAGGTACGAAGCTTCAATGAGGTGGTCCAAGTAATATCAAGTAGTGCCACTCCATTCCCAGTTTTTTCTGAATTTCAAGCTTCACAATCCACCTCGCTTCCCAACATGACCTCCATCCCCACTCCCATTCCAAATGTATTTTTTAGTTCACCAAGCCCAGTAGCCACCCCACTAGGGGGAAAGAGTAATTTCGTTAAACCCATAGCGGCACCCAAGGCCAAGAGGGCTAAAATTATAGACTCAAGTCTGGTGGTCGACCTCATAGTGGAGGATCCACCCCGGCAACTTAGCACAGGGGTACCCGTCTAGGAAGAACCAATCGCCGAGGGAAGCAGGAGGTTTCCCACCTCACCCTCCCATTAACCCTTCTAATCTCCTCAACATCCGTATTTCACCACCTCGTACTGACCCACTCCCACCTACCACCTCATCCGCACCATCCAACTCCTCCGCCACCGTATCAGATCTAGTAATTTGGAACCTACTCAATGGAGACCACATGACAGAAGCTGACTCGGGTACAACAGTGGTACCACTAGCCAACCCTGCTGTAGACCCCCATACCACTTTTACTGACCTACTGACATAGATGGAACAAATAGTTGCGGACACAACTAGACCAATCCCTGAGTCTAATCCGCTCCAACAGCCCATCCAAGCAGATCAAGGAGAGCGGCCAGACCTGAACATGGTGAACTCTGCACCCCGTCAAACTCCACCGCAGTCCCCTCATGGTCAATCAACGAGATCAGTTGCCAGTGGGCAACCACTGCAGGAGTGGCGGCCAGATCAAGGTACTTCAGGGGCCGAAAGCATGAAGACGTGGGGAACGACTCAGCTGTACCACTTCATCCAAAGGGAAGCCCAGCAAGCAGAAAGGCTCCACTCCGAGCTACAACAGAAATGTGAGCAACAGCAGCAGCAGATAATCGCGCTTACTAAACAGCATGAGAAGCTCACAATGGAAAATGGGCAGCTACGGAACCAGATGGACGAAGTGGCCAAGGTTTTCACATAAGTGTGGCCTGCAGTGACGGCTCACTACAATTGGCTTCCTGCGGATGTGCAAGACACAGATGTATTACAGCGAGAAATCCACCTCAAGGTGGCATAATCCAACCTCCACCAAGAAAATATAGAGCTCAAGGCAGCATTGGCAGCACGACCGGCGCTGCCCGATCCAGCAGCAGTATACACAACACAAATCTCAAAGAAACAGGGCCAGGTAACCAAGATGTAGGAAGTTCTCAGTACTGCAGCCAGAGAGGCCTACGACCTCCTGAAAGGTCTCCAGGAATGCTCAATGGCCCTTACTGTGAAGACATAGTCGATTTCGGCTCAGCTGCAACAACTCTCCAAAGAAATACAAGACACCACAAACCCCTCGAAGTTGGACCAATTGTATGCCCAGGCGGATGCGCTAGAGGTCCAGATTCAGCAAGTAGAAAAAACGTCGATGGCCGCCAAGCATGCAATTTGAGAGCTTCGCCAGCCCCTGCAGCTTAGTGCCCGGATGATGCAGCAGTTGGCCGCTGAGTCCGGGACCCAAGTCAGCACAGTGTTCGGCGCTATGCCGACAAACGTCAGGGAGGAAGCTGTTTCCAAGATCACGGTGGAGACGGACGCAATATTGCAGGGGTGGCAGTAGGATGTGGTAACTTTCCACGAACTTAAGGCTTCCGCTTTGACCAAGGTCCTGGAGTTGGGGCCCTTGTTTGGACAACAAGGAAAAGGTGTGTAGCAGGAACAGGGCACAAGGTTAGGCGGAGCTATGGAGGTGGCGACGGTGATATGCGATTGACTTGGGATGAGTCAAGAGACTATGGTAGGGGCCTGTTGGGGCCCTTGTTTTGAATTTTCATAAAGACAGATTTTGGGTTGCAGATCGGCACATGGCAGGTACAAAAACGGTAGGAAGCGGAGTTGCCGAGGTTGCGGAGGAGCAGGAGATGAATGACGAGGTTGGTGCAGACAAGTGCAGACGAAGGGAAGATGCGGCAAAGGACAAATAGTGGAACTCATGTGCAACAGGAAGAAGTCGAAAGCAGCTAAGTAAGAACAGAAGAGAAACTAATAGTTGCGCTAGCGGGTGAATAAATAGGTCATCACCCAGCAAAAAAAGGGATGCACCGATACAGAGGGGTCGGAGAGGTTAGAGCAAACGCCACAGGAGAGCTCTATTCTGGGCACAACATCTTTGTATTTCCTGTGTCTCTATCGATCTGTCATTGCTGTAGTATCTCTCTCTCTTTCTCTGTCCTTCGGGACCTTTGTAATGGGACTTGGAAGCTCATTCTGTTAAGCGATGTAACTCTTGATCCTGCTGTTTGGTTATTATATATCTGAAGGTTGTTGTCTTACCGTATTACTTAAATGGGTTGCATGATATCTGTAGTACCTTAAAATTTTATTTGCTTAGTATCTGCATGATTTTCTAAGAATATCTTCTACGTATAATGTTATGCATGCGTATGATTATGTGTTGGCTTCGAGTTGCGGATCCATTTGCCGATACCGATATGTTCCCCTCCTTCATGTGGTCACGGCACGCCTCGAGTGAGACTCTCTACTCTTCGGAGTAGGGTGAAAATGCTGGCATGGTGCTAGACTACAGCGGATTCCCTTGTTGTCCCAATCCTCGACCCTGGGTCTTGCCCGCGAGACCTGTTTCCTCGCCAACATATTGGATTGAGGTATTTTTTTGACCAGCTGAATCTGAATGTCAGGAAAGCTAGGTGGCTCACCACGATTAGTGAGTTTGATTTTAAGATCAAATACATAAAGGGAAAAGAGAACATGGCCACAGATGCTCTTATCAGGCGAATACAGGTAAATAACATTACAGTTATGAGCTCCTATAAGACAGATTTACAGGATAAGATCTTGTAGGCAGGTCAACATGATTTCAGGTGTATGGAGCTTAGGCACAGATTGCAGCAGAATACATGTACAGGTAAAAGTAAAAATATAGGTTTTCATACAGGCACATGTAGTGGTACAAGTACATGTACATGTGCAAGTGTAAATGATGTGGACTATCATCTCATGGCAGATGGATTGGTCCGGTTTAGAGATATGATATATGTGTTATAAAGTACCGAGATCAAGAATTTGATATTGAGGGAGTTTCACGTGAAACCATATTCAGGTCACCCAAGCTATCAGAAGACATTGACTGCAATTGAAAAGGTTCTATTATTGGTTGAATCTAAGGAAGGATGTAGCAGAGTTTGTGGCTAGATGCTTGGATTATCAGTTGGTGAAGGCCGAGTGTAAGCATCCAAGTGGTCTACTATAGACCATTGTGATTCTAGAATGGAAATGGGAGGTCATTTCCAAGGACTTTATCATAGGTTTTCCGAGAATAGTGAGACAACAGGATTTTATCATGTTTGTTGTGGACAAGTTAACAAAGCTAGAACACTTCATTCCAATGAAGAATACATATTTAGCTAACAATGTGGCATAAGTGTTCATCAAATATGTGGTCAGATTTCATGGTGTTCCAAAGAATATTGTGTCATACAAGGATGCAAATTTCGCTTCCAAATTTTGGAAGGAGTTATTTACAAGATTAGGCATAGAGTTGGCCTTTAGTACAACTTATCATTTGCATACACACGGACAGACTGAGAGGGTCAACAGGAACTTGGAGTACATGTTGAGGATGTATGTGATGCATTAACAGTGGAAGCGAGAATAATATCTACCGTTATTTGAGTTTGCATACAACAATGTCTATCAAAAGTCATTGGGGATGAGTCCCTTCGAGGCACTGTATGGACGGAGTTTTAACACTCCCATCAGTTGGAGTGATCCAGTTAACAGGGTGTTCATTGGACCGAATCTGTTGCCAGACATGGAACAGGAAATGCATGTGATAAATAAGAATCTAAAGGCAACATAGGAAATAGATGATTTATGCAGTCAAGCACATGGTATTCAAGGAGATCCAAGTTGGGAAACATGTGTATTTGTGCATCAAGCCCAAGAAGAGCTCCTTGTGGATCAGATCATGTGCCAAGTTGACACCACGATATTGCAGGATTTTTGAGATCCTTGAGAGTATTAGACCAGTGGCCTATCGACTTGCACTACCTCCCACAATGAAAGTCCATGATGTGTTTCATGGTTCATTACTTAAAAGGTATATAAAGGATGTTAATCATGTTATTGATTGGTTTGTATTACAAGTGGAGAAAGAAGGAGAATTCCAGCTAGAACCTCAATGCATATTGCAGTGGAAGCAACTCATGCTCAGGAACAGAGCCATCAAGCAAGTTAAGTGCAGTGGAAGCACTTTGGGCCCAATGAAGCTACATGGGAGATGGCGGATCATATGCGGGCTATTTATCCTTCATTATTTACTATTTGAGGAAAATAGATTTTGGTTTGATGTTTGGTATATGTTTGGCATATGTTTTGGTGATGTTTTGGCATATGTACATATGTATATGGATGTAAATATTGCCATTATTTCAGTTATAAAGCTCTAATAAGCGACATGGATATTATATGATCATCTTTTCATGGTGTTTTTCTTTGACCAAGTTATTCATTGTAAATACTGAAACGAGCTAGGTTATAAAGCTCCATGGTCAGTATGTTTTATTCTCAGCGGTTTTGTTGAGGTGTAGGTGTGGTTTAACGCCGAGGACATTGTTCCCCAAGGGGGAGGGTTCTGTAACAAACCCGAGCTAAAAGGTCACGTAATAAAATTTAATAAATGAAAAAAATAAGACTACGGTTAAGAGACATGTATTCCAAGTTGAATGTTGGGAAAATTTATCGCAATGGGCATCACTGTATGTGTTTATGGAAAATGGAAATGGGCAAAGGCAATGGCTAAGGCATTAAAGAGGCAGAAATTATTTTTGGCACACTTATTTATGAAAATAAAGGAAAATAGGAGAAAAGGAAGGTAAAAGGTCACAGGTTGCATGTGAGGAGGAAATTGAAGGAAAATAATGGAAAATGAAGAAAATAGATGCCTCATTGATAAAAAGGCTTCTAAGGATCAATTGGTACCTTTTTTCAGTTCAGTTTTGGAGCTATCTGTTATTCTCTCTGTCTCATTCTCTTGGATACTTAGATCTTTCTTGGAGCATTTCAACATTTCGCCAAGAAAGAGGAAATCAAGTGAAGTAAAGACAAGGAAAGGAAAAGAAATCAAAGACAAAGCAAGGAAGATCGGGATCTAGCAGCTTCAATAGGAATACTTGCAGGTAACATATTGCATGTGTGATTTCCTAGTTGGTTTGGACATGCATGGCTTATGCATGTTGGTATTTGGTTCTCTTGTTTTTGGTCGCATGGTTTTGCCGGGTTTTGAAAGTGGTTTTCAACCTTTCCTTGCCTTCTTCTGAATAGCCATGCTGTGTTTGGATTTTGATCTTGTTTTTGAGCTTTTGAATTTCCGGATGTATTTTGGAATTCGGGGCAAAGGTGGTCTCGAGGAAAATTACCAAAGACCTAGGAATCCCTTTACCAGTTTTGGCGAGATACATAGTGAAGTTTGAGAATGGTGTCTCGGTTTAGGGCCTAGTGATATGGGATTGGATTGTGGTAAAGCCTAAGAGATAGGGAGACGAAAAATTCCTCAAGGATAGTGATGGATTTCTGAGGAATTCCAAACTCGGTCTGGTTTTGTGATCGTGGCACTAGTTCAAGTGTGATCACGGTATGGTGATGGTGGAGATGGTTTAACCTCTAGATTCCCTTGGTTGTTTTTGGATTGGTTTGTCCACGAGATCCCATATTTATTTTTGGAATATGGCATGGGGGTGACTAGATGAAGAGAGATTTGGCTCAGCCATGTCTATGGTCAGGTGGTACGTGGAAGTCCCGAACCTAGTCATATATTACCTTTCTTTAATAAAATTTAAGTTTTCTTTCTTTTGTACTTATTAATGTGTGGATTTAATGATTTTTATCTCACTGTTATTTCCATGGTTTTATGCTGGTTATAAGCATGGTTATCTTACTGGTTCAAGTCATGGTTATTTCATGTATTTACTTGTAAATGTTAAAATAATGGAAGTAAGAGCTAATTGATTCCATATAAGTTCAAGGAAGAGGGTGGTGATCCTTCTTGTAATGTCTGATAACATTTTTCAGTCATTCATGCTATGTCTTGTATCCTAGACCTATCGATTTCATTGATGCCAAGTGTTTGACAGAATGTTATTCCCAATTAGGGATGGTTAGACCTAGTCCTGGAGTCAGTTTTTGGTTCATTGGCATTGTCTTCATGTGTTTGATGGATTCTGGAAACTAAAAGATTCCTTGGACACATGCATGGCTATGTTATGGAAGCGTCCAGAGCCTCCCAAACACACCCTTGCCCATATCAAGGGAGATTCCAGGGGTTTTCTTCAATAAAATTCAGTGGGATCTGTTGTTGGGCCTTGAAATTGTCATTTACTTCCATTACATTTTCACTAATATTTCCATATTATCAACTTAACTCCATCTACATTTCATTACATTTACCTTACCATTAACACTATTGGGTTACATTTATGTTTTTCCAAACTTTATTCATTCCTAGTATTTTTAAGTGAATTTGTGGTTAAAAATTAGAAAATAATATGCACATACTTATACCTAACAAGTGGAATGAGTTTGTTGCCATGTGTAGGTCAAAAACAAGCTTCTAAAAGACTCTTATGTCACCTCCTGATCCAGGGTAAAATCTTGATACCCCTTAACCAAGACCTTTTAATTCGGCTGATAAATAGAATTGCATTTTATTAAAGACGTTCAAGAACTGAAATGAACGATTGTAGCTGAAAATAAGAGGAACATAAATGAACAAGATCAACAATCATAAGAACACGTCGTTTGATGACGGAGTTCGTCCAGGAGGGACTACATCTCCGGGCCTCGGTGTCAAGATGGTGTAGGGCGATGCATTATGTGATGTAGAAGAAGATGTACATGGTTGTGTTTCACTATGACATACAAGGAAAAATTGCCCTCACGCAGGAGTGGCTTGACTTCTTTAAGAGATGTTCTACTGCTGAACTCTCATACATAAAGAAAGACTCCTATCAGTATGACCATAGCTGACATGTAATAAATAAGAGTATCCCGCCAATCCTAGCAAACAAGGGATCTCAACAATAAACATATGAAATTGAGCATCCCGCCAATCTGGCATAAAAGGGACTCATACATGACACAAATCCATAGCTGAAAGTACATCAATAACAACACAAAGCAAGATCCCACGACTCATGTATCAACCGGGATCTGCAAGACATAATGCATCTCAACGAGAAACAAGTAAAGAAGTACATGGAATACACATCATATACCTCATGCTGCCATTTGCTGAAGGCTGAGTAGCTCTGCGGCTGAATCTGAAAACACCATCAATCTTGTGGCGTCGAGAAAGGTGAAAACGACTGCTCACATGCAGAAATCTGACACCAGCATAACCCACTTCCAAAAGTGACTGAAAAATCAAAAAATCAGATGCAGAAACCGAGCATGCCATTAGACTCGTGGCGTCGAGTAGTGCTGAAACGACATATAATTTGTCCCATTTGGACAAAGTAAAAATTTCGCCCTCCTGAAAATTGAGCCTCAATCAAGATTCTGCCTGCCTCTTTTCTGGTTCATGGTTCCACTATACCTGCAATTAAAAAAATAATAAACCTCGATCTACATGCGCGCTTCGCTCCTCCATGGCCATGGGCGCACTTACAAAACTCTGAGTTTAAATAATACAAGGTGGGCGGAGGTCGGGGGGTCAAATCCCGCCCCTCCATACTTGGCATACGTTTTGTTTTTGAACCCAACGAATAATTTAAATGGGGGGGGGGGGGGTTGGGGCGGGCCGCTTTAAATAAGGGGTGAGGGGGGGCGGTTGGGGCGGGCAGCTTTAAATAAGGGGGGGTGGGGCGGGGGGCATGGGGGAGCTCCCGCCCCAACCAACTCCGCACATGCATTATGGTTGACGTATATCACATTGTTACATTGTTTAACATATAACCGTTATATATTATATATATATCCGATTGCTGGAAGTGGTTCCGTGGGGTCCGATGGGGGTCACGGCCCGCCGGCCCATAAATATATATGTTTGTTTTTAATGTTGACCGTTGGTTGAGTGGGGTGGCGGAGGTGGTGGCTTGCCACCCCATTTTTTTAAATAATTTTTGTTTAATATAAAACAAAACGGACATTTTGAAAAATTCGAAATTTGACCGCAGGAGTCATTTTACCCAGGCCACAATTTCACCTGGAATCTAGCTTGAGCTTGCCAGAATCCGATGGCCGGAAAAAGTCGAATTTGTGTCCTCTTTAAGGCTGTCCAGTCACCAAGTCAACCTAGAACTTTGACCGCTTATAACTTCTTCATACGGACTCAGAATTGAGTGCCGTCTGCGCCGTTGGATTCAGAATTACGAGATCTACAATTTGAACTTGGTTTGAGAGCAATCCAAACACTTTTATTTTTGAGCCTTTTACTCAGGCCACTCGTACCTGTCCTGTTTAATCCACCTGGATCACCTCCTAAGTCCAAATTCGAATTTGGATGGAGAAGATCATGAGATCATAAGGATATGTGTCTCATTTCCTATTTGTATGGTAACTCTAAGAAGACACGTGCCTTATCACTTCCTATTTGGATTGTAACTCTAGAGATATAGGGAGAGATTCATGGACTCTCATTAATGAGATAGATTCTCATCTTTTATATAAATAGGGGAAGCTTTCTCCTATCAAATCATGTGTAAAATTGGAGTTATGTTCAAGCTTTGAATACAGAATTATATTGTGGCACCTTACTCATGAATGTTCCTTCATTCTGACTTGGTTTTGCTTACATATGGAGCATCTCGATTTACCATCTCTCATACTTTTAGTTCAACTAACTAAAATGTGTGAGATTTACTTGATTTTATATATTAAATTTTATTTTCTTTCTTAGTATTAGTTTCATAATGACTGTGTAATATTTGCTTTTCTAAAAACATTTCAAAAGGATAGATTTATCTATTTTCCAATTGGATTAAGTTTGAGGCAATAAAGCTCACACTTATTTAGTTTCCTTTCATGTTTTGTTATTTACTTTCTTAAATCAAACTATCAATTCATTGTATAATTGAATGTTCCTAAAAGATCAGGCTAAGAAGGTGTTCCAAACTGTGTGATTGAATGTTCAACCTATACAATCATTGAGCTTTACTTTTACATGCTTTTACATTGCTTTTTAGATCCTCATTCAATTTTATGATTGGGTGTTCTTAAATATCATTTCAAGAAGGTGATTTTATCATATTTCTAAACTGAATACTTGAATACCTAACTTATGCAATCCTTGACTTTTCCCTTTGCATGCTTTAATTGCTTTCCTATATTTAAAGACTAAAGTATAATTGGTTGCTTGTACATCATCTCAAGAGGCTGATTCTATCATATTGGATGCTGAAGTGATTGAAAATACCTTATTTTTTTCTCTTTACATGCTTTGAAATGCTTTCTTAGATTAAAATTTCAATTCCTGCAAGTGTGATTGTGCTCACTATATTTTCTTTTGAATTTGTTTTCTTTCTTTTCGTAACTTGATTTCATAGGTTAGTTGAATTTCATTTTCATTATTTGATTTCATAGATTAGATGAATTTGTTTTCGTTATTTTGTAGTTAGATTGATCTAAACTGAAAGACAATTTCCAGCACATATAGTGCACGCATGCTTCACAAGTTTACGAAACCCCCGAGTTGACAAATTAAATGACAAGAAAATATTTTGCCCCAACACCTATTAGCACTCACGCAGATCTTCGAGGCTGAGAAGAGACCAGCAAATGTAACTATAGACCAAGCTCTCGCCAAGTAGCTAGCCCTACTAGGAAGGAAAGAGATCTCTCCAAGGGATCACAACAAAGAGCGTTGGATCAATTATGTTTTAGGCTAGGTATAGTAGCAAAGGGGTTTTGATTAGTTTATTTAGGTGTTGGATGAGTGAATTAGGACAAAGAGGTAACTAGGTCAGGGAAAATAAGATCAGAATTACAAACCTCTGATGGGGCAAGGTAAATCGGCACTCTAACACTTTAGGTTTTTAGGGTGAGATGGATCAGACTGGTGAGGTGCTAAAAAGAGCATGGCAGTGCATGAATTCCTTTTAAAATAAAGAAACTGAACAAACTATGGTGATTCTCCTAAAAGAGAGCATAAGAGATGTATTTTGCCTATCAAGCTTGAGAAATCAACATATCATATAGCTAAAATGAACATGAAAGAGACAAAACATTCATAGATATGAAACTGAAGAAGAAACTATGCCAAAGTACAGTACCACATGAATCCCAAAAGAATAGTTGCAACTCATCCAATATATTCCTGCTAAAATCTAAATACACTAGTGTCTCTGATCAATACAACAACATATAACCTTCTCTAATTATTCAAGAGGTGAAATATATAGGCAAGAAACAACTTATCCCAACCTCAGAGGTCGAATCCCTGAGTTGAGGAGCTGATCCACAAAAGTTTGAACTAATACCTAGAGTATAGGGTGGCCAAACTGACTCATCCATAACTTTAATGAAACCGATTCATTAATCCTCTCAAAGAGTTTTACCTGATGTATTTACCCCTAGGTAACTCATAAACATCATTATTACATTTACATCCATGAATTACATCAGTAAAAACATGATTTTCCAAGGTGAAAGTCAAAATTTTAGAGAAAATTCAAAATTATCAGTGCCTGGTCAAGAGCGCAGCGCCGTCTTGCATAAAAGTTTTGGAGGGGTTCCCGATGTCCAAATTGAGTTTAGGAAAGCTCGTTGGAAAGCATGTCCTGTCAAGTTTCCACATTTGTTCTTAATTTCCAAAATTGACCAGAAATGACACTCTGAAAATTCAATCTCCCAAGATTGGTGAAGAGTGCGGCGCCAGGTTCAAAAAGAGGGCAGAAACTGATTTTTTCAGGTGTTATTTTTACTTTTATGCTGAACAATTTACACAAATTTGCTTAGAAAATTTGTTAACATGCATGTATTCATCATTCTGAATCCACTCGTGGTCTTGGTTTTACCAGTGAAGGTCCTTAGAAGAAGCATAGGCGCTATGCTCTTGACAGTCAAACTGTCTAGTGACTGTCAAGAAATGCAAAAAAAAATCCAAAATATTCAAAGTTGCCCAAAAATTTGCCAAAATTTGCAGAATTTTTTCTTATGATGTGTGTTAAGCATGGAGGGAGGCCTTAGCAAGGATGTCAAGCTTTCTCTTCTCCTCTTTCATGATTAGGTTAACAAGCTTTGACTTGACCTTCTTGAGCTTAGACCTTGCAATTTGGTTTCTTTTGCAATAGTGCTTTTCCATCCTCCTCTATATGTCATTATCTTTCTTTGCCTTCTCCAGGAGGTTCTCAAGATGGTTATTAACCCTCTCAAACCAATGCTCCTAGTTCTCATTTGTGATTATGGAAAATTTCTCATTCAAGGTCAGCTCATCTACTAATTCTTGTTCATTTTTGCTGCTCTAATTGTAAAGCTCTTTTCAAGCCTCTGGTCCTTGGCCTATTTCTAGGCACTTGGTATTCTTCCTCATCAGGTTCATCATATCTATCATAAGCCTCATCAAGCAAGACCTTTGCCTTGTTTTCTTCTCTCTTTGCCTTGAGAAGTTGCATCTTCGTGATTTTCTGCTTGATTTGGAGTTGATTGTTTCCCTGCTCAAGAAAAGAAATGACAAACTTAGATCTATCTAAGTTAGTCTGAAGCTCTATAATTTGGGAATCCTTCTCCTTGATAATCAATGAAGTGTCATAATCATTTTGTTGATCCAAGTCAACAAGATCAAATTTTTTCTTTGTCTCATGGAGGTCTTCATCCTCATGCCTGACTTCCTCATGAACATCTGCCTCTATCATTTTTTGATTTCCCTTATGTACCTACTTTTCCGATGAAGAAGGCAAGGTCCCTTCCACAATCTGTGGAGAAAACAATTGCTTATGCCTTGTCTGATATGTTCTAGCCAATGTGAAAATTTCATCCATTTTAGTCTTGCTGACCATATCTCTGTTAGATGACCCAATCTGACTCTGAAATGGTGATGATGGTGATGAAATGGGTCTAGTAGAATGAGTTGATGAAGAAGTAGGTGTTTTGGGCTGAGATGGAGGAATAGACGTAGTAGGATGAGATGAGGGAGGCATATCTTCAACATGTTGAGCAATGAAGATGTCATTGGCAATGAAAGTGTCCCATGAGATGTTCAACTAGTTAAGGTGATGGAGCACAATGAGCTTGATGAGAGAGTGGTGAAAGAGGTTGCTCATCTGCTGGTGTTAATCTCTCTTTTGTACAATGTATGCCATTTTTTCAATTCTCCTGAATAGATAATATGGAACATTGAGCATCTTAACCCTTGTGAAGTGCCAGGAGCAGTCTAATATGGTGTGTGTAAAGTCTGGAGAACATGCCTTCACAAGAGAACTACTTCATGATGATTTTCATCATGGGGGCATACCTATCAAGGAGGTAATTGAAAGGAAAATCTCTCTTTCCTTCATTTGTGTACCTTGGCTTGATGTATGGCTCATAATAGTGATCATCCAACTCTTTGGCCTTGAACCACTTCTCAACTACATTTGGAATTCTAGTGGCAGCTACAATGATGTCTGATGATATGGTGAAAGTCACACCAGAAAGGGTCACTTGATTATCCTGAAGGTTTGATATGAAAAGTCTACTCAAACACGGTGGTGTTGGACTTTTTGTATAATTTCACAAAATCAAAGCATCTAACATGCTTGAAAAAAGTGACAGTCATGGGAGAGGCCATTAGTTCTCCGGTGTTGGAGGGTTCAAGTCTAAGAGTCCGTCCTCCCTTATGTGCCTTCTCTCTTCCCTCTCTTCTTCCTCCATGTAGTTTTTATATCCCTCCTCCATGGTATTTTGGTTTAGAAACCCTAGGGATGAGGAAATGAGAGTGGGGATAAGTTTAGGGAGTGGGGAATGGGGTAGGAAAAATTAGGAATATATGGGAAGGGGTTATTAAACTTAGGGAGGTGGAGGGGGATTATAATGTTTATGAAATTGGCAATGGTAATTTTATTACAGATTCGATGGTAATGGGTGCCTAGGAATTAGGGTTTAGGGGAAAATGGATTTAGGGACATAGATATAGTAATGTAGGGGTAGGGATGGGTTTCATTGTGATGCGGGAAGGAAATGTGAGGTCTTAGGGTATCAAATTGGGAATGAGGGAATGAGATTAGGGTTTTTAACTAGACAAACTCCAAATTTTGCATGAAAACTCAAACACCATGAAACTTTCTCTTGAAGAATGCAAGGAGGTGGAAATTGTGTCTTACTTACTTGTTAAGAGATGATGAGATCCTTTGCTCGAGGTTAGAAGTGATTTCGATGAAGTTTATAGCTTGCTGAGAAAAAAGGCCAGGAGCACAACACCTTTGGGAGGAGCGTAGCACCCTCTCTACCAGGTGCGCATCGCACTTAGTAGGTGTGCAATGCTAGTTACAAGAGCGCAGTGCCTCTTGTCTAGGATCGCAGCGCCACCAAAGAAATAAGTCTTTCGCCCTTAAAGCTGGAAATTCAAGCTATGGAAGTGATCGATAAATGTTGTGAGGAGAAAATGAGAGTGAATCTGATGTCTTGGTGAGCTTTATACTAGGTGGATTTGATGTTTTGGGCCTTGGGACCCACTTTACCTTCTTCACATTCATCCTTAAACTTTGAAACTATACCTTTTCACTATGACTTCATTCTTTGACAATTGATCATTTGATGGATTGAGACACTTTAAACTTTGACATTTTGATGCTTTGGCATATGGAACTCTGAGTTAGCAGCTTGGAAGCCATGAAATTATTACAAATTGAGTGACATAAAATTACATAATGAAAAAACAAAATTATATTTTGAAATCACAATTACATCTTGAAATAAAAATTACTCCTTAAAAATCATGTTTACATGGTAAAGAGAAGTTAATTGATCACTCTTTTACTTGCTCGTCTTATGCAATGGAAATGGTGTGTTATTTAACCTTGAAAACGATAAGACTTAATGGGAACCTTGACTGACTGGAGTTTATGATGACATGAATGAATAGGTGATGTAATCTCATGAACTAATGGACACTCAACAAGTGACAAAGTGAGCCAGCAAGTGATGAAATGACATTTTTGAAAAGAGTGAACTTTGATAAAAATATGCACCAAGTGACCAAATTTTTGCATGACCTAGTGGAATGATAAAAAAATTCTGAGTGGGACCCCTAAAATGACATGAAAGAGTTAATTTGATCACTGGTGGAAGGATGCAAATACTGACACTAACATTGGCTCCAGCTGAGGATGGTAGCTCCTTGGAGGTGCCAAGAACACCGTAGATATACCAAAACATGGTGGTATATCAACCACCACCACATCCATCAATACATTCTTTGTTGGAATTTTCTCCAGGGAAACTACTAAATCCTTAATGAGACCCAAACAACGAAATATTCCTAGATCGAATGAATACAATTCATGGTAAGAACGAGTGATATCTAGGCCCAAATTCTCCATAATGGCTTTTGGCATCAAATTGTGCGAAGCTCCAGAATCGAGCATGGTATTATGAAGGATATTATGGTGAATTCTCAAACTCAAATAGAATGGGGGGACTTCATTATCCTCGAACTGACCGTATATTTTTGGGCCAAAGATAAGCTCAGGTTGGTCATCATCGACATTAAATATATGAGACTTATACTGATTATTCTTGACAAGTTCAGTTAAAGGTATTGACAATTTCAATTTGGAAATTTCAGTTTCTAAGCTGAAAGGAATGGATTTGTCTACCTCTCTAGTGATGTCTTTTTTGTCGGCATGATCTTTTGATGCAACTTCTTTCCTTTGGCTGTCCTTTTCTTTTCCTGATGAGCTTGTAGATGGTTGATTGTCTTTGTTCTAGTTTACAGCTGCAGGTTCTTTTCCTTTACTTTGATTACCTTGAGAATTATGTTTTGGTTGAGTATCTTTCTACTGAGATGCTCGCTTATGAATATGAGTTACTGGTACATCTCTACCTCTCAATGTATACAGCCTCTACTGTGAGCTGAGGGCATTCAAGTATCCTCGCTAATAATTATCAGATTCAACCTCCAACTGATGATATTGGGCTAAAATGTGGTCTTCAACCTTTGTTATATTCGTCTTCTTGACATACTCTTCATCTTTAGTCAAATATATGGGTTGGCCATCAGCTGTAAAAAAGTGGTTTTATGCAACAATGTGATCTTCTTCTTCTTTTTCAATGCCTTGAGCATAATTATGGTGCAAGGGTATCCGAATTGGCTGTGGCTGCGCTGGTTGCTCAAGTGCCCTCTGTTCCCTTTACTTAATTCTGAATTGAGGTTCTTGTTGTTGTCCTCTGAAGCTAGGATTTCTAGCTTGTGGTTGTGGATGCCTTTTGGAGATAGACATCCTGTCAACCATTCTCTCAACCATTATTATTAAAGTGTCCACTTTTACATTAGAAGATGATGATGCTTCCTCTTTGATATTCACTCTCCTTTCACCCTTCATTTTTGACTTCTTTATGGACAAATTAGCTTCTACACTAATTGCATTTTTCTGCGTGTCTTCTAACATAGCAGGATTCCTTTCTCGCAACTGATAGGCCATGTCTGGATCAAAACCATCTAGGTAATGCAAAAGGGCTAACCTTGGAGGGGGTTTGATCTCATTAGGAATGGAATGGTAGACTTTGTTGAATTGGACAGTGAAGTCTTGTACTGATTCATTTGGTTCCCTTTTCAGATTGTTATATTCAGAAAGGATTTGTAATGGATTTTTATTTACCTCCCATCTGGCTATGAAAGCATCTACCAACTGATTTTATGTGGCTATGGAATTTGTATTTAATGATATGAACCATACCTTAACTTCTCCTGAAAAACTCTAAACTATGATTCTCATTTTTGCATCATCTGCATCTATTTTCTTCAGGTCAATAAATTATGTAACTTTAACAATATGTTGTTTTACAATAATTGAAGAATTTCATCAAAAAGTGGAAGCCTTTCGCCATAACCCTAAGGTAAGGCATTGAGTTGACCTGGTAAGATGAGGGGTGAAAATATGGCCATAATTCCCGCTGAATGCACTACAAGAGTGACAATAGGAAGAGTTTGTTGAATAGGTGATGAAGTAGATGGTGCGGAAGAGGAAAAAACAGTTGATTGTGAATGTGTTGGGATATGTATTGACTCATGTTGATATTGGATTATAGCCTTTTCCGACTAGTACTGAAGTTGATTTGCTAGACTTTCGAGTTTGTAAAATTGACTCCAGACTTTGGTATCAAGGTCTGATTAAGACTTAGTTTCTTCAAAGGATAGGTTTTCTTCAAGTTTTAAGGAACTAATATCTAACTCAGATAATGGCTTGACCTTAGAGAGTCTTAAAGGATCAAAGACTATGTCGGCTAAAGAAGTTTCAGACGTAGATCGAAACAATGGCAACTCAAATTGTATATCAAATGGTATATCTTCGAGAGATATAACTTTACTAGGTAGTGCAAAAGATCTTACCAATGGGATTGAACATGACTGAATTTATGTAGCTTGATATCTATGCTTCCAGACAAGCTTCTCTGGATCTTCAACTGGATCAACTGGGCGAGGATCAAGATTTGATCTAGTGTATCTCGTCGAAGCCAGAATGTTCACTGTTCAAAAACTTGTTTTCTCTACAAATTTTTCAGATCAGCCTCAACAAAATCTTTAACCTATCATCCAAAGGCCAAGAATTAGAAGAACTAATGGTACAACCAGGGAAGAACTGATGCTTTTCTTCCCTATTATGGTCACCAAGATGTTAACACTCCACTGGATCTCCGAGGCTAAGAAGAGACTGAAAAAGGTAACTACATTCCAAGATCTCGACAAGTAGCTAGCCCTAATAAGCAGGAGAGGGCTCTCTCCAAGGGATCATAGCTAAGAGGGCTGGATCAATTAGGTTTTAGGCTAGGTATAGTAGCACATGGGTTTTGATTGGTTGATTTTGGTGCTGGATTAGTGAATTAGGTCAAAGAGGTAACTAGGTCAGGGAAAATAAGATCATAATTTCAAGCATCTCATGAGGAAAGGTAGGTAGGCACTCTAACACATTAGGGTTTTAGGGTGAGATGGATCAGACTAGTGAGGTGCTAAAAAGAGCATGATAGTGCATGAATTCCTTTTAAACTGAAGAAACTGAACAAACTATGGTGATTCTCCCAAAATAGAGCATAAGATATGTACTTTGCCTATCAAACTTGATAAATCAACATATCATAGAGATGAAATGAACATGAAAGAGAAAAAACATTCATACATATGAAACTGAAGAAGAAACTATACCAAAGTGAAGTACCACATGAATCCCAAAAGAATAGTTGCAACTCATCCAATATATCCCTGCTAAAATTTGAATACACTAGTGTCTTTGATCAATACAACAACATCCAACCTTCTCTAATGAGTCAAGAGGTGAAATATATAGGTAAGAAACAACTTCTCCCAACCTCAAGGGTCGAATCCCTGAGTTGAGTTGATCCACAAAAGTCTGAACTGATACCTAGAGTGTAGGGTGGTCAAACTGACTCATCCATAACTTTAATGAAACTGATTCATCAATCCTCTAAAAGAGTTTTACCTAATGTATTTACCCATAGGTAACTCATAAAAATCATTATTAAATTTATATCCATGAATTACATCAGTAAAAACATGATTTTCCAAGCTGAAATTCAAAATTTAAGAGAAAATTCAAAATTATCAGTGCCTGGTCAGGAGTGCAACGCCATCCTGCAGCCAAGTTTTTGAGGGATTTTGGTGTCCAAATTGAGCTCAGGATAGCTCATTTTATAGCCTATCATGTCTAGCTTCCAGATTTGTGATTAGTTTCCAAAATTGACCATATTTTACCCTTCAAAAAATCAATCCCCAAATATTGGTTAGGTGTGCAGCGCCAGGCTAAAAAAAGAGGGCATAAACATGGTTTTTTAGGTGTTTTTTGACTTTTCTGCTGACCAATTTACCTAAATTTGCTTAGAAAAGTTTCTAACCTGCATGATTCATCAATCTAAATCCTCTGGTGGTCTTGGTTTGACGAATGGAGGTCCCTAGAAGAAGCACTGCACTCCTGACAGTCAATATTTCTAGTGATTGTCAAGAAATGCATAAAAACTCCAAAATCTTCAAAACTGCCCAAAAATTTGCCAAAATTTGCAAACAAAAAAAAATTGATGATGTGTGTTAAGCATGGAGGGAGACATTATCAAGGATGTCAAGCTTCCTCTTCTGCTCTTGCATGATTAGGTTATGAAGCTTTGACTTGACCTTCTTGAGCTTAGACCTTGCAATTTGGTTTCTTTTGCAATAGTGTTTTCCCATCCTCCTATCTACGTCATTATATTTATTTGCCTTTCCAAGAGGTTCTCAAAATGGTTTTTAACCCTTTCAAACCAATGCTCTTGTTTCTCATTTATCATTATGGAAAATTTCTCATTCAATGTGAGCTCATCTACTAATTCTTGTTCCTTTTGTTGCTCTAATTCTAAAGCTCTTTTCAGGCCTCTGGTCCTTGGCCTCTTTCTTGGCACTTGGTCTTCTTCCATATCAGGTTCACCATATCTATCATAAGCCTCATCAAGTAAGACCTTTGCCTTGTTTTATTCTCTCTTTGCCTTGAGAAATTGCATCTCCATGATTGTCTGCTTGGTTTGGAGTTGATTATTTTCCTGCTTAAGAAAAGAAATGACAAACTTAGATCTATATAAGTTAGTCTGAAGCTCTCTAATTTGGGCATCCTTCTCCTTTATAATCAAGGAAGTTTCATAATAATTTTGTTGATCCAAGTCAACAAGATCAAATTATGTCTCTGTCTCATGGAGGTCTTCCTCCTCATGCCTGACTTCCTCATGAACATCTGCTTTTGTCATCTTTTACTTTCCCTTATGTACCTGTTTTTCCAATGAAGAAGGAAAGGTCCCTTCCACAATTTGTGGAGCAAACATTTGCCTATTCCCTCTCTAATATTTTCTAGCCAATGTGCCCATTTCAACCCTTTTAGGCTTGTTTACCATAACTCTGCTAGATGACCCAATCTAACTCTAAAATGGTGATGATGGTGATGAAATGGATCTAGTAGGATGAGATGATGAAGAAGTAGGAGTTGTGGGCTGAGATGGAGGAATAGATGAAGTAGGATGAGATGGGGGAGGCATATCTTCAGCATGTTGAGCTTGTGGAGCAGTGAAGATATAATTGGCAATGAAAGTGTCCCATGAGATGCTCAATTGGTTAAGGTGATGGAGGACAATGATCTTGATGAGAGAGTGGTGAAAGAGGTTGTTCATCTGTTGGTGTTAATCTCTCTTTTGTACAATGTATGTCATTTTGTCAATGCTCCTGAATAGATAATATGGAATATTGAGCATCTTGACCCTTGTGAAGTGCATGAGCAGTCTAATATGGTATGTGTAAAGTCTGGAGAACCTGCCTTCACAAGAGAAGGGGTCATACCTATCAAGGAGGTAATTGAAAGGAAAAATGATCTTTCCTTCATTTTTTTACCTAGGCTTGATGTATGGCTCGTAATAGTGATCATCCAAGTCTTTGGCCTTGAACCACTTCTCACCTACATTTGGAATTCTAGTGGCAATTGCAATGATGGTTGATGATATGGTGAAAGTCACACCAGAAAGGGTCACTTGATTATCCTGAAAGTTTGATGTGAAAAGTCTGCTCAAAACAGGGTGGTGTTGGACTCTTTGTATCGTTTCACAAAATCAAATCATTCTACATGCTTGAAACAAGTGACAAACATGGGAGAGGCCATTAGTTCTCTGGTGTTGGTGGGCTCAAGTGTAAGAATCCTTCCTCCCTTATGTGGCCTTCTCTCTTCCCTCTCTTCTTCCTCCATGTAGTCTCTATTTTCCTCCTCCATGGTATTTTGGTCTAGAAACCCTAGGGATGAGGAAATGAGAGTGGGGATAAGTTTAGGGAGTGGGGAATGGGGTAGGAAAAATTAGGAAGATAGGGGAAGGGGTTAGTAAACTTAGGGAGGTGGTGGAGGGTTAAAATGTTTAGGGAATTGGGAATGGTAATTTTATTACAGGTTTGATGGTAATGGGTACCTAGGAAATTGAAATGCCTAGGAATTAGGGTTTACGGGAAAAGGGATCTAGGGACAGAGATAAAGTAATGTAGGGGTTGGGATGGGCTTCACTGTGATGTGGGAAGGAAATGTGAGCTCTTAGGGAATCAAATGGGGAATGAGGGAACAAGATTAGGGTTTTTATCTAGACAAGCTCCAAATTTTGTATGAAAACTCAAACGCCATGAAAATTTCTCTTGAAGAATGCAAGGAGGTGGAAACTGTGTCTTGCTTACTTGTTAAGAGATGGTGAGATCCTTCGCTGGAAGTTAGAAGCAATTTCGATGAAGTTTAGAGCTTGCTGAGCAAAAAGGCCAAGAGTGCAGCGCATTTGGGAGGAGCGTAGCACCCTCTCTTCCAGGAGCATAGCCCAATTAGCAGGTGCGCAACTCTAGTTATAGGAGCACAACGCCTCTTGTCAAGGAGTGCAGCGCCACAAAAGAAGTTTGTCTTTCGCCCTTCAAACTAGAAATTCAAGCTATTGAAGTGATGGCTCGGTGTTGTGAGGAACAAATGAGAGTGAATTTGTTGTCTTGGTGAGATTTATACTTGGTGGATTTGATGTTTTGGGCCTTGGGACCCGCTTTACCTTCTTCATATTCATCTTTAAACTTTGAAACTATACCTTTTCACTATGACTTCATTATTTGACAATTTATTATTTGATGCATTGAGACACTTTAAACTTTGACATTTTGATGCTTTGGCATATGGAACTCTGAGTTGGTAGCTTGGGAGCCATGAACTTATTACAAATTGAGTGATCTGAAAGGAATGTATTAGTTATGTTGTGCTAAGTGTCATTTCAGTAATATAAACATGTACAATTTGTCTCCATTTGTTTTCTTAAGGAACGAGTGTTTTAACCATGAAACATAGATGAATTAGTGAACTTTAAACATGAAAATAAGCCTTAAAAACACTAACAGCAGTGTATAACATAGAAATACAATCACACATAAGTTTTACACAGTAGGCATGATGAATCAATTCACCCCTCCTGGGCTGCATCTGCTAGTCCAGCTCCCAATGGCATGTCCCTCTTTGTCATTATGCTCAAAATTGCAAATTACATGTGTTTACAAGCCTCTAATGGTTGTTTTCTCTACACCAATGGCTCCACAATGCTCAAATTAGTCTAGGTAGACTATTGTTTCACCAAAATTGGTCGAAAATTGACCTCCCAATGTAGTTTTCCCAATGTCAGCTAGAAAAGCTCCACCAAAGGTGGAGACATGCACTTATCTAGAGTTAAATTAAATGAAAACCCTAAAAAATAGGGGTGCGCTATTGTTCCCACCATATAAATCGTTTGAGTCAGCATAAAAAGTTTGGAGGCGGGGTGGTCACATATCGACCCCCGCTGTTAAATCCATGGTAACCATTTGAAACTCCGCGTTGGTGGCTTGGAACTTGGAGTGGCACGGTTCCACAAACTATGGCATTTGATGCCATAACTCCTGCCATTTGAATGGTGAAAAACCTCCGCCGGAGGTTATGATGAATTGTCGCCGATTTAAAAGTTTAATGTTACGGTTGGCTTATATGGGGCCAATGCTTTTGGGCCTGCCAGTAGGTTGGGACCACTAGTGGTCCCCTCCTCCAAATGCGACAACGATATAACATAAATTGAAGTTGAAGCCCTATACTGTTAAGAAACATATGTAGGCGGACTGGCCAGAGTTCTTTGCGGCAAGCAGAGGTTGCGGGGTTAACACCCCTCGACTCCACAAAATTTTATAATAACCTCCTGAGGACACGTGGAAGCCTTTGGGATTGCCACGTGTTTCTCATATGACAGATTGAAAACAAAACCATCCAATGGCCAAAAACACCTCCATACCACAAAAATAAATGGCCCACATCATGCCACGTGGCGCAATCCTGTTAGCTGTGAGAAAAGGGAATATTTCCTAGAATATGCTTGCTGATTGTACCTGCATGTTGACTAGGCATCCAGTCACAAAAAAATTGTTGTTTGGGAAAACAGATAGAATGCGATATCTTCCTCATATGACATCGGTTTTTCGAACCGTTTGTGGCGCCAAAATCGCAATGACGAGACCTTTCCGGTCACTCAGGTTTGGTCTTGTTTCGAGAACTATAATTTTAGCATAACACATGGATCTCTTGATCACACCTCCTCACGAGGAGGCTTTTGGACCCCAAAAGCTCTTTGGATTACTGAACATGAATATGAGGAGACTGTGTCCCCACTCTTCCAATCTTTATCCATTGAAATTTCTCGAATTTCATTAATTGGAGCTTTTAATGAAAATATAAAATTTTCCTTGATTCCGTTGACCAACCATTGTTGTTTTTTACATTGTCATGCTGCACATTTTTTGAACTTGCGGTACAACAATCTAACTTTGTAGTAAACATATTTCTTCTACATTGGTCTATAATCAAAGGAAACTTGGAATTGCTCTCACCTTGCACTCTGTCCTTATGGCGATTTTTTGCTGAATTTGCCTTGAACTTGTGTCGATTCTTAACCAATTTTCTTCGCCATTGTACCATGCATTTCGGAAACCAGTAATGAAAATTTCTGAATCATGTGCCTTCTTTGTCAAGTTGCTTTTCCCTCTCTTAAACCTTTGAAACTTCTTGCATTGACACCTTGTTTTCAGCACCGTTCAACACCAATGTCAACTGCTGCAACTGCTTGTCATTTTCTTTCAAAGACAACCTGCTTTCCAACTGAAACAACTCATTACATAAATCAACATTTGTTTGAAAATGATTATGTAAAACTTCTCTTTGTTTAATCATCATCAATGTCAAGTTTTGGCTTGCATTGACTAGCCTCTTTCATTTTCCCCACATTAACTAAAGAAGTGTCTAGTTTCTTGCGATGAGCTCTCACAATATACTCCTTGCCATCTTTGAATAAATGGTATTTGTTCTCATGGCGATCGAATATTTCTTTCCTCTCATACAAGTAAGGACTGCCCAACACCATACCTGTTATATCAAGCAGAACATCATCTAATTCAACTGTGTCAATGAAATGTGCAGTTATTGCAAAGCGCAACATGCACTTCTTTGAAACCTGTAAATTTGCATCCTTACAAATCCACCCAAGTGGATTTGGTTTCGAATGTGGAATGGTCTCAAGATTAATTTTCTTGACCAAGTCTTCAGAGATTAAATTTGCTTGTCACACACTGTCAAACAATGTGTCAACCTTGGTATGTTCGGAAATGACCCTCACGTGAAATAGTTCAATTTTCTCTTATTCATTTGGAGCTTGTATGTGACAGTTAGATATACTATAACTGGGTTTAGTTTAAATATATTTACCCTTCATGTTCTTTAGTCCCATAGCTATGATTTTTGTTTCATCTCTTGAATTTGACCCTAGGTCTTGTTCAGCTATTGCAACAGTTTTGCCTTTCTCCTTCTCTTTAAAAATTTATGGTTTCAACTCTGGATGAAGTTTCCAACAATGGTCTCCATCATGGCTAGTTTTAGAATAGTGTTTGCAAAAGAATTTTCCCTTCTCTTTTATGATATTTTCATTTCTCTTTTTCTTCCATTTGCCTTTAAACTCATTTTCCTCATTCTCATCTAAGTTTTGTTTTCCTATTGCCTCTAGATGTGTGGCTTGTACACAAACTTCATCTAGGCTTGTAGGGTTAAACAAGAGGATAATATCTCTTAGATGGGTATGTAAGCCTCCTATGTACTTGAGAAAAGTGTCTTGGCTCTACAAATATACTCCTAATAAAAGAGCTCTTCTCCTAAATTCTTGAGTATACACTTGTACATTTTGTCCTTTCAATTGTTTAAAGTTTTCCAGTCCATTATGGCTTTCTACAAGTGAGATAATGGATAAAACTATTATTTTATTGCAGAAATGAAATCAATCCATGATAGAATAATCTTACTGTGCTTCTTGATCTCCTCCTTTGTCTTGGCTTCCCACCAAACAAGTACTGCACCTTCCATTCTCAATGAAGCTAGTTGGATTTTGGTATCATCATCGTGAAAATTTTGGATTCTCAAATAGACCTCCAATTGCCTAATCCAATTATCTAGCTTTTATGCATTAACTTCACCATTAAACATTGGCAATTCAAACTTAACGTCAAGTTTTAAAAAAGGACTTTAACCCGTGTTCTTTAACTTGTATGGCTGATGTACTGAAGATGAAGTAGAGGATGATGAGGATGAAGATGAGGGTGATGATGGTGACTTTCCACTGTCTCCATTTCCTCCATTGCCCTTCTTTGATTTATCTTCATAATTGTGGCCTCCTGATGATCCTTGTCCCTCCTTGTGAAGTTTGGACCTTTCTTCTTCTAGTTTCTCATTCCTTTCTTGATAAAGGACTCTAACCATTTCATTCAAGTCAATAAATGATTTTTTGTACACTCTTTCTTCCTCTTTTGGATCCATATCTTCATGGATTTCTCCTTCTCCTGGAGGCATGCTTTATTCTGCTTCTGCTTCTTTTGGAGGTGAGCTAGATGGTGGAGAATGTGGCAATAATTCGCTCCTTTATTGTGGCTCACTTTGAGAACCTCTTGCTTCCACCAATTTTCCTTCTCCTCTCTTAAGCTTGAGCCTAGTAAGCATGAAAACCCTTGCAAACAGTTAACAAATCTTTGCACAAAAAAACACCAGAGATTAAACTCTAGCTCTGATACCAACTTGATCTGAAAAAAGTGTATTAGTTCTGTTGTGCTAAGTGTCCTTTCAGTAATATAAACATGTACAATTTGTCTCCATTTGTTTGCTTAAGGAATGAGTGTTTTAACCATGAAACATAGATGAATTAGTGAACTTTAAGCATGAAAATAAGCCTTAAAAACAAAGAAAAATAGTGTATAATAGAGAAATACAATCATACATAAGTTTTACACAGTATGCATGATGAATTAGTTCAACTCCTAATGGCATGTCCCTCTTTGTCATTATGCTCAAAATTGTAAATTACATGTTTTTACATGCCTCTAATGGCTATTTTCTCTGCACCAATGGCTCCATAATGCTCAAATTAGTCTAGGTAGACTCTTGTTTCACCAAAATTGGTCGAAAATTGACCTCCCAATGCATTTTTCCCAATGTCAGCTAAAAAAGCTCCACTAAAAGTGGAGATAGGCACTTAACTGGAGTTAAATTAGATGAAAACCCTAAAAATTAGGGGCGCGCTACTATTCCCGCCATATAAGCCGTTTGAGTCGGTAAAAAATTTTTGGAGGCAGGGTGGTCACATACCGACTCCCGCCGTTAACTCCGTAGTTACCGTTTGAAACTCCGTGGTTCCGACAACCGTGGCATTTGATGCCATAACTCCCGCCATGTGAACGGTGTAAAACCTCCGCCGGAGGTTACGGTGAATTACCGCCAGTTTAAAATTTTAATGTTACGGTTGGCTTATATGTGACCAATGCTTTTGGGGCTGCCAGCGGGTTGGGACTATTGGCGGTCCCCTCCTCCAAATGTGACAACAATATAACATAAATTGAAGCCGAAGCCCTATAATGTTAAGAAACATATGTAGGCAGACTGGTCGGAGTTCTTTGCGGCGGGAAGGAGGTCGCAGGGTCGACCCCCCGACTCCACAAAATTTTATAATAACCTCCGGAGGACACGTGGGGGTCTCTGGGCTTGCCACGTGTCACTCATCCGATGGACCAAAAACAAAACCATCCAACGGCCAGAAACACCTCTATACCACAAAAGTCAATGGCCCACATCATGCCACGTGGCGCATTCCTGTTGGATATGAGAAAAGGGAATATTCCCTATAATATTCCTGCTGACTATACCTGCATGCTGACTGGGCATCCAGTCACAAAATTTTTGATGTTTGGGAAAACTGACATAATGCGATATCTTCCTCATACAACATCAATTTTTTGAACCGTTCGTGGCGCCAGAATCACAACAACGAGACCTTTCCGGTCGCTTATGTTGGGTCCTATTTCGAGCACTTTCATTTTTGAGCATAACACATGATCTCCTGATCATTAAGTGACATAAAATTACATAATGAAAAATAAAAATTACATTTTGAAAAAAGATTACTCCTTACAAATCATCTTTACGAGGTAAAGATAAGTTATTTGATCAGTGTTTTACTTGTTGGTCTTATGCAATATAAATGGTGTGTTATTGGACCTTGAAAACCCTAAGACCTAATGGGAACCTTAACTGATTGGAATTTATGATGACATGACAGAATAGGTGATGTAATCTCATGAAATTATGGACACTCACAAAGTGACAAAGTGAGCCAGCAAGTGATGAAATGACATTTTTGAAAACAATGAACTTTGATGAAAAACTCCATGAAGTGACCAAATTTTGGCATGACCTAGTGGAATGATAAAAAAATTCTTAGCGGGACCCCTAAAATGACACGAAAGAGTTAATTTGATCACTGATGGAAGGATGCAAATATTGACACTAACAAGACCTAAGGACAAGTCAAGGGGATGACTGGGATAACCTCTAGGGGTCCGGTAGCAGGTACATGGAGTTTGTTTTATGGTTTTATGTGTTGATTCCACTTCCTTAAAGTGAACACGAAGTTTGAGTATGATCTTAGGTGCCCTCGGCGCATGTTTACCCCGACTGGTCGGTTACTTGGGTAGGTGCGAGGGGAGGTGTATGTTACAGAGGGATCATGCATAGGTTACATCAGAGTAAAAGTACAAGTATAGGGACAAGTATAGGTACATGTACATGTATATGTATAGGTACAAGTAGAGGTGCAGGTACAAATGCACATGATGTGGATTATCATCCCTCGACAGATGGCTTGATCAGATTTAGGGATAGGATATATGTGTCAGAAAATAATGAGCTCAATAATATTATCTTGAGGGAGTTTCACACAAAACCATATTCAGGTCACCTAGGCTACCAGAAGAAGCTGACGACAGTAAAGAAGTTTTATTATTGGTTGAATCTGAAGAAATATGTGGTAGGGTTTGTGGTTAGATTTTTAACTGTCAGCAGGTAAAGGCAAAGTGTAAACATCCAGGTTGATTGATACAACCGATTGTGATTCTATAATGGAAATTGGAGGTCATTTCCATGGATTTCATTAAAATATTTCCGAGTACGTGTAGACAACATGATTCCATCATGGTTTTGGTGGACGATTGACTAAGGTAGCACACTTTATTCTAGTGAAGACAACATATTTAACTAGTGATGTGGCACAAGTATTAATTAGAGGTGTATTCATATTTCTTGGTGTTCCATATAAGATTGTTGCAGACAAGGATGCAAATTTCACTTCGACATTTTGGAAGGAGTTATTTGCGGGTTTGGGTACAAATTTTGCCTTCACTGCAACTTATCATCCATAGACTGAGAGGGTCAACAGGGTATTGAAGGACATGTTGAGGATGAATGTGATGCATCAACAGAGGAGATGGGAGGAGTACCTTTCGTTGGTTGAGTTTGATTACAACAATAGTTACCAGGAGTCACTGAGGATGAGCCCGTTTGAGGCATTGTGTGGGTGGAGTTGTAATACTCCCATAATTTGCAGTGGTCTGGTGAACAAGGTATTGATTGGTCTAGACATGTTAGCATAAATGGAACAGGAAATGCAGGTGATCAAGAAGAATCTAAAGGTAGCATAGGACAGGAAGAAAATTTATGTAGTTCGGAACAGTTTGTTTAAGGAGTTTCAGGTTCGGGAACATGTGTACTTTTGCATCAAACTCAAGAAGAGCTCCTTGTGGATTGGATCATGTGACAAGATGTCACCTTGGTTTTGTGGACCTTTCAGGAATCTTTAGAGGATTAGGCCAGTATCCTATCGACTTACACTACCTTTGACAATGAAAGTCCATGATTTTTTCCATGTGTTATTGCTAAAGAAGTATGTTAAATATGTTCTTCACATGATTGAATGGTCTGTATTGTAGGTGGAGATAGATGGAGAATTCCAGCCGGAACCTTAGTGCATATATGAAGCTACATGGGAGATGGTGGATCAAATGCGAGTTATGTATCCTTCTTTATTCGTTGGTTGAGTGAATGTTCTTGATATATGTTTTGATGTGGTGTTTGGTATAGGTACATGTGTATGTGGATGTAAATACCACCATGAGTTGTGTTATAAAGCTCCAATAAGCAGTATGGAGTCATGTAATTATGGTTTTAATTTTGTTGTGTTTTCATGTTGGTTTGCTTCTCAATGGGTTGATCATTGTAAATACTACAACAAGTTAAGTTATAAAGATCCATGGGTAGTATGTTTTACTTTCAACAGTTTTGTTGGTTATAGGTGTCATTGAACACCGAGGACAGTCCCCCAAGGGGGAGGGTTCTATAACAGCCCTCGGGGAAAATCCATGAGATAAAAGTTAATAAAGGAAAAATAATAACCACAGATTATGGGACACTTATTATAATTGGGAAAAACATCATAGTGCGGGATTATGGCTAAGGAAATTGACAAAGGCAATGTTAAAGGCTTTGGAAAGGAAAAGTGGCAGTTTTAGCAAATTATTTATCAAAATAATGGAAATTAGGACAAAAGGAAGATGAAAGGTCAAAAGTTGCATGTGAGGAGGGAAATGAAGGAAAATAATGGAAAATGAAGAAAATAGAGGCCTAATTGATAAAAAGGCTTCTGAGGATCAGTTGGTACCTTTTGTTAGTTTAGTTTTGGAGCTCTCTCTATATTCTCTCTCTCTCACACTACTGGACACTTTGATTTTTCTTGGAGCATTTTAGTTTTCGATCAAGAAAGGAAAATAAGGCAAAGAGGAAGCAAATATCAAGCAAGGAAGAGTAGGATCAAACAACTACAACGAGTTTACTTGGAGGTATCGATTTGCATGTGTGATTTCCTTGCTACATTTGTAACGCATGGTTATGCATGTGTGTTCTTGATTCTCTTTCTGTAATTGGCATGGGTTTTTCCAGGTGTGACAATGTTTTTCAACGTAGCCTTGCCACTTTTGGGTAGCCATGGTGTGATGGGGTTCTCATGTTTTGGTTGATCTGGATTTCCATATGGATTCAAAAGTGAGTGAGGTGTATCTATGAAATAAAGAACACATGGCCTAATGATCCCTGAAATAGACTATGGATTACGGTAAAGGCACTAGCCTAATAACCCTTGAACCGAATAGTGGGTTGTAGTAAAGCCAGGTATTGTGTACCTCGTTGGGCCCAAGAATCTTCGATCGGTGAATGGAAGGATATATGGTAAAGCATAAAGGTGGTTGCCCTTGATCAAGCCTGTTATAGGTCATTTTGTCACATCCAATCAAAGTGATCCCACAAATGGGATCAATTAACATCTTATTCCCCTTGTCATCATCTTGCGTAATTCCCTAAACATGTACCTTTCATCCCTCATAATTTCAACCCTAAACTACCCTATTTGAGACTTTTTTAGCACCAACTCTCCCTGCAAGCCTACTAGGGTGCGTTCACCTACAAGTTTCTCCCGTGTGGCCAATGTTGGTGACCAATAGGTAGCCCTCCTTTGCACCTTCATTGGTTCTAGAATTCCGGGAGATTGAGCGGATTCTGGAAGCTTCACCTTCTAGGAGTTTCCATAGTTTGTTTCAACTACTTATCTTGGATTGAAATTCGGATCCCATCTTACCCTACTTTGGAGTTTTCACCACTTATCATTTGATTATATCCCTCCATCAAAGGTGGATCTAAAGCCCTATAACAGTAATTGGATAAGAACTCCCAACTTACCCCTCTCACCTATATATTTACCCTCTCATATGATAGAGGTAATGGTTGGCTTTGGAGAGTGATTCTGCCCTTATGATGTTGTAGTAAGTAGTTATCATCTCATGCATAGGGTAACTGGAGGTGCATATTGTGACAAGGAAAGAACGAGTCAACAACTCGGAGGAGCTCTTCTACAAGATCAATTTCCACTTATAGTTGTAATCTCCTCCTATTTATATTAATGCAAAGAATTATCTATTTTCCTATATGTGACATTGATTCATGTATTTAAATACCATGTTGATATATTAAATAGAGTATTTAGATGATACTACATACATCTCGTAGTTTCTTGGCTTCTGTTATTTGAATGTGCAGGTTCTAATTTTGGCGGTTGGAGTTGGAATTGGGGCTTCCAAGCTAAAGAAGGAGTGAAGTGAGCGACAGCTTCCAGGTAGGAATCACTCCATCACCTATTTACTTTAAGGAAAAGCCTATTGGGTTCCTTGTCTCTCTGTTGTTCTAGGTTGACCACCAAACCTAGGGGAGATACCTTTGTCTGTAATCGTAAATTCCGTATAACAAATTGGCGACCATACTGGGGAACAAAGTATTCCCTTGGTGGTTTTCCTTGTCCTTTGTGTTTGATTACCTCCTTGAAAGAACTTTGTTGCATCAACCAACCAAGAACAAACCTAATAAGTGGCCTCACTCAACCATTTTTGCATTTTTTGTGTCAGAAACCTCTTGTTCAAACCCAACGCTCCCCTAAGGGCTCTTGCACCTCACCCTGGCCCACTATGTCCCAGCGTTGCAAAGAACTGATGCCCTCTCTACATCATCGTTGGTCATTGTTTTTGCACAAGTTTTGCCTTGGATTTTTAGCCTCTCTATCATCAACCTGCTTCCAGCTGATTTTCCTTGGGTATTAAGTGACTTGTGGTCTTTCTAAAACCCCCATTTAGTTTGCATTTGTCTTTGTTTTCCTTTGATAAGAATTGGTTTCAATTTTTCTTTTTTCTTATCATTTGGTCGCTTGAAAATTTATTTGTTTGATTGTTAATCTCTTGGATGAATTTTTTTTTGAGTCCTCATTTTGAAAAGTGCAGTTGAATCATTAATTGAACATTTAGATTTTAGTTTTCTTCATTTCGAAAATTAAGTGTGGTGAAAAGATTTTTTTTGCATTTGGCATTTAGGTTTTTGCATGTGCATTAGATTAGGAACAACCACATCGAAAGGAAGATTACATCTTGCATCTTGTTTGTTGCATGTCCTATGTTGCATCTTGATGTTTCTTCCCTTCCTTGGCTATATTTTCATTGAAAGTAAAAATATTCATGTTTTCTCACGCTAGATTTGCATCTTAGGATATTCAGGTTACATCCGTGGTGAGCCCTAACACTGTAACTTAATCAAAGATAAACAATAAAATTTATTGGATCGACCTAAGGAGCATTTGTAACATTAACACAAACATTTAAAGGTCTAGGCTAGAGACATGTTCTAATGTCGTTAAACGTAGGAGTTGTCATTGTTTTCCAGTGTTGCATTCGGGGGGTGAAATCGCGCTCCACGTACATAAGTGATAGGATCGTTCTCCACGTATCTTCGGGTATATCAGATGGGTATCCATGCATGAAAAGTATATGGGAATGCTCTCATGAAATGGTTATGCATTAGAAAACACTACTATGGACTGCACTCCCACGTATCGTCGAGTATATTTTGGGAGTCCCCTATAGGTTTCTATCCATCCATAGGTAATTGAGTCTGCCACATTGTATACCATGATACACCGAACACGACATTCAAAGAGATTGGTTGTCGCACATTAAGTCCTTGGTTCACCAAGCTATATATTGCAGTTCGTGGTTGCTTGGTAAACCTTTATGCCTAGTGTCACCCCTCTTTGTTTTTGTTTTGTGTCTTTAATTTCTAAAATCAATTAATTGATCGCGAGATAACATCCTCCCCATGGAACAAATCCTTAGTAGATATTAGTTTGAGACTAATGGAAATAGTTCCCGAGTCTACCAATCAAGGAAACCCCTCTGGTGGGAATCCTGTTCTGCTTCCTTCTTTTGGAAATATTGGTGCTCCTTATATGGCAACGTTGTCCCTTCCTAGATTTACCATTGGTTTTTCAGTTTGGTTGTTTTCGACCCCTATGGTTCCAAATGTCCAAATTGCTTCTCAACCAAGTTCACCTCCCCCTGAACAATATCAACCTCATTTTTATCCTAAAGTTGAAATTTTTCCTCTACACCTGTTGTTTCTTCATCCCTTTCTTCCTCCTCGCTTGGTGAAAGTATTGATTCTAGTAGCCAGAGGGCTAAGAAGAAGAATAAGAGGACAAATAAGAAGAAGCAAAATAAGCAACTGGGAAACCAAGCAGCCATTACTACCGATGCAATTACTATGGAGGAAACTTCCAATCAACCCTGTAAATTCCCTTTCCAGTTATGTAAGGGTGAGCACTTTCTTAGATATTTTCTTGGTATTCTCGAGATATTAGACATGTGGTCCACAGGCTCACATCGACCTTTGTCATCAGCATCCGGAGATCATGCTGGTGAAAAACCATCGACTAGTGATAATAAGGTCCATGGGAAAAAGGTAAAATCAAATTTCCTTGTAAGTTATGTGAAGGGAATCATCCTATTCACGTTTATCCTGATATGGATGAAGCCTCAAAAGTGTCAGAAAACCTTACAACTTCTCATCCATTACTTCCAGATGGTTACCAGAAGCTTTATCCCAATCCTCCACTAGTTGATGAGGTGATTGATTAGAATCCATCTCTAATCATTCCCACTCTCTCTGAACGTGAATCCCATGAGTATGTTTCTGACCAACCATTGGTTGAGAAAACGGTTGACTCAATTCCACCTTCGGTTGATCGTACCTTTCCTGGAGAGAGTGAAATTCATATCACTCATGTTCTTTTTATTTCTTCAGATTCCAAGGAACTAGGGGGAAATCCTCCTGTTCCCATGGTACAAGGGGACAATATTCCCATTCCCACGACACCCCCTCCAATTAGTATGGTCACTTCCTTTGATTGGATTCAACTAGCAAGATATCATCTTCCTTCTTACATGCCCTTTCATATCATAGTACATGCTTATAATATACCCGTATTGGCACAATCATAGATGAAGGCACATCGGTTAGTATTTTATCCTCAATTGCTTGGAAAGCTTTAGGTTCTCCACAACTTGTGCCCGTTACCTAGATTTTTTTGGCTTTTAAGAGAGGAATCAATCAACCATTATGGATCCTTCCTAAGTTTCCTATTACTTTGGGAGGAAATATTGGCTATATCGATGTGATGGTTATCCAACGCCCTTTGGATTTTAATTTACTCCTTGGGTGTGACTATGTGTATGTCATGGGAGCTCTTGTCTCTTCTCTCTTTCGTGTGATCTGTTTCCCGCATGTAGGAAGAATTGTGACCATTGATAAACTTTCATTCATTGGTCCTAATTCAACTCCCCATCAACCAACTTCCCTGAATGGTCCTTATATGCAAGTGGTATCTCCCCCACCACATGATAATTATGTTGAAACATGTTCCATGCCTGCATCAACTGATGATCTAGTTAGTGATATAGTGCACCATGTACTAGGGGCATTGGAGCCCGATATTTGCATTAGATCCCTTGATATGTATCCCTTCAAGAGTGTTGTTCTCCGATATGATGAGAACCTCTTGGAATACATGGTGTCTTATGGGCCATGATCAAGGATTGGAGTAGAGTTCCATTTCTTGTGTCAAGCTCCTTAAAATATGAAATAAGGTCCCGGAGCAAAGTTCCTTGTCTTGTGTCAAGCTCATTAGAAAATGAAACAAGGTCTATGAGCATAGTTCTTTTCCTATGTCAAGCTCATTAAAAAATGAAACAAATCCACTTTCAATTAGAGTAGTTGATTAGATCTTGTAAATTCCCAGTCAAGTCTTTCACTTGATCTCATAAATGAACCTTCATTCCATACACCTGTTAATACCCAGTAGTCTACTTAGGTGAATGAAATGAAGATTGAAGTGCATGTATCTCGAATCGAGTCATTATGCTCGGGGCATGAAAACTTATTCCAAGCATACTTTATCTCTGTTTCAAGCTTATGTAAAAATGAAACCAATTCTCAAGCATAGTTTCCCATGTTTCAAGCTTTTGTAAAAAAGAAACCATTCCAATCCTACCTCTTGTGATTGTCATTTTATTAGCCTATTTTTTCTAGACGAGCCTTGGCTTTCTCATTCCATCGCACCATCTACTTAGCAAATCACGTAATTTCACTTGGTTTTTTACCCTTACCTTGGGAACCACTGTGAAAAGTGGTTGTATTAGCCAACCTCTCGAACTCTACATGTTTTGAGAAGTTCCATCATCATCGAAACCAATTGCTACCTTTTGTACCACTCGTTCCTCCAGGAGGATTCCTCTTTCAAAAAAATTTAGACTCCCAAAATATGAAAAAATTGTCAAGTACTTGTCTTTTCAAACTCGTTAAATTAAATGAAAAGACATATACTCAATATAAGTTTAACCCTTTTCCAGACTGAGATAGAATAGATATGAAAAAGGAAAACCTTAGTCGAACATGGCTAAGAGGCTCTCTTGAGTATTGTTTTCTACCTTTTCAGACTTAAGAGACTATCTACGAAAAGGGACATCTAGAGTTTTATTTTCGGCCTCTTTTTCAAACTCTCTAAACATGAAAAAGGTGTTGAGTTTTACCTTCGTTGGACTCATTAAAACGTCAAACAGTGATGGACTTGTCAAACATGACAAGGTTGAACCAATCCTTCTTAGGGTTCGTTAAAAATACTTGGAGAGATTCATATGAAGGATGAAGAACTTACAGATCAAGCATATGTTATCATCCTCAAGCTTGTTAAAAAATAAAGAGGTACTTATAATTATGATTAGGGAAATTGGGAAAACAGGGAATTCCATTTTGCTAAATGGCAACAAGTCGCTCTTGAACATGGCACTTTCCACTTCATCTTCGTGGATATTAGGTTGAGTAATCTGCTTGTCTTTTGGTTATCATACCACTTTCAGAGCCTCCATTCCAGTTTTGGGTCCATTTTAGTTGATCTTTGCTACAATACAACTAAGCCTTCATTTCATTTCTGCCTTTCCTGATCCAGTTCCATATTAGCATCATTTTTATCATTTTTTCTCAATCATGATACTTTTTTTGTGTCGTTGATGGTGGATACGTCAAGGCCCTCCTACGGCAGGTCGCTTCCTGTCGACATCAACACATCATCTAGGAAGCTGACTTAGAAACACCCCTTTGGTACCTTGGTTCTTCCATACATCAATAACAATTTTCCTCGCTCTCGGCAATAGGTTTACATCAATGGAATTTGACCTAAATATTATGTGTTGTGTTCAACATTAGCTCATTTATTCACACCATATCAATTGTAACATAGTACCATGAGAGCCATTAACATCATCGATGGTTTCTCTTGCATATGTTAATGACTTACATCATTGACTGATAATAAGATGGTGTCTACCATGTTTGACTCCAGCTCATTGATTCACATGGATAGACTCGTACATTATTTGGTCGTGTGAACGAGATAAAAGACCTCAAATCTAGTTTCATCCATCCGGGCAGCGATTTCATGAGTTACACAAAGATCACAATGTATGATGGTTGTGATCATATAAATAATCATCCAGTCATGAATCCATTAATTGCATCTATGGACACATCTTTTGATCATTACACATGTTATGTTAGCTTATGAGCTGAGTATGGGTATGCCTCCCTCAACATCCAGATGTCATGGTAATTTTATTGTAATAAATGAAGCTTGTCAGTTGTCCTTGATCCCTACTTGTCACAAGGTAAAGCACTATAGTCATCAGTCACCATCTTTAACTTTGCACTTTAGGGGGAATTATGTTATAGGCCATTTTTTCCCATCTAATCAAAGTGATACTCCTAATGGGATCAATCAACATCATATTCCCCTTGTCATCATCTTGCACAAATCCCTAAGCATGTACCTTTCATCCCTCATAATTTCAACCCTAAACTGCCCTATTTGAGCCAATATGAGCACTAACGCTCCATGTAAGCCTACTGGGGTGCATTCACCTACAAGTTTATCCCATGTGGCCAGCGTTGGTCACCAACAGGTAGCTCTCCTTTGCACTTGCATTGGTTCTAGAATTCTGGGAGAATGAGCAGGATTCCGGAAGCTTCCCCTTCTAGGAGTTTCCAGAATTTGTTTCAACTACTTACCTTGGATTGACATTCAGATCCTATCTTACCCTACATTGGAGTTTTCACCACTTATACTTTGATCTTATCCCTCCATAAAGCCCTAGAATGGTAATTGGATAAGAACTCCCAACTTACCCCTCTCTCCTATATATTCACCCTCTCATATGCTAGAGGTAATGGTTGGCTTTAAAGAGTGATTCTTCCCTTATGTTGTTGCAGTAAGTAGTCATCATCTCATTGATAGGGTGGCTGGAGGTGCATATTGTGACAAGGAAAGGATGAGTCAACAACTCGAAGGAGCTCTTCTACAAGATCAATTGCCACTTATGATTGTAATCTCCTCTTATTTATACCAATGCAAAGAATCCTTTGTTTTCATATATGTGATGTTGATTCATGTATTTCAATACCATGTTGATCTATTGAAGAGAGTATTTAGATGATACTACATACATGTCATAGTTTCTTGGCTTGTGTTATCTGACTGTACAGGTTCTAATTTTGGTGGTTGGAGATGGAATTGGAGCTTCCAAGCTAAAGAAGGAGCGAAGTGAACGACAATTTATAGGTAGGCCTTACTCCATCATCTATTTACTTTAAGGAAAATCATTGGGTTACTTGTCTCTCTGTTGTTATAGGTTGACCACCAAACCTATGGGAGATACCTTTGTCTGCAATCGTAAATCCCTTATAACAAGGTCTAGTAATCCTTGCCGACGAATAGCGGGATATACAAGAAATCCTAGAGGTTGGTGTCTCGGTTATGGCCTAGTGATAGCTAGATTGGATTGTGGATTGTGGTAAAGCCTAGAGACTAGGAGATAGGAAAACTCCTCATGGTGTTGGTGGAGAAATCCAATGGCATCCATGTTTGTTTATGGCCTAGTGATCTGGTGAGGATTGCGGCAAAGCTGGTTTTTATTTATGAGGGTGAGGTGGTTTAGCCTCAGGAAGCCCTGGTTGGTTATTTCGGTTTGAGTCCCACATTCTTGCCTTGAATATGGTGCGGGCGTGATTGGATGAAGAGAGATTTGGCTCAGCCAATCTATGGTCCGGTGGAATGGGGTAGTCCCATTCCAGGTTGGATTTTGCATTCATGAATACGAGTTCCTTTCCTTGGTATTTCATGTGTAAATGTACTGGAGTCTATGTAACATTTATGGTTGTTGTATCCTCAGTATTTTCGTTGTTTATATGCTGGTTATGAATGTGTTTTATGATAGTGAAAATGTATGGTTCTCATCATGTTTTGATTTGTAAATGAATGAGAAATTAATATATGACTTAATAGATGATAATGGAGCCAATGATATAAGGCATCAATGTTTCTTAGCGTTTCATAGATAAGTATGAGACCCCTATGCTTAGATCTATTATTTAAACTTGTAGAACGCATATTTGTGACATTTTTAACGAAAGTCCTGTCGTGGATAGTAAGGGTCCAATTAATTCCTTGTTCAAGTAATTGCATTTGTATCATTATTCTGATGTTACCTTTCATTCCTGAAAGTGTAATGGAGTTTTGGGTAGTGACCTGAGCCCTGGGCCTGAAAAAGTGGCTTAGAAATCGGAGTCGCAGACACATAACTACTTGAGAAAGTCCCCAATTGCATGCATGTCGATGTTATGGGAGTGATTGGAGGGTCCCAACTGCACTCATGTCCATGTCATGGGAGCAGCTAGGGGATTAATGTAGTAAAAGTTAGTCTTTCTCAAGGGTTAGTCACCTAGAAGGTTTGGATGTCTCCTAGGGGTTCTCTTACAGGTGTATAAGGCTTGTGTTGTTGTGTTATGTCGATTCCACTGCCTTAACTAACACATAGAGAGTTGAATCATATTATAGTAACCCTTCGTCACATGTTTACCCCGGTTGGATGATTACTTGGGTAAATGTGGGAGGAGGGTGTTACAAAGTGGTATCAGAGCATGGTTCACCCCTCGGACTGGATGGGCGGTGTGTTGGTCATGCATTCATGTTTGTTGCATATGTGTTACTTATGATTCTGGTCTATGTGCTTGTTGCTTATTCATGGTGTTGGTCATGGTTGCAATGATCTCTCCTTGTGAAGGCTGATGGGGTTGTTGTGGAATGTGTCGTTATGAGTGTAAGATTGGTTATGTGTTGTTTATGCATTTCAAGTGATTACGTGTTGTCAAGTGTATTTTGGTATGGTTATTGTTATCATGCATGAGGTCATGTTTGTGAATGATATGGTCGCGCATTGATGACTTGACTGCGGCTAAAATGATGTTTAAATATTGTTTTATCTATATGCTACATTATTACATTTTGTTATGATTATGTTTATACATGTATTACGCTACTTGGTTGATCTTGTAGGAGATATCCTCCCCGAATGATGCTAAGGTATGTTGGTTTGTTTATGATTTGGTTTAGCCGACATAGTATGCCTTGTAGGAAGAAATCAAATATGACTAGCAAAATGGTAAATAACAAAGATTCCCCCTATGAATTAGATGAGTAGCGTAGTGTTGGGCACTCTTCTAACTTAGCAGACACATTGAGGAGTTTGAAGGAAGGAATAAGGAGTTGCAAAGCAGATAATGACAGAATCATTCAGACACATGAAAAACAAGCAGAAGCCAATGTAGTAATTATTCAGAGTTTGTCAAAATTGCAGATACAAGGACCACCTTGTTTCATCTATGGAAAGGAGGATGGAACTAATGGGGCATATGGCAGTAGGTATCATGGTGGTTACAAGTCAGATTGAGATGACATAATCAGAGATGGTAGATTTTTGGATATTCCGGATAGGAGAGGTGATGAACACATGTACTATTCTAGTTTTGGTTTTGACAAGAACTATGATCATCATCGTTATCATCCTTACAGGGGGAGGGATAGGGGGTACTTGCCGGATGAGTTTAAGAAAGTGAAGCCACCTACTTTTGATGTAGAGTTGAAGAAGCCCAAGGATGCACAGGCTTGGTTACTTGGCATGAATAAGTTATTTGAGCTACATGAGTATACAAAGAATATGAAGGATAGAATAACTATCTTCAGCTTGAAATGGAAGATGTAAAATGGGTCAGAGACATCAAGACAGAGGAGTTGAGTTGGCATGATTTCAAGGGACTCTTCAAAAAGAAGTACTTGTCAGAAAGGTACTACGACAACAAAGCCAAGGAATTCTATGCGTACCCATATGCTCAGGAGTACTAAGTAGCCTTTACCCTGCTTATGGTACCTATACCTAGTGGCCGACTAATTACAATTTCTTTTTGGAGTAACAAATGACTTATAAAATACAAATAAAAATAAAAACACAAAGACATAAAGACATAAAATTCTCCAACCCATGTTTTTCCCATGGGATTGTTAACCCGTGGTTTTTTTCCCATGGTGTTCTTCTGTGATGTGGTCTATTTAAATGTTAATAATTAAACAAGCCTAGACCCATCTTAATTCTTAACCTACCAAGCACCAAGAGGGATCAAATCTCTTTTCACTCTAAAAGAGATTTGCACCTCAAGAGAGAGATTTGATCTCTCTCAACTTGGTAGGTCTCGGGTTAAGATGAATCTAGGCTAGTTAATTGACTGCATACCAAAAAAACTATAATCCTCATGTCCATTATATGTACTAGTTATCATACAATTTCACATAAGGTGACTTATGAATGTCTCTCCATAAAAAAAATAACAAAAACACCTTGAATTCAAAATATTATTCTTTACTTAAAAGTATTGTATTAAAATGTCATTGATTACTTTAAAAAAGGGATTAAAAGATGAAATTAAATTTAAGTTGTAAATTTAAATTTTGTTGAGCTTTTTAGTTATGTTTTATGACACATTAGGAACACGTGTTGCTTTTGTTGTGTGTTAAAAATTAATCTTTACTTAAAATATTGTATTAAAATATTAATGCTGACTTAAAAGACCGGATTAAAAGATGGGATTAAGTTGAAGTTTTAAATTTGAATTTTGTCAAGCTCTTTAGTTCTATTTAATCGTGATCTAGCACTTTTGGAACATGTGTTGCTTTTGTTTTGCGTTAAAAATTAATCTTTACTTAAAATATTAATGATTACTTAAACGATCAAATTAAAAGATGGGATTAAATTGAAGTTCTAAATTTGAATTTTGTCGAGCTTTTTAGTTTTGTTTTATCATGATCTGGCACATTTGGAACATGTGTTTCTTATGTTGTGCATTAAAACATGCATCTACCACTGTTACTCTCAACCTTTGGCTTTTATGCCTTTTAAGGAAGGGATTCAGACATGCAAGAGAACCACTCCACTTGGAGTTGTCCATAACTCCACCATATTTTCTAGTAGGGCAGTACCCTTAACATTATATATATCTTTGTAAATAATTCAATGCTGCTCTAAATGGGATGTTATAGAGGAGAGGCATGTGCCAAACATCTCTACAGGGTGACATCGATCACCTCATTAAATTCTATCAACAATTCTACATTGCATTTGTGAACGTCCATAGATTGCTCATCCCCACCGTCACAGTCACCTCCAAGTTCCTCTGAGACTTGTAAGTGAACTCAATAGGGAGAGATAATGTACCCTTGCAAAGTCTAGTGGGATGAATGGGAAGTTATTGTCACCAAAATGTGTTTCTTTGACATCTAGGATGATTCCTCCTCACATTGTCCCACTCCTCCTATCTCCAAATTGACCCACATTCTCGCCATATGGATAGTCTACATGACCATGGTGTTCAAATCTCTCTACATACAAAAGAACAAAAGTCAATTTTCATGAAACCAACTCCTACAACTTGAGCCCAAAAGACACTTAAAATAGTGTACACACCCACACATGTGTGAGATTAATCTAAGATCCATTTACAACACACCACCTCAAGGTAGTTGTATTTTAAAGCATTTCCTCTATATGATGTGCACTACTTGCGATAGTTTTTATATATGGTATGCATGACTCTATGCTTATATCCCCCCTTAATAAGCCACGTGTCTTTGATCGAAGTCCATGGAAGCATTGTTTGGGAATGAGGACATTTGTGAGTGGGGATGCAATCAAATTCTTCTAAATGTTGTAGAAATGACATAACAATAAATGAGAATGAAAATTGAAACTATATAAACTAGAACATATAAGACATCCAATGAATCTCACTTTGTTGCATTTCTTGATTAATTCATCATGGACTACTAACACCAAAACTACCATCAAAATTTCACACAACCTTTATAGATATCAACAATATATTGTAAATCTAACTATATTTTTATTTAATTTTGTCTAGCCCAACTCTCTTGGGCTCTCCCTCCCTCCTTTTAGGGATACACATTATGAAGGAAAAGGGTCTTATCTCTTATTTCTTTAAAATCTAATTTCTTATTTTAAAAAAATTAGTGACAAGATGATAAAGGATTGGTGGATTTTGATTTAAATTTTAGTAGTAAGATGATAATGGCTTGAAGGATTCTATGTTCACTCAGATGAAGTCGATCATGTAGCTTAGATGGCATGAATTTTGCTTTTGTTTTTTAGCTAACATGGATTGCGCTTTTATTGTTTAGCTATAACTCTGACTACATCATCCTCCATTAGAAGAGAAATATTTTTCACATACTACAATCCCATCCCTCTGTTGGAAACAAAATTGGCAATTTATAATAGATCAATTAGTAGTTCGAGAGAGATAGTTGGTAGTAATTATCAAATTCCAAAGGTGGCATTGGTCTTGAAAGGTATTGCAGTGAACAAGGGATCTTGATTCTTTTGATTAATTTCATTTTTAAATTCCCAATGGCATTGACATTCCCCTGCCTCTCCTCCTCTCCTTTTAGGGTTGTTGTGTTGTGGTCTGTTTATTCTCGTTTGATTTATATATTTGGAGCTTCATGTTATGTCTGCATGAGTCTGGTATAGTCTAGTTTATGCCGTTCAATTTGTATTCGTCTACCTTTATGTATCATTTGTTTGGTGTGCATGTGTGCCTTGAGAGGTTTTGTACATGTGTGCACTTCAATTTTAAAATTAGTAGAGGACCGTAATGACTCAAATGCATTTAAGCAATATACATGCTCTGTGTGTCAAGCTTTGAATTTAAGGACATATTTACATTGTTCCTTGAGATCTAGATCCTTATGCACATTGTATAGTTTAGGTCCCTAAGAATGATAAATCTAGCGTTATCCTTTCTTTAGTGACTTGTAGTATGAACATTACTCATATCTATTCATGCCATTTTGTATACCCCTTAGAGTAGCAATAAAGTGAGCCCATAAATGTAGACGCACTTGAGCATCTATTGTAGATTGTCTCTATCTTGTCATAGATGAGAGTGTTCCTTCGAAGTCTAATGGTTTTCCCCTTTCTTGATAGATTAGAGTGTAATATTTATGGTAACGGAAAAATCTTTCTCTTAACCTTGCCTTTGATTCAAGTGACGTGGGGCAATGCCATGTGGTACATCTTAAAACCATGAGGATGGATCCATCAATATTTTCTCATTTATTTCCATAACCTATTCTTCTTCAACTGTACTTATGTCACTAAGATATTGGACTTGAACTCAAGGACTGCTACCACTCCTGTTGTTTATCTAAATTATTATTCTTTTAGGTCTTCCAAGCTAATATCCTCTATCTATGGGCCATGTGTAATTCATATATTCTATGGGATTTTTCCAATGAATATCTAAGCATCTATGATTCATAAAGATCCACACAAGAATAAATATCCTTTTGGTTCTTATTGAGGACAAGGTATTATTTATTTTAGATAAGGACACATACCCCACAAGCTTTAATTTTCTGTTTAATTCGATTTTTTTGCTTTTTTCTATGTAAATCAATGTTCAATCTTTCTTCTTCTATTTAAGTTGACTTCTCTTTCTTTTTTTGTATGTAAAACATTGTTATTTATGGTGCAACTAACTTGAATGATGTTGTTTAGTCATTGTAGCACCTACTTGCTTGAAGTTGTTTTAGCAAGCAATTTGATGATGGTTTGGTTAGCAGGACTGTGACTGGTGTTGTTTATTCACTATACTTTGATGAAAGTGATAACTAGAGCATTGGTCATGGGAGAGCTATTTAATCAACATGATGTAGAGGAAGACTTGTAAGTCAACATAGCCTCCTGAACAAACTTCATCAACCGCCTACTACTCTTTCAATAGAGACTGTTCCTAGTTTAGTCTAAACATAACAAACTAGGTTTTCAAGACCCTGCCTTGACTTTTTAAAGACCTGGTTTTCCCTAGGGTTTAGTAAAGATAAAGGAGCATCGATAATCCATCGTAGGGGCATAGTATTTGTTGGCGTGAGCACAAGTTGTTTCCTCTCTACTTTTACCCTACTTATGGCACCTATACCTAGTGGTCGACTAATTACAATTTCTTTATGGGGTAACAAATGACCTATAAAATAAAATACAAATTGAAATACAAATAAAAAATAAAAAACATAAAATCTCCAACCTATGTTTTTCCCTATGCTATTGTTAACTCGTGGTTTTTTCTAGTTAATTGACTACATACCAAAACAACTATAATCCTCATGTCCATTATATGTACTAGTTATCATACAATTGCACTTAAGGTGACCTATGAATGTCTCTCCATCAAACAAAAATAACAAAAACACCATGAATTCAAAATATTAATCTTCACTCAAAAAGATTGTATTAAAATGTGAATGATTACTTCAAAAAAGCGATTAAAAGATTAAATGAAATTTAAGTTGTAAATTTAAATTTTGTCTAAATTTTTAGTTCCATTTTATGGCACATTTGGAACACGTGCTTTTGTTGTGCCTTAAAAATTATTTTTTACTTAAAATATTAATGATGACTTAAAATATCGGATTAAAAGATTTCAACACTTTTCTATTTTATTGGCACTTTTGGAATATGTGTTGTTTTTGTTGTGGGTTAAAATTTGATCTCTCTTGGCTTAGTAGGTCTTAAGATAAATTTAGGCTAGTTAATTGACTACATACCAAAACAACTATAATACTCATATCCATTGTATATACTAGTTATCATACAATTGCACATAAGATGACCTATGAATATCTCTCCATCAAACAAAAATAAGAAAAACACCATGAATTCAAAATATTAATCATTATTTAAAGTTATTATATTAAAATATTAATAATTAGTTTAAAAAATTAAAAGATAAAATTAAATTTAAGTTGTAAATTTAAATTTTGTTGAGGTTTTGGTTTTATGGCTTTTGAATAGATCTCCATCAAACAAAAATAACACAAATATCATGAATACAAATTATTAGTCTTTAATTAAAAATATTATATTAAAAAGTTAATCATTACTTAAAAAAAAATTAAAAGATGAAATTAGATTTAAGTTGTAATTTTAAATTTGATGAAGATTTTAGTTTTATAGCATATTTGGAACTATTGTTACTTTTGTTATGAGTTAAAAATTAATCTTTATTTAAAAGATTGTATTAAAATATTAATGCTGCTTTAAAAGAAGGGATTAAAAGATTGTATTAAAATATTAATCATTCTTTAAAAAAATAAGATTAAAAGATTGTATTAAAATATTAATCATTCTTTAAAAAAATAAGATTAAGTTGAAGTTTCAAACTTGAATTTGTCAGCGCTTTAGTTTCTGTTTTAGCGTGATTTACACTTTTGGAATGGAACATGAGTTGCTTTTGTTTTGCATTTATTTAATCCTTACTTAAAATATTAATCATTCATTAAAAGATTGAATTAAAAGATGGATTAAATTGAACTTCTATTTGGTCGAGCTTTTTAATTCTGTTTTATCGTGATCTGGCACCCTTTGCAACAGGTGTCGGGTGTTGCTTTTGTTACTCTAAAACATGCATCAACCGCCTTTATGCCTTTCAAGGAAGGGATTCCGGCAGGCCGGAGAATCGCTCCACTTGGAGTTGTGCAGAACTGCACCATGGCTTCTATGCCTTTCAAGGAAGGGATTCGGACAGGTGGGAGAACCGCTCCACTTGGAGTTGTGCAGAACTTCAAAATCTTCTGTAGCAGGGCAACACCCTTGGCATTTTATATATCTTTCAAGGAAGAGATTCGGACAGGCAGGAGAACGGCTCCACTTGGAGTTGTCCAGAACGCCACCATCTTCGGTAGCAGGGCAGTACCCTTAGCGTTCTAGATATCTTTGTAAATAAGTCAAATGCTGCTCTAAAGGGGATGTTACAGAGGAGAGGCAGGTGCCAGACATCTCTACAGGGCGACATCGACCGCCTCATTCAATTCATCAATATGGAGCGCCTCATTCAATTCATCAATTGCGCATTGCGTCTCTGAACGTCCACAGGCTGCTCATCCCGACCGTCATGGTCGCCTCCAAGTTCCCCGAAGACCTGTAAGCAAATTCTCGAATTCAATAGTTTAATTACCATCTGCGTTCTCTATTTCCTGGTTTTCAGCAGTTTTTATGAATCCCTCAGTCTCTAGATTTTAATATCCGTTTTAATTTTGTGAACAAGAATGATAAGAATTCGTATTACGCGACGGTAGCAGGCGTGACCAGCGAATAAATAAATAGAATGGAGATGGGTTTCTTACAGCCGCACCTCTCTGCCTCCCAATACGGCGTGCTCTACGGTGTGCAGGTGCCAGACTTCTCTATTAATCCTTACTTATAATTTTAATGATTACTTAGTGCGCTTTTATTGTTTAGCTATAACCCGGACTAAATCATCCTCCATTGGAAGAGAAATATTTTTCACATACAACAATCCCATCCCGCTGTTGGAAACAAATTTGGCAATTTATAATAGATCAATTAGTAGTTCCAGAGAGATAGTTGGTAGTACTTATCAAATTCCAAAGGTGGCATTGGTATTGAAAGGTATTGCAATGATCAAGGGATCTTGATTCTTTTGATTAATTTCATTTTTGAATTCCCAATGGCATTGACATTCCCTTGCCTCTCCTCCTCTCCTTTTAGGGTTGTTGTGTTGTGGTTTGTATAGTCTCGTTTGATTTGTATATTTGGAGCTTCATGTTATGTCGCGTGAGTCTGGTATAGTCTAGTTTATGTTGTTCAATTTGTATTTGTCTACCTTTATGTATCATTTTTTTGGTGTGCATGCGTGCTCTGAGAGGTGGAGGTAGGACTGCCTGTATATACTCTGTTTGGTATGCATGCGTGCTCTGAGCGGCTGTGTACATGTGTGCACTTCAATTTTAAAATTAGTAGAGGACCGCAATGAATCAAATGCATTTACATGTTGTGTGTGTCAAATTTTGACTTTAAGGACATGTTTACATTGTTCCTGGAGATCTAGATCCTAGATCCTTATGCACATTGTATAGTTTAGGCTCCTAAGAATGATAAATCTAGCATTATCCTTTCTTTAGTGACTCTTAGTATGAACATTACTCATATCTATTCATGCCATTTTGGAGGTAGGACTGCCTGTAAATACTCTGTTGGTATGTTGGTATGCATGCGTGCTCTGAGAGGCTGTGTACATGTGTGCACTTCAATTTTAAAATTAGTAGAGGACCGCAATGAATTAAATGCATTTACATGTTCTGTGTGTCAAATTTTGACTTTGAGGACATGTTTACAAATTTTGACTTCAAGGACATGTTTACATTGTTCCTGGGGATCTAGATCCTTCTGCACAATCTAGATCCTTCTGCACATTGTATAGTTTAGGCTCCTAAGAATGATAAATCTAGCATTATCCTTTCTTTAGTGACTCTTAATATGAACATTACTCATATCTATTCATGCCATTTTGTATAACCCTTAGAGTAGCAATAAAGTGAGCCCATAAATGTAGACACCCTTCATCATCTATTGTAGATTGTCTCTATCTTGTCATAGATGAGAGTGTTCCTTCGAAGTCTAATGGTTTTTCCCTTTCTTGATAGTTTAGAGTGTAATATTTGTGGTAATGGAAAAATCTTTCTCTTAAACTTGCCTTTGATTTGAGTGACATGGGGCAACACTGTGTTGTACATCTTAAAACCATGAGGATGGATCCATCAATATTTTCTCATTTATTTCCGTAACCTATTCTTCTTCAACTGTACTTATCTCACTATGATATTGGACTTATACTCAAGGCATGCTACCACTCCTATTGTTTATCTAAATTATCCTTATCTATGGGCTATGTGTAATTCATATATTCTATGGGATTTTTCCAATGAATATCTAAGCATCTATGATTCATAAAGATCCACACACGAATAAATATCCTTTTGGTTCTTATTGAGGACAAGGTATTATTTATTTTAGATAAGGACACATACCCCACTTTTTTTATTTTTTAATTCGGTTTTTTGCTTTTTTATATGTAAAGCAATGTTTGATCTTTCTTTTTATGTTTAAGTTGACTTCTCTTTCTTTTTTGTATGTAAAAAAATGTTATTTATGGTGCACCTAACTTGAATGATGTTGTTTATTCATTGTAGCACCTACTTGCTTGAAGTTGTTTTAGCAAGCAATCTGATGATGGTTTATTCACTATACTTTGATGAAAGCGATAACTAGAGCATTGGTCATGGGAGAGCTATTTAATCAACATGATGTAGAGGAAGACCCATAAGTTAACGTAGCCTCTTGAAAGAACCTCATCAATCGCCTACTACTATTTCAATAGAGACCGTTCCTAGTTTAGTCTAAACATAGCAAACTAGGTTTTCAAGACCTTGCCTTGACTTTTTAAAGACCTAGTTTTCCCTAGGGTTTAGTAAAGATAAAGGAGCATCGATAATCCATCGTAGGGGCATAGTAGTTATTGGCGTGAGCACAAGTTGTTTCTTCCCTGATTTTACTCTACTTATGGCACCTATACCTAGTGGCCGACTAATTACAATTTCTTTATAGGGCAACAAATGATGTATAAAATAAAATACAAATTGAAATACAAATTAAAAAAAAAAAATTATAAAATTCTCCAAACTATGCTTTTCCCCATGGTATTGTTTTTTTCCAAAGGAAAAAAGTCGTAATTTTTCATTAAAGTAAGAAAAATTACATGTTGCATCATTAGCATATCATCTATGCAAAGATCGAGTAGGAATCAGATGTACTCCGTAGAGTAATATTTGCCATCAGTAATGTCTAGTAGTTGCAGTGATCTAAAATAAAATAAAATAAATATACAAAGGTATGTACAATATAAAAAAGTATTAGTAACCAGCCGCAAAATGCAAAAAATAAAACTGTGCAGTATGTTCTAGACTGCCCCTGGTTCCACCATGTCCTCAATAAATGGTTGATGATAGTATTGGTACTCCTGCAGACCATTTTGTTCCGAAATGTGCCATCTGCCCCAATCTAGCTGCGAGGCTTCTTTGGATAATTGGTCAGCCATTTGATTCATCTGCCTGTAAATATGAGTAATAGATATAAAATCAAAATACGATTTTAATGTTAAGACTTCATCCAGTAATGATCTAAGAATGTGAGTATGACATTGTGCTGCATGATTAAACCAATTGATAATGATTTGTGAATCCCCAAAGATCTGTAAGCTGTTGCAACCTTGCTCATGAGCAAATAGGAGAGAAGGAGTTTGAGACTATTGAGTTTTGCATAATTATTAGAACCCGGACCAAGGCCCATCTTAAGGTGAAAACAGTGTGAATCTGATAGGTGAAGAACAACACCACCACCACAACCCGTCACATTGGATGATCCATCGAAATATGCCCAAGGGATAGATCGGTTAATAATTTCAGGGATGATAGTTCTGTTGTGAGGCGATGGCTCATCATTGGGGATGCGATGGAATATGGAGGAGATGTTTCTGCAAATACGGTCCCAGTCCGCAATCTTGCCCAAAAAGATAGCCTGATTTCTGGCCAGCCAGGTCCCCCAGGCAATGAGGAGGGGGATGTTGCGGTCCTTCGGTCGACTGGCAGTCTGCCACCAGATGTTCCAGGCCGTAGTGATCGAGGTACCATGCCAAGTGAGTGTACAACCCAATGATGTTGTGGTGAGGTGCCAAAGGTGTTTACTTGCAGGGCAATCTAGGAACAAATGGTTCACATCCTCAGCCTGCATGTGACATAAACTGCATATGGAGGGACCATGAATATCCCGTTTGGTGAGGTTGTCCTCCGTGGGAGTATAGTTGGAGAGAATGCACCACATGAACAGTTTAGATTTGGCGGGCGCTTTCAGCTTCCATAGGTGTTTCCACTACCATTGTTTCAACTGTGGCTCCAGTAATTCACACAGAGTAGAGTACCCAACTTTTGGTGTATATCTGCCATTGGGAGCAATGGCCATAATATTTCGTCATCCCGATCGGTTAATTGAATGTTTGTAGCTCTGAGAGCTCTGAGAAACTGATTCCAGATCAGCCTCCAGACCTTTGGAATGGCAAGCTCTTGTGCTAACATCCAAGCCTATGATGTCCAAGTAGTATTAAGAGGATCAACGATCTAAGAGATGAAGTGGTGCCCAGACCGGGCCAGATGCCCAAGGGCAATTTGTACTCTTGCCCACTGCCCGACCAAGCGTCTTCACCAATTTTAACCTGTTCACCAGATCCAATGCGCCAAGCCAAGCCCTTTTTAATGAGATGAATGGATCTTGTGATAGCCTTCCATTTAATAGATGAGCTCGGGAAGGGCTGAATGCAGCCTCTGATCCAGTCCATGGTGGAATTAGGTGCAACGTATTTGGAATAAGTAACTTCTTGCCACAGGCTAATGCTAGAGATGAGGTGCCAGCCCATCTTAGCAGCCTAGGGCTGAGGCAAAATGGTTGAGGTCTTTTAGTCCCCATCCCCCCAACCTTTAGGCTTAGTAATCTTCTTCCAAGTAATCCAAGCATAGGTACAACCATCCTGTTTGCCTCTCTAAAGAAATCTCCTACAGATTTGTTGGATCCTCGCAGTCACACCTTTAGGGATCCAAGCAAGGGCCATCCAATAAACAGGAATGGCTTCCAGGACAGATTCGATGAGCACTAGCCTTTCGGCTTTGGAGAGCCATCTTTGCTGCCAGATGTTGACTCTGCGCTCCACTTTTGCAATAAGCCAGTTCCAGTCCTTGATTCTGTAGTCTTTTGTTTTAGGTGAAAACCAAGGTATTTTATACCCTCTTCCAATTCCTTGCACTCGAAGTGAAAGAGACCCAGGGCATGTCTACATTCAAAGGTAGTGCAGCACACCAATATGATGGTAGATTTACTGTGATTGGGGTCCATTCCAGTAGCTTTAGAAAAAATGTTGAGTAGATTCAAAAAAGTTGATATTGTCATGACAAGTACCATCGAGAAATATAAGTACATCATCCACAAACAGCAGATGTGTTAGTTGTATAAAGTCAACAATTTTGACGCCATGAATAGAACCATCTTCTTTTGCTTGTGCCAGAAGAGAGGACAGTCCTTCCATAATCAAAAGGAAGAGTAAAAGAGAGAGTGGGCATCCTTGCTTGAGTCCCCTTCCTGCATGAAAAAAATCAGAAGCTGCACCATTTATAAGAATGTTGAAAGAGGCATTAGAAGTACACCCCATAATCCAATTAGTGAAGGAGTGTGGGAAGCCGATATGAATAAGGATGAGTTGCATGTAACTCCAATTGGCACAGTCAAAGGCTTTTGCAAGGTCAATTTTGAGTATGGTACTCTTGAGGTTACTGAGTTTGATGGAGTGTAAGGCCTCTTGTGCAGTTCCAATCGCTTCATGGATTTGTCTATGATTGAGAAAGGCAAATTGTTCTTTGTCAATGTGCCGGGAGAAAATAGGCTTAATACGGTTAGCAATGATCTTGGAAATGATCTTATAAATACAAGTGTAGAGGGATATCAGGCGATAGTCATGGAAGGAAAGGGGCTTATCAATTTTGGGGATGAGGGCGATAAAGGTAGCGTTAAATCCATCATATCCCTGGCTAGAAGTCCTGCTATCTTCAATGACCTGAAGGAGGTCCTTGCCGATGAGGCTGAAAAAGGTGAGGTAGAATTCAATGGCCACCCATCAGGACCAGGGCTTTTGTCCTTCTTAAACCATTTCAATACCCCTTCCACTTCCCCCAAAGAGACCGGAGCGTTCAGATCCTCCATATTATCCTCCTCCACATATCTGTGCAAGGATCGAGTGATCTGCATGATCTCCAATATATTAGCATTCCTAGGTTCTCTGTATTGATTTGAGAAGTGATTGATGCCCATGTCAGCAAGCTGGGAGTGAGTATGTGCCACCCTGCCATTGAGATTCGTTAGATCCCAGATAGTGTTGATAATCCTTCTGCCTTTAGCACATTGTTGGAAAAATTTGGTGTTTTCATACCTTTCTTGTAACCAAATGGCCCTGCTCTTGAGCCTCCATTCCTCCTCCTGACTCCTAAGAATATTTGCTTTTTCCAATTCCAGAGCGACGAGTCTGCCTTTTAACTCCACAGATTGGAATCCAAGTCTGTCTGAGCCTGTCATAATCCCTATTTCATACTCAATGTTCGATAATGACTCCTTTTTTTCTTGTTTTTGGCCCAACTGATGTTGAGAGTCTTAATTTTAGACAGGTTGTTGTAGAGAACTCGTGCAGGCTCCAGATCAGGACATTGGTCACAGTGCTTCCATTCGTTATTGACCGTTGACCATTGGAGTGGCACCGGACGATGATGAGAAGACTCCATGCCCAAGGATGAACCAAAAGACATTTGTACTATCAGATATCATCAGATATCATCAGTTCAACAGAGTTTTTAAACTCTACTTCTACTTCTTATCATTTTCTCTTGTACCCAGATTCCACACCCTACGGGGAATTATAATAAGTGATGCTAGTAATGATGAGTGTTGAGTCAGTATTGAGTCTGTAACAGGCCTAGGTAGCCTGGGACCTTGCCAAAAAGTGAGTATTACTCTGGGAGGTTTTTTTTACTTGGTTAATTATCATCTCCCTACTAGGAGTTAATAATTAATTGAGTTTTTTCCTTCAATTTTACCCCAAAGCCGGAGTACGGCTTGATGGTGAGGCCTTGGGTGACTTCTAGTGTCTAGAGTCAATGTATATTACCATACTAGATCACACAAAAATTTCGTGGAATTTGGTTAGGTCTAGGTAGTGATTTTTTAATTTTTTAGATTTCCCGCAAGTCGAAAATTGCAATAAAAATTGTAATTGAATTGTAATAAGTGTCGTTTAGAGAATTTGTATGGGGTATGAGTAATCAAAATTACACCTCTCATGCTCAACTTTCTTCTATGATACACTTTGAGGGGTTAAAAATGTGTTTTGAACCCTCAAAACCCACTTTTCCTAAGTTTAGTGGGAAATCTGGCAATTAATTAAGCCAGAAATTAAATAAATAGAGAAAAATAAATATCCACACATGCTAAATGAGGTGGAAATGAGGTGGAAAATTATGGAGGAGTTAAAGTGAAGTCCCAAGGTGATATGGACTCCTAAAATCAAGGAAAAAACATGTGCTCAAATAAAATTGAATTTTCGGCATGAAATGAGAGTGGCTTACTTGGAAATTCGAATTTGTGAAGTTAGTGCATATTTGGGAGGATTTGAGAGAATATTTGGTGGAGATTTTTGTGGGAAATTGTCCCCACATGGGTTACCACTATATACACATGTCATTCCATCATAAAATTCGGATTTGGCACATAAGGGAAGAAGAAAATGATGTCCACTTGCCAGAATTCGATTTTTACCCTTGGCATTGGAGCTCCACTTACCAAATTCGAATTTGCCTTGAGACCTTCTCCCTCTCACCACTTGGCATATGGTTCTTCATTGGGATTTGCTCCCAACTTTCTATATAATGGAGCCATGGGTCTCATATTGTAATCATTGTTTACTAGCTATTGTGTTTGCGGAAGCGTTGCTGCCTTGTACACTTTTAGAAATATTAATAAAGACTTTAGGGTTTCATTCATGAGGTGTTCTTCCTTTTGGAGTGTGATGAATTGTTGATCATTGGTATAATTCCTTTTACTCATGCCTTGATCTAATTTGTTTCCATATGCTCTTGTAGATTTGTTAATGTAGAGCTATCTTACATTGACATTTGATTTACGAGTATGCTCTAGGTATAGAATGCTCTAGTTGGTTTCAAATAAATCTCTAGAGTTTCTTATCATTGTTTATTGCTAGATCTGTATGGAACTGATTATTGATCGAAATTTTGTAGAGAGAACATCTTGTTGGGATCAAAGAATCAAGTGTTGGGGGAAGTCTTTGGAGAGACCAACTCACTCTTGATACATTCTCAAAGGAGCTCTCATTTGTTCTTTGAACTTTCATAGTCTTATCTTACAAAGTGGTTTTGGAACATAGCTTGTATACAAGTCGAATACTTCTAAATTTGAATATTTTTTAAAACATTATACTTCATTGCTTTCATTTGCTATCTAAGAGCTTGAATATGACTAAGCAAAGAGGAGAGTTTACTCGAACTCTTTGGCTTAGCCCTTTGTAAATTGTTGTGCAATATTTTGTAATTTTATCTATCTAATATTTGATTGGTTTTGTAGCTCTCTTTTTGAACTTTTTCTTGTGACAGCTTGAGTGGACAACTACAGGAAATTACTAACAAGTTGTTGCAGGACCTTTGGGCTACGAATTTCAAATGAGGAGGATAACTCTTCTGGTTGTGGGGAATTGGAAAGCCTTCTCTTCTCCTTTAGAATTCTTTTGAGTTTTTTTTTTTTTTAGATTCTCATGAAAGAAAAAGTCTATAGTCATGATATTTTGTAAAAACTTTTTAAATGAATTTAAAACTCATAATTAAACTAATTCTTATAATTAATAAAATTTTGTTTTATTTATTAGGAACATGGGTTTACCCATTATCTCTTTTAAGAGAAAAATTTGCAATCAGTTGTTAGTGGTTTTTTTGACATTTTCGCGCACTTTCACGCCTCCCTCCACTTCTCTAGTAGGAAATGCCCACAAATATAGTCCTTTAATTCTTAATTTGCAATCACTTTACCATCACTTGCACTTATTTTTTGATCTGTTTCTCTCATTTGGATAAGTTTCATAATATACAGTAAAAGCTTCTTTTCTTCCAATTTATATACAACCTTGGCTGTGGCACTTGAGTTATTGTTCTAACTATGAAGCATATTTAATTGAATCATCTCCATATTTTACATAGCACTTGCAAACTCACTTTCATATCATTTAGGCACTTCACTTTTCATACTAGACTTGCATCTCTAAAATTTACCTTCAACTTAAGTTGGTTGAATAGACGTTTTAGGGACCCTCTACCTCTATGGACTCCTCACTGTGAGATCCAAATATTTGGGCGAGGGTGAGGTCTGAGGATTAGAGTTCAATTGTAACCTTGTTGTAGAACTAATTAATAAAATAAACCAAGTGCACTATCTCATCACATTTACTTGCAAAGTTCCCAAATTTTTTGCCATCTTGATGGTTTAAAAATTCACATGCAAATATCTCATAAGAAATACTGGATGTAAAGCATTTTAATTCTTAAATTTTATACGCAGTTTAATTTATGGTGTAACGAAAGCTGCTTCCTTTACTTCATTGCATGTTGTCATTTTAATGATCATTATGCTTATGGATGATTGATATATCTCGTTTCATTGACAAATACCCTTATTTGGTGTTGCAAATTTAATTGCATATTGTGATCTTGGTCTAACACTTCCTTTGTGGGATTATTGTCATTATATCTTGAATTTTATTTTTGAGCAAGCATTTGTCATCTACTTTAAAGCACTGGTTTATATTTTGAACACATCATTGAATATTGCTCATATACTTATATGCTTGTTTACATATTGGAATTGATTCATCTTTGATAAGTAATTCCTTCTAATCAATTCTCCTAGAAATCTCACATCTTTAACTTAGTTTTCCTTTAGGGACCACCCCCCTTAGCTAACCTAAGAGATAGCTTAAACGGAGAGAGTTGGGAATAGGTGACAACCCCTTCTCTGAGTTCCTTGCCACCAACCACACCTGTGGGGTTGAAGGCTTTTCCCACTAACTGTAGGTAGGTGTAGGTGTCAAGCGATAACATGACCAAAGAGTGAAAAATCTGGCTCCTCGAGCCAACATGAATTAAACTTGAAAGGGGATCGGGGCTTTTGCTGACCCAGCTGAAATTTGAGGTAGATAGGAGAGTGGTTCGGGGATCCCCCATCCCCAACCCATTGCCTGCCTTTTTCAAGTTTCTCAGCCAACGAGACCTTGATCAAGAAACGATCAAGTCTTCTGGTTAAAGCAACCTCCCTAGTCCTCCTATTCCTCCAAGTGGGGAGCTTCTTAGGCATGGCCAGATCTACTAGGTCGGTTTCATCAATCATCTTCTCGAAGTAATTAGATTTTGGGTCCGGTGAGGCACACAGACACCAGGATTCAGAGAGACCAATGGATAAATTTAGGTCCCCACCCATAATAATGTTGTCCCAATGCATAATAGAATTGTGCATCCACTCATCCCAGAAGTCCTCTATGATGGCAGGGACCTGCATGTGATGAGATCGTGATATTATGGAATGCAGTGGTTATGTCGAAGCTTACCAGTCTGTACTTACAGTGTGGATGGGAACATAAATCTACACAGTAGTTATGTCAGTAGCAGCAGATTCACAGGATGTTCTTCCCACCAGTTGTGGATGTGAACATACTAGAATCAGTAGTTATGGCCTGTGGATGTTGACGCTTCCCCACAATTTGTGAATCAGAACATACACATTATTGAGTCCCATGTGCAACTACGAATCTAATGTTTTGGAACAGTGTGGGACCGGTGGCCTGTGAACCGGGTTTCCTGCTTCCGGAACCGGTCTAACCAGTGTCGGTCTCTGATGAACGAGTTTAAAAAAATACATTAAATAATGATTTTTTTAATAAAAAACTATTTTTAAGATTTGCAGCGATGATTCCAAGCCAATAGAGACAAAATATGCAAAGTTTGTTCATTTATATACCATGTAAGGTGAATATATCAAAATGGCACCGAGTGCAATACATATCATCGAAAAATACATAAGCAATGAGGCTCCAAATGGCCCATAAAGTCCAAAAACAATGCTACAAGCTATGAGGCCATTGGCCTAATACAAGACTACATGTTAGTGATCAACAACATGATCACTCCTCATCATGATTAAAATCATCACCACTACTAGACAAGGGATCATCAACATGAGCTACATAAATAATATGGCTCAAAGTTTGAGGACTCCTAAAACTCCTCTACAACTTTAGTAGTAGTAGTAGTAGCAAAAATAGACATCAAAACTACAAATCCCTGAGCAACATGGTCTCTCATGAAACTCATCATTGATTCATCGCTACTAGAAATGGGATCATCAACAAGAGATACATAAACATCATCTAGCTCAAAGTCTTCAGACTTGGATTGCTCAACCTTATAACATGATAGAAATTAAAAAAGTTTAACATGCCTAACCAATGATTTTGGTTTGAGTGAAGGGTTCATCTCCTCAACCCTAAAATGCGGTAGAAAAATATTAACATGCCTAACTAGTGCTCCTTGATTGAAGGATCTTCAAGGTTCTTGGGGACTAAAATTCTTGATCAAATGCGATATCATACCTTACACATGATGAATCATGGAAACATTGCAAATTCCCAAACCATGGAAACCACCGAAAACCATTAAATTCTGTCTTTGAATTTTGAGTGAGGCTAGAATTGGTTTCTCCATATGAAATCCACTGAGGTCGAAACCACTCTTAAACATCATGACGTAAAAGTGACATTTCCTTTATTTTTCATTTTCATCCTTTTACTTTAAGAATTTAACATTACCATAAAATGTCAATGCTTCCCTTACCTCCACATCAGCCCTAAAACTCATTTCTGGCCATGCGTGGGTCCACATAGGGAAAGAGTAGCTAAATGAACCCTCCCATTGGCTCCAAATCAGCCCTAAAACATAATTGCTGCCGAAAATGTGGGTCCGCGGATGAGTTAGCACCTAACCGGCCGGTTAGGAACAAAACCGGCCGGTTTATGCATAAACCGGCCGATTCCGTTCCTAACCGGCCGGTTAGGTCCGGTTTTTTCAAAAAATAGGCGAAATGCCCTAGAAACCGGGTTGCCTGGCCGGTTTCGACCGGTGGGCTATCTAACCGGCCGGTTTGGCCGGTTACCGGTTCAAACCGGCCGGTTTTTAAAACACTGGATCCCCCTAGGCATCATTAGTCTGGAAAGACCAGTCGGGGAGCATAGAAGGCAGTACATTGGTAACATAGATACCTTCTCCAAGTTTTTCCTGAAGGAAGAGAGCATCCACACGAACACGGGCCGGGAGTCGCTTGAGAGCCAGTTTTTTGTCTAGACGGGCCAAACCTCGACACCTCGACAGTTGAGGGAGAGGCAGATCATGGATCACCCTTGCCTCGGGTGTTCTTTGCTCTAAGAACCCGATCAATGGAGGATTGTGTTCCAGCCGCTACCTCCAAGCCGACCTTTCTGATAGCTTTGGTGATGGAAGAGGGATGTCCCCTCGAGGCTTTCGGATTAAACCCATCGGTATCCGCCCCTAAACCAAATGCAAGTGGGTCAATGGGTCGGGAAGACGATCTGAGGTTGTATCGGTGACCTGCAGATTGGCATGTTGATTCAGGAAACGAGAGGGCAGAGGAATCACCAGCAATGGTGTGGGGATTGGGCTGAGAAACAGAGGGATGAGCGGTTGCAACAAGACAACTAAGGGGATCCAGATTACAATTGACTAAATTAATAGAAGGGGAGGTACCTGACAATGAAAGGGAAGCAGAGTAAAGCATATAAGAAATATTCGAAAGGGGTGAGACAAGAGGAACACTTGGAATAGGAGCAATGTCCTCCACCAGAGGGTGGACAATGCTTCTCTGTGCCTTCAAATGTGATTTGGTGACTGATATACCACCAACAAAAGTGCCCAGACCAAGATCAATCGACTTCGATTCTTGTGCCCGCTTCTCCTCCCCCCCTCCGTCCGTTTGTGTCCCCGCATGCACCAGGGCTTTCGAAGGAGCCGAGGTCGTAATGATGAGAGGACACTCCTTGTACAGGTGCCCAACCTCATGGCAACGCCTGCACGTAAAAGGAACCCCTTCATAATCAAGAATTTGCATGCGTACCATATCATTGAAGTGGAGTTTGTAGGCTTCAACAAGCGCATCTCTCGTGTCCAAATGAACTAGTATCCGAGCCACAGAAATGTTCCCTGTTTTGAGATAGGATTGGTCATGGTCCAAGTGTATCCCCAAATCTTCCACAATGAAACGGAGGGCGGCTTCAGACCAGAATTGCAATGGGAGTCCCGGTAATCTAACCCAAATCGGTCCCGCCCTAGACTTCTCCTTGTCCGGGTCGAAAAGGGACGTCCAACACTTCAATAAAACTGGGGTCATCTCTATGTGCCAGTATTTTGTAAGCACCCAATCAACCATGTCAGGTCGAGGAAAGATAAGAGCAAACCAACCCTGGTTCATAGTTAGGACCCCCGGAAGCTGCGCCAAAGAATTCCCTGAAATCTCAGCCGTCCAAATTTTGAGCCTAGTAGTGGTATAGCTCTTGTCGTGGACTCTACCGACTAAGACCGTTTGGGAGGTGTGCTCCAGGTTCTCCATACCAATGCCCCGCCCTATCCTGCCCTACACCATCTGAATCCAGAGCTTCATCCGAGTCCGAAGTCTTGGGTTCATCAAGCCGGGACGCTATATTCAGAATACCCTCAAAGCACCCAGACGCCGCAACAGAGATCGACACCTCAAGCCTGACCAGTCGAGAGGATAGTTGCTCCCCCTTATTGATGTTCAACTGCTCGAAGCCAAGGGTTTCGGTTTGAGTTTCGCTCCCATTAGACAACCCTTCCTCAAACGTACCCAGGTCATCTGGAGTCTCCTGCGCCTGCTGTTCCCATAACCTTAAAACATAAGGCTATGGTATGGAATAGGCCGAAGATGCCAAGGGCAGCAATAAGGGCTTCGAGCACATGGTCGTTGAGACTAGAGGCGTATCCTCCAACGTGTAATGCGGCAAGGATGACTCACCAATGACTCACCGATATCCATATCCTCCACATTCTTGAGTTCATGATAGGTAATTAAGTACAGTAGAATGGGTTGTTGCCAAACTTAGAGGTCAACCCTGTAATGGCAAATTTTACTCTTCTTTCCCATATTTTGACATGTTGAGGGCAAGCTTTTGTGTTGCATCAACTGATCCATTTTCATTTTTTTTTCAAATTTTGTAAGACGTATCTTAAGGACTCCTCTGGAGTTACCTTACACATTGACTCCCATTGACCTACCCTTGTGGTAATTCATTGGCCATTAATATAATTATCTTTCTTATCTAGTATAGTATGATCATTTCTTGTAGCTATCACTTGTTCAGATGGAAAAATAGGTTGTAAGGTCTATTCCTAAATCTTTGCCTATGAAGATAACCCAATTTGTATTCATTTCTGGCCTAGATACAAGACTACAAACATGATACAAGACTACAAACATGCTGGAAAAATGCCTTGAATTTCGTAAATGCTAGCCGTTATGTGGAACTTCATCATAAAATGTTTGAAACACTCTCATAAATAACATTAAATTTGGCTTGCTCATGTATTTTGGTAATAACATAAACCAATATAAACTTCTCAGCTTTATGCTTAATATATCCTTTACTCTGCAATTCCAAGCAACAACAACTCCACCATGACCTGATCATGGAGTTTATAATATTTCTAGTAACATTATCAGGGCTGCAACAACATTTCAATATAAGCGTCCTTCTAATATTACATACTAGGGCTCCTTTGATGCTGAATCTATGTGTGTATATGGCTCCAATGAAAAATATACTACTCTTAGAGAATGTAGCCTTTGATGCTAAATCTATTTACCACATCCTAGCAACCTTTTGGTCTCAAAATGGTTGAAAGTTGAAACTTTTTTTTCCCCTGTAAAATACATCTTTGCTCTAGAAATGCACTCCAAACCCTTTGACAATTGAAAACTCCCACTTGCAGTTCAAAACATTAAGTAAAATGGTAAATGGAGAAAAAACTTCAACCTATCTTGCAATGGTAATATAGGCATGTGAAGTTTTGATGCAATTTAGTGAATTTGAACACAAGTGTTAACTCAATAGGCCTATCCCATGTCTCAAGTTGAATTGCGAAAAAAACTTGTTGAGTTTCTTTTTCACTGAAAGCTAGAATCAATAGAAGTTCCTTAATCTCACTTAGACACATCAATGTTCATTGTTACCTTACACATTGAGTCTCATTGACCTACTCTTGTGGTCATTCATCGGCCATTACTATAATTATTGCATCTTGATCTTTATCTAGTATGGTATGATCATTTCTTGTAGCTATCACTTGTTTTGATGGAAAAATAGGTTGTAAGGTCTATTCCTAGGTCTTTGCCTATGAAGATAACCACCGAATTTGTACTCATTTCTGGCCTAGATACAAGAGTATAAACATGCTGGAAAACTGCCTTGAATTTCGTAAGTGCTAGCTGTTATGTGGAACTTCATCATAAAATGTTTGAAACTGTCTCATAAATAACATTAAATTTGGCTTGCTCATGTATTTTGGTAATAACATAAACTGATATAAATTTCCTAGCTTTATGCTTAATATATCCTCCACTCTGCAAGTCCAAGCAACAACAGCTCCACCATGACCTGATCATGGAGTTTATAATATTTGTAGTAACATTATTAGGGCTGCAACAACATTTCAATATAAGCGTCCTTCCAATATTGTATACTAGAGCTCCTTTGATCCTGAATCTATCTGTGTATATGGCTTCAACGAAAAAAAATTACTCTTAGAGAATGTAGCCTTTGATGCTAAATCTATTTACCACATCCTAACAACCTTTTGCTCTCAAAATGGTTGAAACCTTTTTTTTTTTTGGAAAATACATCTTTGCTCTACAAATGCACTCCGAATCCTTTGAATATTGAAAACTCCCACATGCAGTTCAAAACATTAACTAAAATGGTAAATGGTGAAAAAAACTTCAACCTCTCTTGGTACTACCCATTAAGTTGCTAATATAGGCATGTGAAGTTTTGATGCAATTTAGTGAGTTTGAACACAAGTGTTAACTCAATAAGCCTGTCCCATGACTCAAGTTGACTTGCCAAAAAAACTTGTCGAGTTTCCTTTTGGCTGAAAGCTAGAATCAATAGAAAGTCCTTAATCTAACTTAGACACATCAATGCTGTTGGCTAGAGGACCTGAACTATACAACAAGTTGTCACTTGGCTTTATGGAAGGCAGGAAAGGAGCATTCATGTTTGTAAACGAAGAAGATTTTAAGTTTTACATAAATATTTTGGAGTTGGTCTTTGTTTCAAAAGGGAAACCTTTTGTTTGTGGGTTTGGTTTACAGTCCAAAGATGACATTGGGACTAAAAACAAGTTCCATGCTTCTTTGTGACAACCTTAAGTATTGTGCTTTCTTTGCTTCAACTGAGCATGTATGTTGCGAATCTATGCTCATATTTTCCAAAAATAAGCCATTTAAAAACATGTATTTGGAGTATGTTGCTGATTTTTCCTGTAAATGTTTACCAATGAGGTATCTGCCCAAATTCTGGATGAATGATTTTTCCAAAATACTTCATGATCACATGATGTCACTGGTTCTGAAATGTTTCCATACAACAAACTTATTGAGCTTGGTGCTATCTCATCTATGGTATGGTGGTCATGTTTGAACAATATGTACTCACTGCTTTATGTGCAGATATTATGCAAATAAATGTGTCCTTCATCAACCCAGCCATAACATCCAACATAGAAAATTTCTAGTTTGTGGATGTGATGTGTCACAACAAAAGAATGCACATTGTTACTCACTTCTATCTGGCTACATCCTAGTTTTTTTCTAATTATTTATTAAAATTTTGTATTTAATCATTTTTATTACCTTTACTGCATTATCCCATATGCCAGCTGCAGTATACATGCCATAGAGTGCGACATATGTATTTTTGTTTTGGGGATTTCACAAACATTGATGCTGGGCAACAGGCTTACTCCTGCCAATAGTTTATTGATGAAGGCATGTGTCTCCTCCAAGTTGCAGAGCCTCATTTGCTTGCTCATGATTTCCAAATCTATTAGATCATCATAGTCCCAAAAATGACATTTCTTTAGAAAGCATTTTCTCAAACATTCATCGTGCATCCTCTGTGTTCCACATTTTCCATATATTTTAATAAGTCTGCTACCTAAAACCACATCTTCATCATATAAACAACATTTAACCATGTGGGCATGTACCAATTTGCATTGTTCTAGTGCTGCTACACCACAACATATACTAAGAATGGTTTCATGTTGGATTGCCGCAGTTGCCAATAAAGGAGTAGAGCTTGATCCCCAATACCATGCTTTGCATATCCTCCTAAAATCTGTTGATTGATTGTCAAGTTTCATGTTGGCCCTCTGTAGTCCAAACCTTTTATACATTTATAATTCAATTAAACAATCAAAGCATTAACCTTTCCCCTTTCTTATCAAAGAGACACATAGAGATACTTATTGTTTTTTTTCCTTGCTACTTAATTCCATCTTCTATTGGGTCAGACTGACTCTCACTCTTAAAGATCATCGACATGCATGCTTCCGTCCTTTCTTGCTCTAGTAATTGGAGGTTTATTCATCTAGTTACCTCCCTTTGAGACATCTCTAAAAGTTAAATTTTCATAGTCCAATTTTTGCATCCATATGATGCCAGTAATCTTCAAAGAGAGTACTCTAGACCTTTTATGAGGTCCATTTTGACAAATAACCTTGCATAGGGTGTAATATTAGTTCTTGAGAAGCATACATAATTTTTCCATGGAGTTTTTTCAATGGGTGATAGGGAGTTAGGACCTCAAAATTGCAGGGGCTGTTTGGGAAGATAGAGATATAGAAGAGAGCTCAAATGAGGGGATTTAGGGTTTCATGCATAAGCTAATATATTGATAACCGAGGTCTGGTTCCTCTGTAGAGTCAAACTCTACTATGAAATTCCATGAGCAAAAAGATGGATATAACCTTCTATTTTGAGGAGTTTCCAGGATTGGGAATTTTGTTGTAGGTCTGATAGTTGAGCCTAGAGCTCGTTTAACTCATATATTAAGTCAAGGTCCAAATACAATTCTGTTTGTTTTAGGGCCTCTTGACAGAGGGAAATAATAGGGATTGAGGTTTCTTTCTCAATGATAAAACATCCATTAGAAAGAAATTTTTAGGTTTCACTAGAACCTATAGGCACCACATCTTCTTTAAGGTTTGTGGGCTTTTTATGAGTGATTCCGTGTACAGATATTTTCTTGCAAGATTTTCCCTGGGAAAAGGAGAGTGCCAATGTGAGTGGAAAATCACTTCCTACAAATACAACATGTAAGAAAACCACACAACCTTATTGTAAATTGCTTCCAGTAGTTCTAGCTTTATGCATAGAATGCAGTGTAAATGTAGAAAATCCTGAGTAGTTCCTTTTATGATTAAAATCTTATGTTTGGAGGGTGCGTTTGGTTGTAAATGTGTTTTTATTCCTTTTTTCAATTCATTCTACTCTCCATTTTTATTTATGAAACGTTAGTCCGCTTTAGGTGGGATTGAATTGGGCCCAGTTTGCATTTGAGGCAAGTAGGCAAGTTGTATTGGGGGTTTATAGTGTCTTAGAAAAAAATGAGGGTTACTGTAGCCTGTTGTTATGTTGCTGGGACCATAAGTGATGATGTCAAGTGATGTTACTGTTGGGTTCTTAGTATTTACTTTTTCCACATTCCTTGTCTTTGTTTTGCCTAAGCAGTGTGCAATGTTGCGCATGGGAGCTGCGATATGATTCGTACTAGACTTTGCTAATTTCCAAATTGATAAAAGTGAGTGCCAATCACCTCTTTGATCATTTACAAGTTACAACTTGGTAAATGTAGCTGGTATTCAGTGTTCACTATTGGGATTAATTACAGGGAAGATGGAAAGTTGAACTAGGGAATTGCTGCAGTTAGTAATAAGTATCAAGACATATGGTCTACTTGTAAGAGTTTTAAGATTACTTCCAAGACCAATTTGTAGAATGTTATTATTTTTTGGTATAGCATCATGATCAAATCCTTGGTTTAGGCTTGCTCTTGCAATGTTCTCTCTCAGCTTTTTGGTTATAACACCTATAGTTGTGTGCCTCCTCTTGTTCTTAAAGTGGTGTGCCCTAGCACAAAAGATTGTTTCTGGTGTTTCATTATTGAATATCTTGTTTATTATATATTTTATTTGCTTTCACTTTATATTTTATTGTGCTTAAATATCTAAGTGGAGAAGAGTCATGCTTGTGTGTTTTCTATGTTAGCATAATTGCAACTGCTGTCTCTGAAGATTATAGCTCTTGTCTAGGCAACTTGGAGAGGCTGCTAAGGTTTGTACTATTATAATACAGTTTGTGTCTCGTGCGGAACCGTGCGAGTTCGTGCAGAACAGCGGATCTCGTGCGATTCTGGTTTTTCGGATCCAAATGCGTCCCGAGATCCGCGATTCCGTGCAGTAGGATCGCGTATCGTGCGAGCGGATCGGCATGCGGGGTTGCCTTGTGATCCGGGATGGATTGGCGGATCGCGAACGGTTCCGTACCGCGGCGTACGGATCCAGTTAGCGGACTTAAAAAATGCGCTTTTTTTATTTTTTTTTTTAATTTTTTATGTTAGCTTGGTTAGTTAGTGAGTTAGCTTAGGGTTAGGGATTAAATGAAAAGCTTATAAGCTCTATTCTTCATCTTATTTGCTCACTTATGTTTTTTGAGAGCTTGGAGAAGAGAGGAGAAGAGAGCTTGGAGAAGAGAAGAGAAAGAGAGGAGAAGAGAGCTTGGAGAAGAGAGAGTTGAGGAAAGCTTGGAGGAGTGAAGGAGGAGGAGCTTGGAGGAGTTAAGAAGGGCTTCTATCTACAAGATCTAAAGAGGTAAGTGCAAACCCCAAACTCTCTCATTTTTTTTGTCATTGTTTTTTGTATTTCTCTCCTCCCTCTCCTACACTTTCCCATTCTTTCTTCTTGTACATTTATTTGCAGGTTGTCCACCATCTATATTCATACTCAAAGATGATGTTTCTTTGGGTTCTATGTATCATTCCCCTCTTGGTTTTGATGATGGTAAGGGGGAGTAGAAATAGAAGAGGGGAACATGAAGAAGAAGAGGGAAGTGGTTACCATATGAATGACCCAATGTATGATGAGGAGGAAGGCTTTGAAGAGGAAGAAGATGATGAAAACATTGAATCACAAGATGGGAAAGCTGCGTTGACACCCTTGTGGAACTATGTGACCAAACTTGAAGGGGGAAAAGGTGGTGGAAGCTACAAGTTTTTGTGCTCTCATGGTTGTCATGGAGGAAAACCATATAGCGGTTCATATACCCGTGTGAGGAGGCATCTTTGTGGGGTGATGGACAGTGATGAAAAAAAGGGTGTTGTGGGGATAGCAATTTGCCCCAAGGTTTCAACTGAACAAAGAAGAAAATACATCCAAATAGGGGAGGCTGCACAACAAAAAAATTAAAAACAAAAAACTCAATCTGAATCAAGTGCAACCTCTAAATTTGGTAGCTCATCTGCTCATGGTGTTTCTGCAAATTCTGGAGGTAAAAAAACTATAGCAGATTTCCTTAATGTTGCTGGGAGGGATGATGTGGATGGAAAGATAGTCCGATTTCTTTGTGCTTGCGGTGTACCATTCAATGTGCTTCGCTCTCCCTATTGGCATGAAATGGTAAAGGGCATCAATGAAGCCCCAAAAGGATACAAGTCCCCCAACTATGAGAAAGCTAGAATAGTGTTATTAGAAAGAGAAAAAGGAAAGGTTCAAGTAGCTTTGACATGTTTTACAAATGAGTGGGTGGATAGTGGGGTATCCATTGTATCAGATGGGTGGACAAATATCAGAAACCAACATTTGATAAATGTTCTTGGTGTTTCTGCTACTGGTTCAGTGTTTATTGCATGTCATGATTCCTCCTCTGTCAGTGCAACTTCCCAAAACATTGCAGATCCCCTATTGCAATCAATCAGAGATGTTGGTCCTAGCAAAGTGGTTCAAGTGATCACAGATAATGCAGCAAATTGTAAGGGAGCAGGTAAAATTATTGAGCATACTTATCCACACATATTTTGGTCTGGGTGCTTGGTGCACACATTGAACCTTTTGATGCATGATATTGTGAAGCATAAAGAATGTGGGTGGATTAATGAGCTTTACAAGAGAGGGAAGAAGCTCATTAAATTTATCACGGGGCATACAAGGGTAAACTACTTCTATGGCACTTACTCCAAGTTGCAGTTGCTTAAATTTGCAAAAACCAAATTTGCAAGTTATTACCTCACCTTTAGGCGGTTAGTGAAGGTGAGACAAGCTCTAACTAATATGGTCACCGCTGAATCATGGGAGGAGATTAACACTGATAGAGATGGTGCTAATGCAGCAAAGGACACTATTCTTGACATGTTATTTTGGTCATAGGTTAAATATGTTTTGCAATTCACCAAACCAATTTATTACATGATCAAGTTTGGCGATTCAGATAAGCCAATAATTGGGGAGGTGTATGAGCAAATGGATAACATCTTGGGGCAGATTAAAGACATTGTTGAGCCTAGAGATACCACCTTGTACAAATATATTCGTGCAGAGGTGGTAAAGCGATGGGATATGCTAAATATTCCATTGCATGCATTAGCATATGTATTGACACCTAAATATTATAGTCCATCGTGGCTTTCTACAACAGCACCCGGGGGGGCGAGCAGGAGAAAACCACACCTAGATCCAGAGGTCCTACAAAAATATATGCTTGCACTGGATAAATTAGTCCCTGATGAGGATGAGGCACACATGGTACGGAAACAGTTGAGCAGCTATACACTTTCCACTGGTCCATTTGGGAGCATGCATGCTATTAGAGATCGAGAGAGTTTTTCTTCTATTGAGTGGTGGAACATGCATGGCGGTGCTACTCCACTTCTACAGAATTTGGCATTGCGGGTGCTATCACAGGTGGTAAACACTTCTTCTGCAGAGAGGTGTTGGAGCTCTTATTCTTTCATCCACAGTGTTAAAAGGAACAGGTTGAGTTTAGACCGGACAGAGAGCTTGGTTTATGTTCATTACAACTTGAGATTGTTGTCCCATTACTGTGATGATGCAAAGAGCAACAAAGACCTTATTGTTTGGGACAAGCATCCAGAGGAGAGCAATTTGGAGGATGGAGTGTTGTGATTAGAGCAATTAGAGGATGCTCTTATCCATGATGATGAAGATCGAGTTGACATGCCACCCCCCACTAGTGCCTTGGTTCCTAGGTCCCATGGTTCAACACCAACAGCAGGGGCTTCGTCTTCAGCAACTGTAGTGCCATTGCCACGGCTTCCACAGCCACCATCTTCTTCATTGCCACCACGTGGAGGCGCACCATCACGTACTGTTCGTGGTGGAAGGAGGAGAGATGAGTAGATATTTTCATAGATTATCATAGATTACTTTACTGCTTTTGTCATAGATTATCATTAGACTTGTAGGCTTGTTGTGAATTTGAACTTTTTTGTGTTGGTGGTGGCCAAGTGGCCTATTTTGTAAACATTATTATTTGAATTTTGGACATGACTAATGTTGACAGTTGCTCACTTTAACACTTATAATATACTTTATGTTTTATAATATGGTTAAATGCTTTATGTTTATCATTTATGTTTTATAGTATGCTTAATTTTTAAATGTTTTATGTTTTAAAATTTATAGTATGCTTAAAGCCTTAAATGTTTTAAATTTTTATCATGCTTAAATGTTTTAACTTTTAACTTTTATGTTTATCATTTATGTTTTATAGTATGCTTAAATGTGTTATGTTTTATATTATGCAGCATGCTTAAATGTTTTATCATGATTCATGCTTAATTATTTGATGTATGTTTGCAATTGCTAGGATCTAGAATCTAGATTCTAGATTTATGATGCTCGAATAATTAATTATTGATGTACAATGGAATCATGGATGTCATATCTGTCTTGATTTATGTAAGAATATGCATGTTTTCATGTCTTCTACAACTAATATGGTATTTGGGATTGTTGTTTTGAATATAAATGCAAGTCTAAATATATATCATATATCATAGAAGGCGCTTCAGCTTGTCGCTTCTAAATTTTTGGAAAATGGCCTTCCGTCGCTTCTAAAAAACGTCCCAACTTTGTCCCAGCGTTGGTTTGTACTATTATAATACAGTTTGTGTTAAGGTTATAAAAGTTGTTTATGTTGGTATATATGTCCTCTTGTCCTGTAAGGCTCAAGTGATATTTATTTATTTTTTTGTCATGATTGGTTTGATCAACTTGTTGTGTAATGTCACAATCATTTCAAAGTATTCCTCCTATTGTACATGATTGGTATAGTTAGCATTTTGTACTGTAACTAGAGCTGAAATCGAATTGTTTTCTTGTTAAATTATGACTTTTTGATTTTTTTCTCTTGACAAAATGCTTCATATTTTAAATAATATACTGAAGACATGCATATATTTTACAAAGAAAGGGCCATGAGAGAGCCACAAACTATACCCTCAAAGCAAAACCTTGAACCATTCAAAACTGGCTAGACAAGGTCACAAAAATTAAAATGTCATAAACTGTCACAATGCTTAAAGTAGAAAACAATAAACACATGGACAACCAGGGTATTAGCCCAGGCTAGTACAAAATATAAAGCTACCATCAGATCCTTTAAGTAGAATGAAGTCATAAATAAATGTTAAGAAACACCTAGTATGGCCAGGGTTCTATCAAAATGGTGCTTGTCATGTTTTACCTAGGTCACTTGTCTAGTTAATTGTTCCATTTTTAATTTGGAAGTCTAATTTTGTGTTGGGATGGTGCCAGGATTTTGTGGCAAGAGATGGAAATAGAAGGGAACAAAATGGCCTTGACCATCAATCTTCTAGAATTTGTATTCTTTGTATCAGGTATTTAAATGTTTTTTTTCCCATCATGTATAGATAACCGAGTCTAGAAGTGATCAAGGTTTGTCATGTGTTTAGTTGTGTTCTTATTAATTATTAGGCCTGTATTTTTCTGTCCATGTGTCAACATCTATAGGGCCAACTAGTACTTGATTCTTTTTCTTTTTTCCAGATAGAGTAACTAAGAGACTTAGCATATATGGTTCCACTGCACATTTCTTACATGTTCACCCGAAGTCTTTTAAAACAATTGGTTGATTGGTTTCACTATGTTCACAGGCGCTAAAATCTCTTGCTAAACATGTTCAAAAAAATTTTGTTATATAAGTTGGTTTGTCACTCAATTCGTAACAATATGATAAGCATTATAGAAAGTTCTTATCTCTGATGAGTCCATCTATTACAAGATTGAAGGGAAGTGCTGTCACCTTCTGCAGGAACTTTAGAGGCTCCCTCACTACATTTTTCCCATAACTAGAAAAAAGATGCCTAACATTTTTTATAAAGAAAGTGGTAGGGCATAAATCTCAGCTCTTTTAGGGGTGTACTTAGACAAACCCCATCAGGTGCATCACTTGTTTCTTTTGTCATTTTTTTGGTGGTGCAAGCAATAGGTCCTATGTGGTCCATCACATCTAGACTCTTCCAGGTGTATCGTTTCAATATTCCTGTTTTCTAGCCTATCGAGGGTTGGTAATGACAATGGGAGATTCATACTTCTTTAGCTATAAGATTGGTAAGGTCTCGAACCTCTTCTCAACATCTTCCTGATAGGTTGTCATTCTTCTGAGAGACTCTTGAAGAGCTCTTGTCCCATAGCCTAGATTGGATGTCATAGAACTAAGTGATAATGTAGCCCTAGGAGAGCTTGGACACACAAATAGGTTTCCTCTGTTCTAAGTTCCAGTGTCCATGCTTCTTTTGAGTAGCAAGTCTTCAATTCAGAGTTTCTTTCCCTTGACCTTGAGTGGTAGGATTCATGAGTGGCAGACCTCTTGCATTGGAGTGCACCATATGATCTTGCCTAGGATTATGTGGAAGGGGCACTACTCCATTGTCTTTGTTGAGATCCATGCTAACCTAACTCTGTTCTTACATATTTCACTGGAACCTGCCATCTTTGTGATACCTTAAATCTTAGTCGTTCATATTTCATGTTTGGTTTTCTTATCTGCTAATGTCAAGTGAGAAGCATTATGAATTCTCATTTTTCTTTGGTTCTGTTGCATCATTTTCTAGTGAGCCTCAATATTCTTTTTGCTTTGTTTATGAGTAACATAGCTGGAAACCACCGAAGAAACCAGAATTGATCCCTCCTTGGTAGTTTTGGACCTTGGTTCTGACATGACTTGGAATCTAGTAGTCACCAATTGTCATTGGAATAACCATTTGAGTTGGTCATTCCTAATTAATGGAAATTATGATTTAACTGACACTGGATCTGGTCGCTAGAAATGATTATGTCAGGTCAAAATTGGTCATGAAATGATTCCAATGGGTATGACTATCAAACAAGAACCACCCCCTACCGCTGGAAATTTTGCTACAGAAAATAGAGAAACTTGCTCTAATAAAAATGTTATATGTTATCTGAACACAAAGGCATCTGCTTTATATCACCTAAACTTTTTTATATTGAAACATTTTTCACGGTATTTTTCATCTTTCTAGGGCTGTAATTTTCTTTCTTCTAGAAAATTCTTTGGCTAGTAGTAGACCATTTGTTGGTGTTATTTATTTAGTATTAGTTTTTAAAAATTTTGTTGTGAAACCAACTCCAAATATAGAAGGAAAGAGATATCAACGCCTTAGAAATAAGCCACTTTGAGGGGGCAACCTCCAATACATTACATGAATGAACAATTCTTGGATGATACAAATGATCAAAACCTCCTTCTATATATAGGAGCCCATGGGCCACAATATAATCCTAGTGGGGCCACAATGTAATCCTAGCCAACCTAACAATAATAATGTAGGAGCACAATAATAACAATATGGGGGTTACAGGGGTACAACAATAACAATAAGGGGGGCTACACTAACATAATAAGGGACTACACTATTAATATAGGGACTTAACATGCCCCTCTCCTTCAAACAAGTGTTGTCCTCAACGCTTGATTATTTCTTGATGCTTCTGTATAAAATTCTCATCCTCCCATGTGGAATCTTCTATAGGAAAGTTCTTCCACTTGCTAAGATACTCTGAAATTGATCGTACTTGTTGAGTTCTTGTTTCTGTGACTGCTTTAGAACTTCTTTCGATGTGATGTTGATCTTCCTGTTGTTTCATTAGATTCTGCACCAAAGTTAGGTTATCCTTTGAGAGTTGGAGAACTTGTTGTTGATGCTCGATGTGATCTTCCACTAATTTATCATCCATATTAGCTATTATTTGATCCTTCAAACCATCCAACTTAGCCTCCATTTCTGATTTTAAACCATCTATGTCATCTTCGGTTTCTCTTCGTAAGATCGAAATTTGTTGCACTTGGTACCATAATTTTGATATCTCATACTGCAATTCTTCCTCTTCATGCGTCATAGTATAGATTTTTGAGGGCTTAATGGGTATGGAATTATTTTTGGAGGCATTATAGAACCCAATAATGATAAAAATTCTAAAATATGCCGTTAGAATCACTTCAAACTGCTTTTTCAAACGAGACTTATGTAATTCGAAAAAAATACACACCTTTTTCTTGCTTTTGAGAAGCTCGATATTGAAACTGAATTATCTCTGTGATTTCAGATCTTCAATATCTTAAATTATGCCCTGAAGTAACCCTCTGATTCTTCTTTCGAATGCCATAGGTCTGACCTGATTTGGATTCTTCAAGGCAAAGTTATGTCCAATCAAAAGGTCGTGGGTTCGGACTGGTTCAGTAGAGCGAACTTGTACGACTTGCAACGTGTTACTGTTTCCTCCTTTGGCTTTGAAATTTATAGACAGGAAACTACAGTCCGTTTACTTTCAGTAACTTCTTACAGAATTCCAATCCGATGCTTAGAGAGAGAGTTATGAATATTTTCCCACGATCACCTCTTTGAGATGAAATTCGAGAGCCTGAAAACGACCTAAATTCCATAGATCATATCTCCTAAAATATTGCGAACCAAGCTCCGAAATTTTGCGACAATGTTCCTCAGGATTTCAGAGTCGTGCCCTAAAAATTTCAGCTTCTGAAACTTTGTAGAACAAATGTTATAGCGAAAATGCTGCGATGACCTGTTTAGGTTAAATTCAGGAGCCTGCAAAAAGCCCTACCTTCCACAAATCATATCTCTGAAAACATTGCGAACCAAGCTCTGAAATTTTGCGACGATGTTCCTCAGGATTCGTCCTCACACTCTAAAACTTTCAGCTTCTGAACCTTCGTAGAAAAAAAGTTATCGCGAAAATTCCACAATGACATGTTTAGAGCAGCGAAACCCTAGAATCCAAAGCTCTGATACCAAATGTTGTGAAACCAGCTCCAAATATAGAAGGAAAGAGATATCAACGCCTTAGAAATAAGCCACTTCAAGGGGGCAACCTCCAATACACTACATGAATGAACAATTCTTGGATGATACAAATGACCAAAACCTCCTTCTATATATAGGAGTCCATGGGCCACAATATAAACCTAGTGGGGCCACAATGTAATCCTAGCCGACCTAACAATAATAATGTAAGAGCACAATAATAACAATATGGGGGTTACAGGGGTACAACAATAACAATAAGGGGGGCTACACTAACATAATAAGGGACTACACTATTAATATAGGGACTTTAACAAATTTATCACAAAGTGACACATTTACTCTTAATAAGAATTTGTAGCATATTGTTCTTGGGGTGTTTTGTTGGGGGTTTTTGGGGGGAGGGGGGGGCGAGGGGGGTTAAGTTTTTAGAAACTGGAGCCTAGAAGAAATATTATCATTAATTTTTTTTCTTTTTAACAACAAAGGAAAATAAAAATATTTTGTTAAGAACAACAAGAAAATACGCTACCTTGAAGTACACAGAAATATAGATAGTCACACCAACTATACATGTAAGTAATACAAATTGGTATTTTGTACCAGCTATACGATGAAGATGATTATTAGTGATTTAGTGGTATTTTGAGTTGCCTTCCTTGACTCAAGATTTGTGTTCGTGTTTTTTGAGTCGTTATTTTATATTCCACTCTATAATTGGATATTATTTTTGACATTTATAGTGTTTTCCATTGTTGGTATTGTTACTCCTCAAACTAGCAGGGATCCTAGGAGGGGTTCCTATAGAGCAACTACTAGGTTAAGGGGCAACAATGGAGCAATAACCGATTATCACCTCAGCTAAAGCTCCTTGCTCTTTACGAACTTTCACCGATGGGAGGAGTCCGGGTATGAGAGAAATCACAAGAATAAATGGATCAATGTAAAGCCTATTCACATGAGAGGCTCAAGTAATTGGCTTCCTTGCTTTGAAAGCAAGGCGATTAGGTCTCTAAGAAGGGCTATGAAGATGCCTATACTTAGGGTTGGAGGATATGCCTTGACAAGGGGCTTCCTAGGCTCAAGGATCCTTGTGAAGAAATGGATTCTATGTAATCCTTGTGGAATTTGAGTTGTAGAGTTGCGGGACCAAAAAGAATCCAAGTGGACCCTGACTAGGTCAAGGGTATGGAGTTGATCAACCAAGGAGGGACTTGACCTAATTGGGGGAGAGAATAGGATCAAAGGACACATTTTCTTTTGAGATTTGAATGCAATGATCCAAGTGATGACACTAACCTAAATCAACCTAGGGCGAGAATTGGTCTCATGGCTAGGGCTTGCTATATCTCGAAATTCCACCGTTGGATTTGCCTCAAATTTGGAGGACCTCTTGAGAAAACCCCAACGCAATAGTGGACCAAAATTCAAGGTTTTTGAATAGGTAGAATGAATTTTGCTTGATTCCCTAGGTGACCCTCTAGGGTTATGCCTAGAATTTGGAAAAATGAACAAAATAGAGGTAAATGTGACCCCTTAGGGTTGTTTTATTTTGTTTTTTCATGTTGTGGTTGTTATATCTTTGTATTTGTGAGCATGGCCATGCTAATTTATGGTTTGTTTTTTTGTTTTTTAATCTAAATTCCTTTTGTTCACATTTTCTTTTGGGTTGAATAGCGTGGGTTTAGGGATGATACATAGTCTACAAGTGTAATGGTGTAAAGGCGAAGGAGGTATGTATGGGGGGATTTGCTTGTTTATGTAGAGAAGTGAACAGGGTATATATGGGGAACTTGTTTGTTACTACATAATTATATGGTTTTATGTCCTTTTTTATTTAACTCATATGTTGCTTCATCATTGTAACATGTGTCTTTGTTGAAATGTAGACGCAATACCGATTAAGAAAGGTGAAGGAACACTTCGTGAAATTATTATTAAAAACTCTTTACATGAGAGGCATGTGAGTCTCCATAGCAAAGATAGAAGCAAAGATAGATGGTGAGTTATATTTTGTTGCAAAACTCATGTTGAGATTAGATGCATATTATATTATTTGACATTTATTTACATAATGAGCATTATGAAATGTGTGTAAAGGAAGGTGGTGAAGTATCAAGGAAACTACAATTTTTTTTTTTTTGTATGAGAGAGAGTTGCAATATAAGTAAATACTATGTTTCTCCTTCCCTCCTCCTTGTTGAGGAATTATTAATTTTTGGTCATTACATACGATGTACTTTTACATAATATTACTCATAAGACAATTTGTTTTGCTTTATGATTTCTCATAATATAAGTAAGTGTTTGTTTGGTATATTGTGCAGGAACTTAAGGCAGGTCCTAACAACCCATGATTACACAAGCATAATGGGTGAAGGCGAAGGGTGAGGTGATATGTATGGTTCCATTTGTGTGTATTTAAATTCAAGGCATCTTACATTATTTGTCATTTATCTAATTATTAACCACATTGTAATGTAGATAATGTAATGTGGAAAATCACTAAATAAATTGTTGAAATCATTTGTGAGGAAGAGACTGCAGTAGAGTGAAAAGGTAGAGGAAAAAGGTACATGTGAGTTTTATTTTGGTGCAAATGTACATATATGATCTACTTATATATGAATCATCGATTTACCTATATATGATGATCCCTACTTATCTATTTAGGATTTATGCTTTTTAATCTTTACATGAGATGTGATTTCTAGTGCATAAACTTATTCATAATATCTTGTAACATTTTGTGTGAATTTAATATTTTTCATAATCTCTTATTGAGTGCAATGCGATGCAGATAATGGAATGTGAAGAATCACTAACAAAACTACTAAAATATCTTTATGAGAGAGAGATTGTAGTAGTGTAAAGGTAAAGACAAAGGTAAAGGTGAGATCTTTTTTGGTGCAAAATTTGTGTATGATTTGTTATGAAATCCTTCTCATTTCAAATACAATAGTTTTTTTTCCCTCTTAATGATTTAGGTTTGATTTCTAGTGTAGAAGGTTACTCATAATATCGTTGGTCTCTAATTAAGATTTCTCATAAGATATTTTGATATTTTTTCATATTACTAACAACATTTTGTGTATTTAATATTACTCATATTTTTAGTGTGCAGGGTATCATTTGTTGGCCATCGACGCATTTTGGGGTTGCAAAGTGGTGTCTCCTTTTGTTGTTTCTCTTTTGTTGTTTTCTTTTTATCAGTTTTGTTTTTGTTTTTTTGGCTATAGTTGTGATTTTCTTTTTACTCCTAGTTTTTATTTATTTATTTATATTTTTTAAAATTTTCTTTCACATTTGTGAGCATGGCCATGCTAATTTGTGGTTTGATATTTTTTTTCTTATTTGGTCTCTCTTGTATTTTCTTGCTTTCGTTATTTTTTCTTGGGTTTGGCGGTGATGATGGAATAATTAAACAAGTCATTATAACCATATTGTTGGTTTAGTTACTAAAGTGAAGTGGATAAAGGAAATGGAGGTATGTATTAAGGAATTTGCTTGTTTATGTATAGAGGCGAAGAAGGTACGCATGGTGAACTTGTTTGTTACTACATAATTATATCGTTTTATGTCCTTTTTCATTTAACTCATATGTTGCTTCATCATTGTACCATGTTTCTTTGTTGAAATGTAGGTTTCTTTGTTGAATGTGATATCGATTAAAAAAGGTGAAGGAACACTTCGTGAAATTACTATTAAAAACTCTTTACATGAGAGAGATGTGAGTCGCCATAGCAAAGATAGAGGGTGAGTTATATTTTGTTGCAAAACTCATGTTGAAATTAGATGCATATTATATTATTTGAGATTTATTTATATAATGAGAGTTATGCAAATGTTGAGATTTATTTATATAATGATCGTTATGCAAATGTGGGTAAAGGAAGGTGGTGGAGTATCAAGGAAACTACATATTTCTTTTTATGTATGAGAGATACTTGCAAATGTGCAAGAGAACGATGGAAAAAGGTGCGTTTTCTTTGGTTTCGACATGGATATCTTCTTGTTTCAATATAATGGTTCTCCTTCCCCCTTCCTTGTTGAGGAATTATTGATTTTGGTGATTACATAAGATATACTTTTGCATAATATTACTCATAAAACAATTTTTTTTGCTTTCTGTTTGGTAAATTGTGAAGGCAGGTCCTAACAACATTCAAGGCATCTTACATTATTTGTCATTTATCTAATTATTGACCACATTGTAATACAGGTAATGTAATGTGGAAAATCACTAAATAAAATGTTGAAATTTGAATCAAGCCCTATACTTCATCCATCGAGAGGTAAGGGAAAGCCTTGTGCACTCCACTACTAGAGAAAACTTAGAAGGCGGTTGGGATCACGAACAATACGGTATTTGTGAGGAAGATATTGCAACAGAGTGCAAAGGTAGAGGAAAAGGTACATGTGAGTTTTATTTTGGTGCATATGTACATAGAAGATTCACTATTCACTTATTTACCTATATATGATCATCCTTACATATGTATTTAGTGCTTATGCTTTTTAGTCTTTACATAAGATGTACTTTCTAGTGCATAAAATTATTCATAATATCTCAACATTCTGTGTTTATTTAGTATTTTTAATAATCTGTTATTTAGTGCAATGCAATGCCGATAATGGAATGTGAAGGATCACTATTGAAACTACTAAATGCAATGCAGATAATGGAATGTGAAGGATCACTATTGAAACTACTAAAATATCTTTACGAGAGAGATTGTAGTAGAGTGTAAAGGTAAAGACAAAGGTAGAGGTGAGATCTTTTTTGGTGCAAAAATTGTGTATAATTTGTTATGAAATCCTTCTCATTTCAAATACAATAGTTTTCTTCCCTCTTAATGATTTAGGTTTGATTTCTAGTGTAGAAAGTTACTTATAATATTGTTGGTCTCTAATTGAGATTTATCATAAGATATTTTGATATTTTTTCATGTTACAACATTTTGTGTATTTAATATTACTCATATTTTTAGTGTGCAGGGTGCCCTTTGTTGGCCATCGACGCATTGTGGGGTTGTAAAGTGGTGTCTATATTTGTTGTTTCTCTTTTCTTGTTTTTCTTTTTATTAGTTTTGTTGCTTTTTTGCTATAGTTGTGTTTTTTTTAACTCTTACGTTTTTTTTTTTTTTTAATTAAATTTTTCTTTCACATTTGTGAGCATGGCCATGCTAATATGTGGTTTGATATTTTTTTCTTACCTGGTCTCTCTTCTATTTTTCTTGCTTCTGTTCTTTTTTCCTGGGTTTGGTGGTGAAGGTGGAGTAATTAAACAAGTGATTACAACCTATGATGTTGGTTTAGTTCCTAAAGTGTACTGGACAAAGGAAATGGAAGTATGTATTAAGGAATTTGCTTGTTTATGTATAGCGGTGAACAAGGTATGTATGGGGAAATTGTTTGTTACTACATAATTATATGCTTTTATGTCCTTTTTCATTTAACTCATATATTGCTTCATCATTGTATCACGTGACTTTGTTGAAATGTAGATGTGATACCGATTAAGAAAGGTGAAGGAACACTCTGTGAAATTACTATTGAAAACTCCTCACATGAGAGACATGTGAGTCGTCATAGAAAATATAGAAGCAAAGATAGAGTGTGATTTATATTTCGTTGCAAAAATCGTGTTGAGATTAGATGCATATTATATTATTTGAGATTTATTTATATAATGAGCGTTATGCAAATGTGGGTAAAGGAAGGTGGTGGAGTATCAAGGAAACTACAATTTTTAGAGACTTGCAAATGTGCAGGAGAACAAAGGCAAAAAGTGCGTTCTCTTTGGTTTTAACATGGATATCTTCCCGTTTCAATACATCGTTCTCTTTGATTTCGACATGGATATCTTCTTGTTTCAATACAATGGTTCTCCTTCCCCTTTGTTGAGGAATTATTGATTTTTGGTCATTACATAAGATGTACTTTTGTTTAATATTACTAAAAAGACAATTTGTTTTTCTTTATGATTTATCATAATATATCAAGTGTCTGTTTGGTACATTGTGCAGGAATTTAAGGCAGGCCCTCAAAGCCCATGATCACCCAAGCATAGTGGGCGAAGGCGAAGGTTGAGGTGATATGTATGGTTCCATTTTTGTGTATTTAAATCAAAGGCATCTTACATTATTTTTCATATATCTAATTATTACCACATTGTAATGCAGGTAATGTAATATGAAAAATCACTAAATAAAATGTTGAAATCATTTGTGAGGAAGAGTCTGCAGTAGAGTGCAAAGGCAAAGGAAAAAGGTACATGTGAGTTTTTTTTTGGTGCAAATGTACATATATGATCCACTATTCACCTATTTACCTATATATGATGATCCCTACTTATCTATTTAGGGTTTATGCTTTTTAGTCTTTACATAAGATGTACTTCTAGTGCATAAAATTATTCATAATATCTCACAACATTTTTTGCGTATTTAGTATTTTTCATAATCTCTTATTAAGTGCAATGCGATGCAGATAATGGAATGTGAAGAATCTTTAATGAAACTACTAAAATATCTCTATGAGAGATTGTAGTTGAGTGTAAAGTTAAAGACAAAGGTAGAGGTGAGATCTTTTTTGGAATGTGAAGAATCACTAATGAAACTCTAGTGTAGAAAGTTACTCATAATATTGTTGGTCTCTAATTAAGATTTCTCATAAGATATTTTGATATTTTTTCATGCTACTCAATATTTTGTGTACTTAATATTACTCATATTTCTAGTGTGCAAGGTGTCTTTTGTTGGCCATCGACGTATTTTGGGGTTGCAAAGTGGTGTCTCCATTTGTTGTTTCTCTTTTATTGTTTTTTTATCAGTTTGTTGTGTTTTTGCCTTTTTTTTTGTTTTTGTTTTTAATTTTTCTTTCACATTTGTGGCATGGGTCTTTTTTTTTTTTAATGTTATTTTTCTTTCACATTTGTGAGCATGGCCATGCTGATTTGTGGTTTGATATATATCTTTTCTTATCTGGTCTCTATTCTATTTTTCTTGCTTTCATTCCTTTTTCCTAGGTTTGGCGGTGAGGGTGGAGTATTAAACAAGTCATTACAACCTATGATTTTGGTTTAGTTCCTAAAGTGTAGTGAACAAGGTATGCATGGGGAAATTGTTTGTTACTACATAATTATATGCTTTTATGTCCTTTTTCATTTAACTCATATGTTGTTTCATCATTGTATCGTGTGTCTTTGTTGAAATGTAGATGTGATACCGATTAAGAAAGGTGAAGGAACACTCCGTGAAATTACCATTAAAAACTCTTCACATGAGATACGTGTGAGTCGCCATAACAAAGATAGAGTGTGAGTTATATTTTGTTGCAAATCTCAAGGTATGGGTGGAGTAATTAAACAAGTCATTACAACCTATGATGTTGGTTCAATTCCTAAAGTGTAGTGAACAAGGTATGTATGGGGAACTTGTTTGTTACTACATAATTATATGCTTTTATGTCCTTTTTCATTTAACTCATATGTTGCGTCATCATTGTATCATGTGTCTTTGTTGAAATGTAGATGCGATACCGATTAAGAAAGGTGAAGGAACGATACCGATTAAGAAAGGTGAAGGAACACTCCGTGAAATTACTATTAAAAACTCTTCACATGAGAGACATGTGAGTTGCCATAGCAAAGATAGAGTGTGAGTTATATTTTGTTGCAAAACTCATGTTGAGATTAGATACATATTATATTATTTGAGATTTATTTATATAATGAGCGCTATGCCAATGTGGGTAAAGTAAGGTGGTGGAGTATTAAGGAAACTACAATTTTTTGGGACTTGCACACTTTTTTGGACTTGCAAATGTGCAGGAAAACAAAGGCAAAAAGTGCATTCTCTTTGGTTTCGACATGGATATCTTCTCGTTTCAATACAATGGTTCTCCTTCCCCTTTCTTGTTGAGGAATTATTGATTTTTGGTCATTACATAAGATGCACTTTTGCATAATATTACTCATTTTGTGTGTATTTAGTGTTTTTCATAATTTCTTATTGAGTGCAATGCGATGCAGATAATGGAATGTGAAGAATCACTAATGAAACTACTAAAATATCTCTATGAGAGAGATATTGTAGTAGAGTGTAAAGGTAAAGACAAAGGTAGAGGTGAGATATTTTTTGGTGCAAAATTTGTGAATGATTTGTTATGAAATACTTCTCATTTCAAATACAATATTTTTCTTCCCTCTTAATGATTTAGGTTTGATTTCTAGTGTAGAAGGTTACTCATAATATTGTTGGTCTCTAATTAAGATTTATCATAAGATATTTTTTTTCATGTTACTCACAACATTTTGTGTATTTAATATTACTCATATTTTTATTGTGCAAGGTATCTTTTGTCGGCCATCAACCCATTTTGGGGTTGCAAAGTGGTGTCTCCATTTGTTGTCTCTTTTCTTGTTTTCTTTTTATCAGTTTTGTTGTTTTTTGGCTATAACTGTGATTTTTGTTTTTTATTTTTTAATTTATATTTTTTAAATTTTTCTTTCACATTTGCGAGCATGGCCATGCTAATTTGTAGTTTGATATATTTTTTTTCTTATTTGGTCTCTCTTTTATTTTTCTTGCTTTGGTTCTTTTTTCTTGGGTTTATCGGTAAGGGTGGAGTAATTAAACAAGTCATTACAACCTATGTTGTTGGTTTAGTTCCTAAAGTGTAGTGGACAAAGGCAATGGAGGTATGTATTAAGGAATTTGCTTCTTGTATAGAGGTGAACAAGGTGTGTATGATGAACTTGTTTGTTACTACATAATTATATGGGTTTATGTCCTTTTTCATTTAACTCATATATTGCTTCATCATTGTAGTATATTTCTTTGTTGAAATGTAGATGTGATACCGATTAAAAAAAGTGAAGGAACACTCCGTGAAATTACTATTAAAAACTCCTTTGCATGAGAGAGATGTGAGTTGCGATAGCAAAGATAGAGGGTGAGTTATATTTTGGATACAGGGTGAGTTATATTTTGTTATGGAAATTATATTATTTGATATTTATTTATATAATGAGCGTTATGCAAATGCGGGTAAAGGAAGGTGGTGGAATTATGATTGTTGGTCATTATATAAGATGTACTTTTGCATAATATTACTCATTAGACAATTTGTTTTGCTTTATGATTTCTCATAATATATCTGTGTCTGTTTGGTACATTGTGCGAGAAATTAAGGTCGGTCCTAACAACCCATGATTACACCAACATAGTGGGTGAAGGTAAAGGTTGAGGTGATATGTATGGTTCCATTTGTGTGTTTAAAAATTCAAGGCATCTTACATTATTTGACATCTATCTAATTATTGACCACATTGTAATGCAGGTAATGTAACTTGGAAAATCACTAACTAAAGTGTTGAAATCTATTTGTGAGGAAGAGACTGCAGTAGATATCAAAGGTAGAGGTAAAGGTGAATGTGAGTTTTTTGTTGTTGTTGCAAATATTCATATATTATCCACTATTTACCTATTTATCTATATATGATCATCCCTCATCTATTTAGGGTTTCTAATTTTTAGTTTTAACTTTTTACATAAGATGTACTTTCCAGTGCATAAAATTATTCGTAACATCTCACAACATTTTGTGTATTTAGTATTTTTCATAATATCTTATTGAGTGCAATGCAATGCAGATAATGGAATGCGAAGAATCACAGATTTCCTACTTCTGAGATTGTAGTAGTGTAAAGGTAAAGGCAATGGTAGACGTGAGTTCTTTCTTGGTGCAAGAAGAATCACAGATTGCCTACTTCTGAGATTGTAGTAGAGTGTAAAGGTAAAGGCAAAGGTAGAGTTGAGTTCTTTCTTGGTGCAAAATTTGTGTTTGAGTTGTTATGAAATCTTTCTCATTTTAAATACAACAGTGCTCTTCCTTCTTAATGATTTAGGTTTGATTTCTAGTGCATAAGGTTACTCATAATATTACTGGTCTCTAATTATGATTTTTCATAAGATATTTTGATATTTTTTTCATGTTACAATGTTTTGTATCTATTTAATGTTACTCATATTTTTGGTTTGCAGGGTATCCTTTGTTGGCCATCAATGCATTTTGGGGTTGCAAATTGGTGTCTCCATCAACTGTTTCTCCTTTTTTATTTTATTTTTTTATTAGTTTTGTTGTTTTTTTTTGCAATTGTTATTTAGGTTTGATGTCTAGTGCATAAGGTTACTCATAATATTATTGGTCTCTAATTATGATTTTTCATAAGATATTTTGATATTTTTTTCATGTTACAACGTTTTGTATCTATTTAATGTTACTCATATTTTTGGTTTGCAGGGTATCCTTTATTGGACATCAACGCATTTTGGGGTTGCAAATTGGTGTCTCCATCAACTGTTTCTCGTTTTTTTTTTTTTTTTAAAATTAGTTTTGTTGTTTTTTTTGCAGTTGTTGTGAATTTTTTTCTATTTGTTTTTTTTCTTTCTTTCACATTTGTGAGCATGGCCATGCTAATTTGTGGTTTGATATATTTTTTTTTCTTCTTTGGTCTCTCTTCTATTTTTCTTACTTTTGTTCTTTTTTATTTATTTATTTCTTATTTTGGGTTTGGGGTGAGGGTGGAGCAATTAAAAAAGTCATTATAAAGGCAAAGTGTAGTGGGCAAAGATGATGGAGGTATGTATTAAGGAATATACTTGTTTACTGGTATATATTTTTATTCTTGTTTTTTTAATAATAAGATGTACTTTCTAGTGCATAAAATTATTAATAACATCTCACAACATTTTGTGTGTATTTAGTATTTTTCATAATGTCTTATTGAGTGCAATGCGATGTAGATAATGGAATGCGAAGAATTACAGATTGCCTACTTTTGAGATTGTAGTAGAGTGTAAAGGTAAAGGCAAGTTAGAGGTGAGTTCTTTCTTGGTGCAAGAAGAATCACAGTTGCCTATTTCTGCGATTGTAGTAGAGTGAAGGTAAAGTCAAAGGTAGAGGTGAGTTCTTTCTTGGTGCAAAATCTGTTTGATTTGTTATGAAATCCTTCTCATTTCAAATACAACAGTTCTCTTCCTTCTTAACGATTTAGGTTTCATTTCTAGTGCATAAGGTAACTCATAATATTCTTGGTCTCTAATTATGATTTTTCATAAGATATTTTGATATTTTTTCCATGTTACAAAATTTTGTATATATTTAATGTTACTCATATTTTTGGTTTGCAGGGTATCCTGCTTCCAGAACCAATTCTAGGACAATTCGTCCAAGCTGTATCTCCTACATATGATCATTAAAACCACTGTCCTCTATTGCTCAAAGATTTAGGGACCAAGTCTGTTGCAGGCCAATTGAGCAATTGGGGCTACACGCACCTGTACACCTCATGGGACCTGGACACCTCATGCGCCTATGCCACTTGGGTCTACTTTTACATTGGTATACTCCCTCTTTACTCGGGCCTATCGCTAAAACAAAGGCAAAAAGTGCATTCTCTTTGGTTTCAACATGGATATCTTCTCGTTTCAATACAATGGTTCTCCTTCCCCTTCCCCTTCTTTGTTGAGGAATTATTGATTTTTGGTCATTACATAAGATGCACTTTTGCATAATATTACTCATTTTGTGTGTATTTAGTGATTTTCATAATCTCTTGTTGAGTGCAATGCGATGCAGATAATGGAACGTGAAGAATCACTAATGAAACTACTAAAATATCTCAATGAGAGAGAGATTGTAGTAGAGTGTAAAGGTAAAGACAAAGGTAGAGGTGAGATATTTTTTGGTGCGAAATTTGTGAATGATTTGTTATGAAATCCTTCTCATTTCAAATACAATATTTTTCTTCCCTCTTAATGATTTAGGTTTGATTTCTAGTGTTTAAGGTTACTCATTATATTCTTGGTCGCTAATTAAGATTTATCATAAGATATTTTTTCATGTTTTTCACAAAGGAAAAATTCGTAATCTTTCATTATGTAGAAAAATTACATGTTACATTGATATTTTTTCATGTTACTCAACATTTTGTGTATTTAATATCACTCATATTTTTATTGTGCAGGGTGTCTTTAATCGACCATCAACCCATTTTGGGGTTGCAAAGTGGTGTCTCCATTTGTTGTGTCTCTTTTCTTGTTTTTTTAATCTGTTTTGTTGTTTTTTTTGCGTCTTTTATCGACCATCAACCCATTTTGGGGTTGCAAAGTGGTGTCTCCATTTGTTGTCTCTTTTCTTGCTTATTTCTTTAAATTTTAAATTTATATTTTTAAAATTTTTCTTTCACATTTGTGAACATGGCCATGCTAATTTGTGGTTTGATATTTTTTTTTTCTTATTTGGTCTCTCTTCTATTTTTCTTGCTTTCCTTATTTTTTCTTGGGTTTAGCGGTGAGGGTGGAGTAATTAAACAAGTCATTACAACATATGTTGTTGGTTTAGTTCCTAAAGTGTAGTGGACAAAGGAAATGTAGGTATGTATTAAGGAATTTGCTTGTTTATGTATAGAGGTGAACAAGGTGTGTATGGTGAACTTGTTTGTTACTACATAATTATATGGTTTTATGTTCTTTTTCATTTAACTCATATGTTGCTTCATCATTGTACTGTGTTTCTTTGTTGAAATGTAGATGTGATACCTATTAAAAAAGGTGAAGGAACACTCCGTAAAATTACTATTAAAAACTCCCTTGCATGAGAGAGATGTGATTCACGACAGCGAAGATAGAAGCAAAGATAGAGGGTAAGTTATATTTTGTTATGCAAATTATATTATTTGAGATTTATTTATATAATGAGTGTTATGCAAATGTAGGTAAAGGAAGGTGGTGGAATTATGATTGTTGGTCATTATATAAGATGTACTTTTGCATAATATTACTCATTAGAGATTTTGTTTTGCTTTATGATTTCTCATAATATATTTGTGTCTGTTTGGTACATTGTGCGAGAAATTAAGGTCGGTCGTAACAACCCATGATTACACCAACATTGTGGGTGAAGGTAAAGGTTGAGGTGATATGTATGGTTCCATTTGTGTGTATTTAAATTCAAGGCATTTAGTATTATTTGACATCTATCTAATTATTGACCACATTGTAATGCAGGTAATGTAACGTGGAAAATCACTAACTAAAGTGTTGAAATCTATTTGTGAGGAAGAGACTGCAGTAGATATCAAAGGTAGAGGCAAAGGTGAATGTGAGTTTTTAATTTTGTTGCAAATATTCATATATTATCCACTATATCTATTTATCTACAAATAATCATCCCTCATCTATTTAGGGTTTCTAATTTTTAGTTTTAACTTTTTACATAAGATGTACTTTCTAGTGCATAAAATTATTCATAACATCTCACAACATTTTGTGTGTATTTAGTATTTTTCATAATGTCTGATTGAGTGCAATGCATGCAGATAATGGAATACGAAGAATCACGGATTGCCTACTTTTGAGATTGTAGTAGAGTGTAAAGGTAAAGGCAATGGTAGAGGTGAGTTCTTTCTTGGTGCAAGAAGAATCACAAATTGCCCACTTCTGAGATTATAGTAGAGTGTAAAGGTAAAGGCAAAGGTAGAGGTGAGTTCCTTCTTGGTGCAAAATTTGTGTTTGATTTGTTATGAAATCCTTCTCATTTCAAATACAACAGTGCTCTTTCTTCTTAACGATTTAGGTTTGATTTCTAGTGCATAAGGTTACTCATAATATTCTTCGTCTCTAATTATGATTTGTCATAAGATATTTTGATATTTTTTTCATGTTACAACATTTTGTATCTATTTCATGTTACTCATATTTTTGGTTTCCAGGGTATCCTTTGTTGGTCATCAACGCATTTTGGGGTTGCAAATTGGTGTCTCCATCAACTATTTTTTTTTTGTTTTTTAAATATTAGTTTTGTTGTTTATTTGCCAAATGTTGTGATTTTTTTTTCTACTCACTTTTTTTTCTTTAAATTTCACATTTGTGAGCATGGCCATGCTAATTTGTGGTTTGATATATTTTTTTTTCTTCTTTGGTCTCTCTTCTAGTTTTCCTACTTTTGTTCTTATTTATTTATTTATTTCTTATTTTGGGTTTGGGGGTGAGGGTGGAGCAATTAAAAAAGTCGTTACAAAGGCAAAGTGTAGTGGGCAAAGATAATGGAGGTATGTATTAAGGCAAAGTGTAGTGGGCAAAGATAATGGAGGTATGTATTAAGGAATATACTTGTTTACTGGTATATAATTTTATTCTTGTTTTAATAATAAGATGTACTTTCTAGTGCATAAAATTATTAATAACATCTCACAACATTTTGTGTGAATTAAGTATTTTTCATAATGTTTTATTGAGTGCAATGCAATGTAGATAATGGAATGTGAAGAATCACATATTACCTATTTCTGAGATTGTAGTAGAGTGTAAAGGTAAAGGCAAAGGTAGAGGTGAGTTCTTTCTTATGGCAAAATCTGTGTTTGATTTGTTATGAAATCCTTTTCATTTCAAATACAACAGTTCTCTTCCTTCTTAACGATTTAGGTTTGATTTCTAGTGCATAAGGGTACTCATAATATTCTTGGTCTCTAATTATGATTTTTCATAAGATATTTTGATATTTTTTTCATGTTGCAACATTTTGTATCTATTTAATGTTACTCATATTTTTGGTTTGCAGGGTATCCTGTTTCCAGAACCAATTCCAGGACAATTCGTCCAAGCTATATCTCCTACATATGATCATCAAAACCACTGTCCTTTATTGCTCAGAGATCTGGGGACCAAGCAGGGTATCTTGTTTCCAGAACCAATTCTAGGACAATTCGTCCAAGCTATATCTCCTACATATGATCATCAAAACCACTGTCCTTTATTGCTCAGAGATCTGGAGACCAAGTCTGTTGCAGGCCGATTGAGCAACTAGGGCTGCACGCACCTGCACACCTCACGGGACCTGCACACCTCATGGGCCTATGCCACATGGGTCTACTCTGTTACCTTGGTATACTTCCCTTTTACCTGGGCCTACCACGAAAACAAAGGCAAAAAGTGCATTCTCTTTGGTTTCGACATGGATATCTTCTCGTTTCAATACAATGGTTCTCCTTCCCCTTCCTTGTTGAGGATTTATTGATTTTTGGTTATTACATAGGATGCACTTTTGCATAATATTACTCATTTTGTGTGTACTTAGTATTTTTCATAATCTCTTATTGAGTGTAATGCGATGCAGATAATGGAATGTGAAGAATCACTAATGAAACTACTAAAATATCTCTATGAGAGAGAGATTGTAGTATAGATTGTAAAGGTAAAGACAAATGTAGAGGTGAGATATTTTTTGGTGCAAAATTTGTGAATGATTTGTTATGAAATCCTTCTCATTTCAAATACAATATTTTTCTTTCCTCTTAATGATTTACGTTGGATTTCTAGTGTAGAAGGTTACTCATAATATTGTTGGTCTCTAATTAAGATTTCTCCTAAGATATTTTTTCATGTTGGATTTCTAGTGTAGAAGGTTACTCATAATATTGTTGATCTCTAATTAAGATTTCTCATAAGATATTTTTTCATGTTACTCACAACATTTTGTGTATTTAATATTACTCGTATTTTTATTGTGCAGGGTGTCTTTTGTCAGCCATCAACCCATTTTGGGGTTGCAAAGTTAATGGTTTTGCAAAGTGGTGTCTCCATTTGTTGTGTCTCTTCTCTTGTTTTCTTTTTATCAGTTTGTTGTTTTTTTTGCTATAGCTGTGATTATTTTTAATTTTTTAATTTATATTTTTTAAATTTTTCTTTCACATTTGTGAGCATGGCCATGCTAATTTGTGGTTTGATATTTTTTTTTCTTATTTCGTCTCTCTTCTATTTTTCTTGCTTTTGTTCTTTTTTCTTGGGTTTAGCAGTGAGGGTGGAGTAATTAAACAAGTAATTACAACCTATGTTGTTGGTTTAGTTCCTAAAGTGTAGTGGACAAAGGCAATGGAGGTATGTATTAAGGAACCTCTTGTTTATGTATAGAGGTGAACAAGGTGTGTATGGTGAACTTGTTTGTTACTACATAATTAAATGGTTTTATGTTCTTTTTCATTTAACTCATATGTTGCTTCATCATTGTACTGTGTTTCTTTGTTGAAATGTAGATGTGATACCGATTAAAAAAGGTGAAGGAACACTCCGTGAAATTACTATTAAAAACTCCCTTGCATGAGAGAGATGTGATTCACGACAACAAAGATAGAGGGTGAGTTATATTTTGTTATGCATATTATATTATGTGAAGGAACACTCTTTGAAATTACTATTAAAAACTCCTTTGCATGAGAGAGATGTGAGGCACGATAACAAAGATAGAAGCAAAGATAGAGGGTGAGTTATATTTTGTTATGCAAATTATATTATGAGATTTATTTATATGAGCACTATGCAAATGCGGGTAAAGGAAGGTGGTGGAATTATGATTATTGGTCATTATATAAGATGTACTTTTGCATAATATTTCTCATTAGACAATTTGTTTTGCTTTATGATTTCTCATAAAGTGGGTGAAGGTAAAGGTTGAGGTGATATGTATGGTTCCATTTGTGTGTATTTAAATTCAAGGCATCTTACATTATTTGATATCTATATAATTATTAACCACATTGTAATGCAGGTAATGTAACATGGAAAATCAATAACTAAAATGTTGAAATTTATTTGTGAGGAAGAGACTACAGTGGATATCAAAGGTAGAGGCAAGGTGAATGTGAGTTTTTTCGTTGTTGTTGCAAATATTCATATATTATCCACTATTTCCCTATTTATCTATATATGATCATCCCTTATCTATTTAGGGTTTCTAATTTTTAGTTTTAACTTTTTACATAAGATGTACTTTCTAGTGCATAAAATTATTCATAACATCTCACAACATTTTGTGTGTATTTAGTATTTTTCATAATGTCTTATTGAGTGCAATGCAATGCAGATAGAAATCACAGATTGCCTACTTTTGAGATTGTAGTAGAGTGTAAAGGTAAAGGCAATGGTAGAGGTGAGTTTTTTCTTGGTGCAAGAAGAATCACAGATTGCCTACTTCTGAGATTGTAGTAGAGTGTAAAGGTAAAGGCAAAGGTAGAGGTGAGTTCTTTCTTTGTGCAAAATTTGTGTTTGATTTGTTATGAAATCCTTCTCATTCCAAATACAACAGTTCTCTTCCTTCTTCCTTCTTTACGATTTAGGTTTGATTTCTAGTGCATAAGGTAAGATATTTTGATATTTTTTTCATGTTACAACATTTTGTATCTATTTAATGTTACTCATATTTTTGGTTTGCAAGGTATCCTTTGTTGGCCATCAGCGCATTTCGGGGTTGCAAATTGGTGTCTCCATCAATTGTTTTTCTTTTTTTGTATTTTTTGCAATTGTTGTGATTTTTTTCCTACTCGCGTTTTTTTTTTTTTTTTTTCTCTTACATTTGTGAGCATGGCCATGCTAATTTGTGGTTTGATATATTTTTTCTTCTTCTTTGGTCTCTCTTCTATTTTTCTTACTTTTGTTCTTTTTTATTTATTTATTTCTTATTTTGGGTTTGGGGTGAGGGTGGAGCAATCAAAAAAGTCATTACAAAGGCAAAGTGTAGTGGGAAAAGATTATGGAGGTATGTATTAAGGAATATACTTGTTTACTCGTACATAATTTTATTCTTGTTTTAATAATAAGATGTACTTTCTAGGAATAACATCTCACAACATTTTGTGTGTATTTTGTATTTTTCATAATGTCTTATTGAGTGCAATGCAATGTAGATAATGGAATGCGAAGAATCACAGATTGCCTACTTTTGAGATTGTAGTAGAGTGTAAAGGTAAAGGCAAAGGTAGAGGGAGTTCTTTCTTGGTGCAAGAAGAATCACGGATTGCCTATTTCTGAGATTGTAGTAGAGTGTAAAGGTAAAGTTAAAGGTATAGGTGAGTTCTTTCTTGGTGCAAAATCTGTGTTTGATTTGTTATGAAATCCTTCTCATTTCAAATACAACAGTTCTCTTCCTTCTTAACGATTTAGGTTTGATTTCTAGTGCATAAGGTTTCTCATAATATTCTTGGTCTCTAATTATGATTTTTCATAAGGTTTGATTTCTAGTGCATAAGGTTTCTCATAATATTCTTGGTCTCTAATTATGATTTTTCATAAGATATTTTGATATTTTTTTCATGTTACAACATTTTGTATCTATTTAATGTTACTCATATTTTTGGTTTGCAGGGTATCCTTTATTGGCCATCAACGCATTTTGGGGTTGCAAATTGGTGTCTTCATCAACTAATCCTCTTTCGTTTTTTTTTTAATATTAGTTTTGTTGTTTTTTTGTATTTGTTGTCATTTTTTTTGTATTGTTGCGTTTTTTTTTTCACATTTGTGAGCATGGCCATGCTAATTTGTGGTTTGATATATTTTTTCTTCTTCTTTGGTCTCTCTTCTATTTTTTTTCTTTTCTTATTTTGGATTTGGGGGTGGGGGTGGAGCAATTAAAGAAGTCATTACAAAGGCAAAATGTAGTGGGCAAAGATAATGGAGGTATGTATTAAGGAATATCCTTGTTTACTGGTATATAATTTTATTCTTGTTTTAATAATAAGATGTACCTTCTAGTGCATAAAATTATTCATAACATCTCACAACATTTTGTGTGTATTTAATATTTTTCATAATGTCTTATTGAGTGCAATGCAATGCAGATAATGGAATGTGAAGAATCACGGATTGCCTACTTCTGAGATTGTAGTAGAGTGTAAAGGTAAAGACAAAGGTAGAGGTGAGTTCTTTCTTGTTGCAAAATCTGTGTTTGATTTGTTATGAAATCCTTCTCATTTCAAATACAACAGTTGTTATCCTTAACGATTTAGGTTTGATTTCTAGTGCATAAGGTTACTCATAATATTTTTGGTCTCTAATTATGATTTTTCATAAGATATTTTGATATGTTTTTCATGTTACAACATTTTGTATCCATGTAATGTTATTCATATTTTCTTAACGATTTGTGTTTGATTTCTAGTGCATAAGGTTACTCATAATATTCTTGGTCTCTAATTATGATTTTTCACAAGATATTTTGATATTTTTTTCATGTTACAACATTTTGTATCTATTTAATGTTACTCATATTTTTGGTTTGCAGGGTATCCTTTGTTGGGGTTGCAAATTGGTGTCTCCATCAACTGTTTCTCTTTTCTTGTTTTTTTATATTAGTTTTGTTGTTTTTTTTGCAATAGTTGTGATTTTTTATTTTTCTACTCTTGCATTTATTTTCCTTTCTCATTTGTGAGCATGGCCATGCTAATTTGTGGTTTGATATATTTTTCCTTCTTCTTTGGTCTCTCTTCTATTTTTCTTACTTTTCTTTTATTTATTTATTTCTTATTTTTGGTTTGGGGGTGAGGGTGGAGCAATTAATGAAGTCACATTACCAAGGCAAAGTGTAATGGGCAAAGATAATGGAGGTATGTATTAAGGAATATACTTGTTTAGTGGTATATAATTTTATTCTTGTTTTAATTTCACTCATTTGTTGCTTCATAATTATCTCATCTATTTAAATTTAAATGCAATGTTGGTTAAGGAAGGTGGTGGAGCTCTTATTTTTGGTTTGGGGGTGAGGGTGGAGCAATTAATGAAGTCACATTACCAAGGCAAAGTGTAATGGGCAAAGATAATGGAGGTATGTATTAAGGAATATACTTGTTTAGTGGTATATAATTTTATTCTTGTTTTAATTTCACTCATTTGTTGCTTCATAATTATCTCATCTATTTAAATTTAAATGCAATGTTGGTTAAGGAAGGTGGTGGAGCACTAATGAAATGATTGAATATCTCTGTGTGAGAGATGTAAGTTTGTAGGTTTCAAATTTCAATATCTCTGTGTAAAGAAATTTCAACCTCAACTCGTACAAATCTTGAATCTTGCCATTTTCTAGGGATAGGACTTATTTGTTTTTGTTTTTCCACTGCAATGAAATTGCATCCCTTTCAAAATACAAAGAAATTTCAACCTCAACTCGTACAAATCTTGAATCTTGCCATTTTCTAGGGATAGGACTTATTTGGTTTTGTTTTTCCACTGCAATGGACCTGTTTCCATTTTTAGTCCCAACCTTATGTGCAAATCATCTTTCAACACATCCTCAAACGAAGTCATACAACCAATCTCAACTTTATGAGTACTTAAATGTTAGAGAGGGAATGATGGTAATGGAAAAATGCTCAGAAGTAGGAAAAATCAATGAAATTGCATCCCTTTTAAAATACAAAGAAATTTCAACCTCAACTCGTACAAATCTTTAATCTTGCCATTTTCTAGGGATAGGAGTTATTGTTCAGAAATAAATTCCATGCCACCTAATGATCTAGATGTTAGTCCAACTTTTTATCTTCTACAGTAGAATGCCTGGGAGTTCTTGCTGTAAATGAAGTATTATTTGCTAAAAATTCCCCTCCAGAGATAAATTTAGATATCGGGCAAAATGGAAGTGATGTAGCCTCCCAGCTCATATTGAAAACAAAAGATTCAATGGATTTAGGATCTCTAACAGAGGATTTTGAAGAGAATGGAAACATCCAAATTGATTATGGTTCTAATAATTTTTCTGTTACAAATATGGATAGTTCCTATATTAACGTGGGTGATCGTGCCTCCATAGTTAAGAGTACTTCTGTTCTTGATTTGCCTATATAGAGAGAAAGTTCAGATCTTTCTCTGTCAGTGGGTACCTGCCTATCACTTGTAGACACTGACAATAATAATTTTATTCATGAAACTTCATTTGTTCCTTCCATGGATATTTGAATGAAGACACCATTCCAGCTTCAAAGAGTTATCAATGACAGCTTCAGAGCATTATTTCAAATGATCAATGACAACAATTTTCCTCAACTTAGGAAACATTTCTTGAATCCAACTCAGCCTCATGTATTGATACTCAATGTAGTAAAAGTTAAAACACATGTTAATGTACCGCTTAAATAAGCGACATCTGCTGTCCAACTACAATGTGAAAAACCAATCATAAAAGGAAGTTAAATGCATGCACCAAGAAACTAGAGAATCTTCCTTTGCATATTATGGCTGCAAAGTTTGTGGGAACATGACAGTTAGCCTTGTAGGGTGGTTAAACCCTACAATATAACATCCTAAAACATATCTAGTGGGAAATTGCTCTCATGGATCTTTGGAAGTGCCTGTATTGCATTCTTTAGATGAAAATACTTAGTTTTTGGAGCCCATAATGAGGCAACATGAAATTAGTTCAAAAATATCATCATCTATGGTCATCTCCTGGATAAGTTCAGCCCAAATAAAAAAAATTAAACAAGGAATTGACGCCATGCAAACATTCGTTGAATATGGATTCAGAAAATGGAGTCTTTAGAAAGCTGTTGTCACCAATCTCAAAAAGAAGTGGGAGTTCTATTACCTGGAACATGAACCGGATCTTGAAAGGCTACCTTAGAAAGCTGCTGTCACCAATCTCCTGAATCAAAAAAATTAAACAAGGAATTAATGCCATATTCAAACATTCGTTGAATATGGATTTAGAAAATGGGGTCTTTAGAGAGTTGCTGTCACCAATCTCAAAAAGAAGTGGGAGTTCTATTACCTGGAAACATGAACCGGGTCTTGAAAGGCTACCTTTAGAAAGCTGCTGTCACCAATCTCAAAAAGAAGTGGCAGTTCTATTACCTGGAAACATGAGCCAGATCTTGAAAAGCTACCTTTTGCTACACCAGAGATACAGTGTAGTCATCCAAGTGCATTAACTTCACCTACTCATCATTTGATTCATGCTAGAATTGATTTCCATATTGTAACTTTTCTTTGAACGAGTCCGAAAAGGCTTTTGTAGCTGAAAAATGGAAAGTCAACAACTGTGGTAGAGAAGGTTTTGACTGGTTGTACACATTTCATTCTGGTCCTGATAATAAGACAATTTTAAATCTTAAAAAAAGACAAAATTAAATGGGTAACCTCAAAGGACGAGCATGTTCTTGATCCTGTGGGACACATGATAGTCACCAGCTCGTTATGCCCTGAGATTAACAGTTTTGGGAGCATGTTCTTGATCTTGTGGGACACATTATAGTCAGTAGTTCATTATGCCTTGAGATTAACACTGTTGGTAGCTTAGAAATTGCGTGGAAACTGAATTTGTTCTATTTAAACATTGAACATATCAAAGAGAGACCTACGAGACAAACATGTTCAACAGAGAATAACATTCTATTTCCTGATCAGTCAGACCATACGAGTATTCCAAACAGAAACTGTGGTGATTCTTGTTCTATATCAATAACATCGTCTAGTCCAATTGCCGACAATACTAGTTAGTTTTGTCCTAACCTATGTGGCCTCAACTAAATAGGTCATCAAGAACAAAATGTTGGACTTAAGTTTGAATCAACCTTCACAACAAAGACACAGTGAATTCTTTCATTCCAGTCTCATGTCTCGATTTGTAGATGGAAATGCAGTTTGTGTGGAGAACTAGGGTAGTTGGGGTATCTCAGATGCCGAACTTCGTCTATCTCAGCCATTTTCTCCTCATCTGGAATTGATAGCTACAGTGATCATAGAGACAAACTATGAACAGTGGAACTGACAAAGACACTGTTTGAAAGAATCCAGGGGGAACGGGTCCTGAAATTTCTTGACAAAAGCCCTCATAATTCAAAGTCAATACATTCACATGATCAAGATGACCCTTGCAAGTCAGAATGCAACAATAATTTCACTATCAGCCCTACCCCAATTTCAACACGATGCCGATAAAAATGCTATTATGATGGCCCTCCCAAGAATGATTGGACTGAATTTCAACTTACAGTTCAGTCTTTCCATTACTTGTAAACATGGATATTTTCAATTTTGAGGGTTTATATGTTCCTTCATTATAAAGGAAAGTGTGTTTTTTAATGCTCCAGATGTTATTAACAAACGTGGTTTATGTTTTGCAGGTCAGGCATTGTGCTATTGAACAAAATCTATGGCCATTTTGATGACTTATGATGGGACTTGTTGCAACAAATAGTCCATGCCCAATGATATCAAAATCTTCTATTCATGAAAAAGAAACAGGGTTCCGTATAAAGGTGGAAGCCTCTCAAATTAGTCTTCCTGAGAAAAAGGTGAAAGCTATTGTTGAGAAACTGGCTAGGGATAGGTCACTAAAAGAACCACCAATTTGAGTCTTTTCAGGACGTAATCTGGGTATCTCTCATCTCAAGCGTTCTTGTGGTAATATGCCATTGAAAATAAGACGTCCTAACATTTCTGCCCAGAAAGTGCACTGTGAAGACGTTTTGGAAGTGATAAAGGTTTCTGCTTATCAATGTATTTCAAAGTTCAAAGAACATCGAGACAAAACGATGTCAAGGAGCTGGAACAATGTTAAAGAGGACAAGGATATGGAAGCAACAAAATGTAACGGTGAGAGCTTGTATTTTTCCATCTTGTACATTTCTTTTATTCCTATCATATAACTTGAATTGCAAAAAAGTGCTCTTAAGACATTGTGTTCTCATTGTGCAGATTCATGGAAAGCTCATGTCATGGTTGTAACTGTCTGTGCTCTGAATGGTTGGCTCTCCTGCTTGTCAGTTGTCCTTGTGCAAGTTTACTCCATACTTATTAAAGTCATCTATCACAGTATATAGTTCATTGGTCGATAAAAATTCTATTATGATGTTCCTCCCAAGAATGATTGGACTGAATTTCAACTTATTCTTACAGTTCAGTCTTTCCACTACTTGTAAGCATGGATATTTTCAATTTTGAGGGTTGATATGTTAATTCATTGTGAAGGAAAATCTTTTTTTTAATGCTCCAGATGTTATTAACAAACGGGGTTTATGTTTTTCAGGTCAGGCATTGTGCTATTGAAAAAAATCCATGACGATTTTGACGACTTATGACGGGACTTGTTGCAACAAATAGTCCATGCCCAATGATATCAAAATCTTCTATCCATGAAAAAGAAAGAGAAGCGTTTCGTATAAAGATGGAAGCCTCTCAAATTAGTCTTCCTGAGAAAAAGGTGAAAGTTATTGTTGAGAAACTGGCTAGGGATAGGTAACTAAAAGAACCAGCAATCTGTATCTTTTCTGGATGTAATCTGGGTATCTCATCTCAAGCGTTCTTGTGGTAATATGCTATTGAAAATAAGACGTCCTAACATTTCTGCCTAGAAATTTCATGGTGAAGATGTTTCGGAAGTGATAATGGTTTTTGCTTATCAATGTACTTCATAAAACTTCAAGACAAAATTATGTAAAGGAGCTGGAACAATGTTAAAGAGGACAAGGATATGGAAGCAATAAAATGTGAAGTGAAACCTGTAGTGCATGTGAAACAAAACCTGCCAAAGAGGCCAAGGATATGGAAGCAATAAAATGTGAAGTGAAACCTGTAGTGCATGTCAAACAAAACCTGCCAAAAGTGGCTGAGAATATTATGGGTAAAGAATCTTCTGAAAATTGTCAAAGTAGCACAACAGAGAAGGGACAAGAGTTAGAAGACACTACATAATTAGATTCAAAGTCATATCATTCTCCCAAAAGCATGGAAACAACAGAGACATTTCAGGAAAGTGATGTGCATTTTGGAGAAGGGGACTGGTCTAATTTGCCTATGTGGTGTAGCAGTGAAGGAGATGCAGAAGGTGACATGACCTTTCACTCCTCGTCAACTTTGTAATTTTCAAATTTCTCCCATAGGAGTGAAGCTAGCTCTTTTTCTGGGAGGGAGAATGAGCCATCATTTTCCATTTAATCTTCTCTGGGTTCAACATATGCTTCCATTTCCAGTCCAAACCATATGTGCAAGTCATATTTTCCAGCAGCGCATTTACAGAAACATGATATATTTATAGATATCTCAAGTCATGATGACAGAGTAATATTTCCAGCACATCCTCAATTTACCAATTCATACAACCAATCTCAACTTTATGAGTACTTAAATGTTCCAGAGGGAATGATGGTAATGATAGATTGCTCAGAAGTATGCAAATCAATGAAATTGCATCCCTTTTAAAATACAAAGAAATTTCACCCTCAACTTGTACAAATCCTGAATTTTGCCATTTTCCAGGTATAGGAGTTACTGTTCAGAAAGACAATTCCATGCCACCCTATGAACTAGATGTTAGTCCAACATTTTTTACGTTCTACCGAAGAATGTCCTGGAGGTCTTGCTACAAATGAAGTATTATTAGCAAAAAATTCCACTCTAGAGATAGATTCAGATTCAATGAATATAGGATCTCCTCTAACAGAGGCTTTTGAAGAGAATGGAAACATCCAAATTGATGATGATTGTAATGATTTTCCTGTTACAAATTTGGATAGTTCCTATATTAATGTGTGTGATCGTGCCTATATTAGTTGAGAGTACTTTTGTTCTTGATTTGCCTATACAGGGAGAAAGTTCAGATATTTCTCTGTCAGTGGGTACCTGCCTATAATTTGTAGACATAGATCATAATAAGTGTATTCATGAAACTTCATCTATACCTTCCATGGATATTCGAAACACCATGTCTTCAAAGAGTCATCAATTCAAGCTTTAGAGCATTATTTCAAATGATCAATGGCAACAATATTCTTCTACTGAGGAAACATTTATTTCTTGAATCAGTGGCGAATCAGTGGCATCTACTGTCTAGTTGCATGTTAAAAACCAAACATAAAAGGAAGTTCAATGCATGCACCAAGAAATTGTGTGAATAGAAAAACTAAGAGCCTCACTTTCAGTAGCTGCCCATGTCATCCAATGCAAACTAGAGAATCTTCCTTTGCATATTATGGCGGAAAAGTTTGTGGGAACATGACAGTTAGCCCTGTAGGGTGGTTAAACCCTACAGTGAAACATACTGAAACATATCTAGTGGGAAACTGCTCTCATGGATCTTTGGAAGTGCCTGCTTTGCATTCTTTAGATGAAAATGCTAGTGTTTGAAGCCTAGAAAGAGCCAGAATGAAATTAGTTCAAAAGAACCATCATCTATGGGCATCTATGGGCATCTCTTGGATATGTTCAGCTGAGGTCAAAAAAATTAAATAAGGAATTAATGCCATGCAAACATTCGTTGAATATGGATTTAGAAAATGGGGTCTTCAGAAAGTTGTTCTCACAAATCTCAAAAAGATGTGGCAATTCTATTACCTGGACACATGAACCATATCCTATTGCTACACCAAAGACAGAGCATAGTCATCCAAGTGTATCAGCTTCACCTACTCATCCTTTGATTTCCATATTATAGATTTTCTTTGAAGGAGTCTGAAAAGGATTTTGTAGCCAAAAAGTGGAAAGTCAACAACCGTGGAAGAGAATGTTTTGACAGGTTGTACGCATTTCATTCTGGTCCTGATGATAAGACAATTATGAATCTTTTGATAAAAAAAAAGAATAAATGGGTAGCCTCAAAAGACGATTGCTTGTTGATCTTGTGGGACACATGAGAGTCGCCACTTCATTATGCCCTGAGATTAACGGTTTTGGTAGCTTAGAAAATTGCTGTGGAAACTGAATTTGTTCTATTTGGTGTAGACATTGAACATATGAAGAGAGACCTGCATGACAAGCATGTTCAAAAGAGAATAGCACTCTTGTTCCTGATCAGTCGGACCATACGAGAATTCCAAACGACATTTGTGGTGATTCATGCTCTACATCAATAACATCCTCTAGTCCAATTGCCGACAATACTAGTTTTGTCCCAAGCTATGTGGCCTCAACTAAACAAGCCATCAAGAACCTGATGTCGGACTTATGGTTGAGTCAGCCTTCACAACAAATATACAGCAAATTCTTTCAATCCAGTCTGATGGAAATGCAGTTTGTGTGGAGAACTGGGGTAGTTGGGGTATCTCAAGACTCAGATGCCGTAACTTTATCTATCCCGACCATTTTCTCCTCATCTGGAATTGACAGCTTCAGTGATCAGTGGAACTGACAATGACACTGTTTCAAAGAATCTGGGGGGATGGGAATAGAAATTTCTGGACTACCTTCATGATTCAAAGTCGATATATTCACATGAGTAATGCAGCAATAATTCCGCAATGAGCCCTACCCCAAGTTCACCAGGATGTGCTTTTGAATCTTGATGACCAGTCTCCAGTCTCCAGGTGAAAGTTCACCAAGATGTGCTTTTGAATCTTGATGACCAGTTTCTAGTCTCCAGGTGAAGGGCTTGGAAGCTGTCACTTAAATTGTAAAAGGCAATGCAAGACAAGTATAATGGCTTTAGTGCCAGCAGATGTGGAGACTTGGTGGCAGGTGTGATTGTGGTGGATGGGATATGGGTTGTGGACTCACCTTACTTCACAATCGGAAACAAAGAAGGAACATCGAATTAATTGAGACCAATTCAAAGGCCGAGGATTTCTATTCATTATATGTGCTTTCTAAGGTATTGTATCTGGGAACCAATCATTTTGATTTCAATTATGTAGAGTGTCAGTGTTATGTTATGGGTCTTCGACATCCATATCCTTTTCTCCTGTTTTTTCCCTCTGAAAATACCGTGAAGTTTGTCATTCTGTAACTACTATCTGAAATTTTTGTTCATGTGGGACATTATGTGAATTACAGGGAGAAAGGGAAGATACACCCGCATTAAAAATGACAGCAGTTGCCGACGGGTCTGTTTTCTGTTTGTTTTCAATCACAATTGAAAACCTTACAGGTTTTCTCTATAGTTTTATCCATGCTGTACAGCAGAGGAAATCCTCATTCCTCCTGGCATGCATAATTATAACAATAATAAGGTGGTACCAAAAGGAAAATTAAAGAGCCCTGGGTACCTTGGGGACGAGCAGGCATGCATAATAATAATAACTGATTGCAGTTGGTACCAAAAGGAAAAGAAAAGAGCCCTGGGTACTTTGGGGACAAGCAAATTTATTACCCAAAGCAAAAGAAAAGAGCACTGGGCACCTTGGGGACGAGCAGGGAGGATATCAAATTTATTCCTAGATAGAGGGGTACATTGTACTGTAAAGTTTTGTCAGTCAATTTGTGGATATTGGGATTTAGGTTAAAGTTGTTGTCATCCATGGTCCCCTATTGTGGTCTGGGTACATGGAAGATCTTGTCATCCAAGTGCTAAGAGCAAGCCAAATGTATAATTCAACGATGGCTATTTCCATGCTGCGGGTCTTACAACTTCCGCATCGGTATTGGTTTCTTGTACTATCCAAACATCCTGGCAAGATATAAAGGTTATGATTTGTGAATAGAATAATAGAGAAAAAAATAAGTAAATTATATTGTTTTTGATCAAATAAATTTCATCAATCCCTGGCAAATCTTTCTGGTCTTGCTTAAAGGTTCAAGGTCTTTACACCTAAGTTTTTCTTATGTTTTTTAAAATACCCCATAAAAATAAGTAAGGATACCAAGCACTTTTTTTCGGATACTGTAGAAACTGCTTTCTATCATATTTCCGAACAACACAATTTTATTGTTGTACATTACCCATTTCAACGTCCTTGTGGCTCCCTTTTATTTGTACGTTGTAGCTTCAATCTTTTGTGATTTTAAACCTGATTTGTTCAATTGTGTTAAGGCAAATTGGATGAGAGCTAGGAGTGCACTGTACTATTACACCAGTTTCTTAGTTCTTCTCTATACAAAACACCGATTCTTTGTGTGTTGCTATTTGTGAACTGGTATTTCACAGTTTGCTTGCTTGCTTATCTGGTCAGTATTGTTGATACTTGTAATTAGCTTCTAGTTCTTCTCTATACAACCACCAATTCTTTGTGTGTTGCTATTTGTGAACTGGTACTTCGTTTTGCTGGCTTATCTGGCATATTGTTGATACTTGTAATGTGCTAAACTTATGCAACTTATGTGCATACTTGCTTATGTGTGGCATATTGTTGATACTTGTAATTAGCTTCTAGTTCTTCTCTATACAACCACCAATTTCTTTGTGTGTTGTTATTTGTCAGAACTGGCACTTCGTTTTGCTGGCTTATCTGCATATTGTGGATAGCTTAAACTCTATGTGCATACTTTCTTAACTGGCATATTGTTGATACTTGTAATTAGCTTCTTAGTTCTTCTCTATACAACCACCAATTGGTTGTGTGTGTTGCTAGTTTGTGAACTGGTACTTCGTTTTGCTGGCTTATCTGGCATTTTGCTGATACTTGTACATTAGCAACTTATGTGCAGTTCCAATCAAATTACCCACAACCGCTTCATTCTTCTTATATAGCAGCGCAGCTCTGTCACAGTTTGCAACTGCTTCATTCTTCTTATATAGTAGCAAGCTCTGTCACAGTTTGGTATTTAGAAGTTCAGTGTAAAGTACTTTCTGTCACAGTTTGCAACTGCTTCATTCTTCTTGCAGTAGTGCAGCGCAGCTCTGTCACAGTTTGGTATTTAGAAGTTCAGTGCAAAGTACTTTTATATTTTTATATGGAGAAAAGAGTATGCTATATTGTCCACCTAAAACACCATCGAATTTCCAATCAGGAATATATATGTTTCCAATCAGTGGTGAATTTTCGCAGTAATATATATGTTTCCAATCAGTGGTGAATACTATATATTCATTGTCAGTAATATACATACTACATAATCAGTAATATAATTTTAATACTATATAGTCATTGTCAGTAATATAATATATGTGGTGAATAATATTATATAGTGAGAATATTATATAGTCATTGGAAATGCTTAAATTTATTTATTTCAATATATATATATTGGAAATGCTTAAACTTATTTTATTTCTTTATATATGTGTGTGTGGTGAATATTATTTTATCATTGTATGTGGTAGAATACTATTTTATCATTGTAAGTGTTTAAATTTATTTCTAAAATATGCGTAGAAATTTTATAGAAAATTTATTTCGTGGAAATCTTATAGAAAAGATAGTTATCATCGTAATTATGTATGTGGTAAATACCTATATGTATGTGGTAAATACCATATAGTCATTTATGTATTTTAATCATCAATGTGGTGAATATCATATACATAAATCAGTAATATTTATGTATGTGGTGAATACCATATAGTCATTTATGTATTTATGAATTTCCAATCAGTAACATTATATAACAGTAACATTTCTATGTATGTGGTGAATACCATATAGTCAATTTAAGTGAATTTCCAATCAGTAATATTTATGTATGTGGTGAATACCATATAGTCATTTATGTATGTGGTGAATATCATATAGTCATTTATTTATTTATGTGAATATTATATATAGTCATTGTATATTTTATGTATGTGGTGAATACTATATAGTCATGGTAAGTGTTTAAATTTATTTCAAAATATGCATGGAATTATGATAAAAAATTATGTTGAATACTATATAATCATTGTAAGTGTTTAGAATTATTTCAAAAATATGTATGGAAATGTCAAAAAAGATAATTATCGATGTATGTAGTGAATATCATATAGCTATTTATGTATGTGGTGAATACCCATATAGTCATTTATGTATGTGGCGTTAAATTTATTTCAAAATATGCATGGGAAATGTCATAGTAGAAAGATAATTATCATCGCTCATCGAGTTTCCAATCAGTAATATTTATGTATGTGGTGAATACTATATAGTCATTGTAATATTTATGTATGTGGTGAATACTCATATAGTCATTTATGTATAGCGTGAATAAATTTATTTCAAAAATATGCATGAAAATTATCATTGTCATCGAATTTCCGTAATATTCATGTATGTGTGTGAATACTCAATATAGTCATTTATGTATGTAGTGAAATACTATATAGTCATTGTGTCCCATTGTAAGTGTTTAAATTTATTTCAAATTATTCATGGAAATGTCATAAAATGATAATTATCAAATATATTTCAAAATATGCATGAGAATGTCTTATGAAAAGATAATTATCATGGTCATCCAATTTCCAATCAGGTGATATTTATGTATGTGGTGAATACTATATAGTCATTTATGTATTTATGTATGTGGTGAATACTACATAGTCAGTTGTGTGTCATTGCAAGTGTTTAAATTTTATTTCAAAAATATCCAAACAATTTATTTCAAAATATCCATGAAAATGTTGTGTAAATTAAATATTCATGGAAGTGTCATTGTAAATATAAATTTATTTCAAAATATCCATAAAAAATGTCATAAAAAAATATAATTATCAATCGCTCAAGAATATAGCCATACACTACCTCACTTTTTAAAATTTTAATAATATAAAATCTATTATAAAATAAGTTAGTTTTATAATCTTTTTAATTTTAATAATATGTTTAGTTAGTTTTTTATATTTTTAAAAATTTTAATAATATAAAATCTATGATGAAGTAAGTTAGTTTTATCATTTTTAAATTTTGATAGTAAAAAATTTATTAGAAATTAAATATTTTAATGTTTATTATGAATAGATATTTATAAATTATTTAATTTATATAAAATCTGATTAATTTTATAATAAATTTTAGTATTATAAATCTATTTTTTTTTGTTAAATATAGTAGGGCCTCACTATTTTCTATTAATATATGCAAGCAGGTTACAAAATTATAAGTTCAGTTTGTGGCCTCAACCTACCCGAAGGAAACCAGGTCTGTTGGCCATCTAAATGCATGAAAAGCATACCAAAATTGATACAATTTCATCCGCCTATATCCCTCATGAGCTAGCTATTCTATAGCATAATTATCTACAATCTGGCAATAGAAAATAATTACATTCAAAATTGCATTTTTCATAAAAACAAAGTATTAAAGGAGCCACTAGCCATCTGAAGATGAAACAGGAGCTGGATCTTTGGCATTAGATCCTGGCATGTCCACTTGCTGGAGTTGTTGGAGTTGTTTTTCCATTAGGCTTACTCTGTCATCAAGTCTAGCCATACGGTCAGCTGCCTGGTAATGGGTAATCTTAATATGATATAGTTGGTTCTGCATGTCCTGTAGTTTGTCCATAATGCGGGAATCCAACTTATTTGAGTCAATCTGAGTCTGACCTGGGGGGAAACTCTGCATGGCCTTTGCAAGAAGGAATTTAAGTATCCAATAAGTATGGATAGTCTGTTGAAAAAGAGTGAGACGACCTCTGGTGTTTCCAGGATCAGTGATGAAGTCAAGGATTTCTGCCTCAGCATCATTGTTCTCGGGGTCAGTCTAGATGTCTCTTTCCCATTCCCGGATATCCTGGCGAACTGCAGAAGAGTTTCTCGTGACATGGTTGCCAACTAGTGTTTCAAGAATCTCTTGATTGGACTTTCGGCCTCGTTTCTTTGGTTGGGGCTTGACCTGGACCGACTGTTTGCCTTTGGTCGATTGAGAGGTGGCTCGACGCTTCCCCATGGTAGGCTGAAGCCTAAACAAACACAGGAATAGGTATCAAGAAGAGGTGAGAACGTGAATTACTTCGGAATACCATTCATTTTTTACCCTGTGAGCCTCAGAGGAGTTGTGATGCATCCAACGAAGAATAGTAAAAAACAAAACACGATAACCGGTGGCCGAGGACCCTGTGTTACAAGTCAACCCGCTAAAGGTCTGAACAGAATTAGGCTTGGGGAACTGAATTATTGCGTCCCGAATACTGGGGAAGATGGTGAAACTCGCCAGATAAACATTAGCAAGGATGATAGCAGGTAAAGGGCGTAGCTGTAGATTCACAGAAGTGAGACTCCCTTCTAATCGCTAGCAGAGAACCTGAAGACTTAATTGCCTGTGATTGACCCAGTAACTGGACCCTATGACCCAGAAACGCCTACCCTTTTCCGCTAGGTAACCCTCTCCCATCTGAAGGATGCCAGACAGAGTAAAATTGATTGTGCTCCCATGACTAACACTGGTTATAATACTATACTGAAGGATGGCAAGACAATTGCAGGGGTCGGTGCTGACAAAGGTGGAATAAACATAATTAACATCATAGAACTTATGGTTTAAGAGGGGATTACATGGGTCGCGGAAGCAGGGGCGTATCTACTTCAAAAGGGGAATATCAGAGCTGAAGCCATTTAGACAAAACTGAAACAACAGAGTATACATTTTACCACTGAAAACCAGAGCAGCAACAACTATGAGCGAGAGAACAGGGTGATATACATACCCCAGTCTAATCGAATTGCTGAGAGTTGGAACGTTACCCGGCTTCCTCCGCTTCAGCATCCAGATGCTCGCATGCAATGAGAAATGCAATAGCGCATGAAGTGAGGTAGGAAGGCCACTTACCCAAGCTAAACCTTGCCGTCCGCTGTCTGACAGCACAGGCTATCGTCCCGCATGAAAAATCATAAAGGATCGCTCGCTCCCTTCGTGCCATGAGCTGTGATACCAATGCTCCATTATGAATGTTGGTTGCTTGGAGGCCTAAACAACCGCCATCTAGCCACATTTATGGGCTTTGATCGGACATGTGCACACCCCGATCGGGGGGTTGAAGATCTTTGCTTACAATCAATTGGAGAGAGTGGAGTTCCACCTCCCAAATTGCATTTGTGGGGCGAGCATCTACAGAAAGCTCAAACTGTTTGCATCCCCAATTTTCTAAGTAATCTGCAGCTGCATTACCCTTTCGCCGAATATGGTTAGGGATCAGATATTGAATCTGCTTCATCAGGTGACTTATTTCTTGAATGAGGCTAGTTGTTCGCCAACTATGCAAGATTTTCTCCCATGGTGTTGCTTGCTGTAGCTTTCGAAGAACTCCTGTGACCATTGCAGAATCTCCTGCAACTACGATTCGCAGATAATTTTCTCTGATTGCAATTTGAATGCCTTGTTTGACCGCTAGTAGTTCTGCTTCATTATTGGTGGCATATCCAAGGTCTAAGGCGTAAAGCGCGGCCTTCCCGTATGAGTTACGAAAAATCCCTCCACCCACAGCACCTAGGTTACCTTTTGATGCTCCATCATAATTCGGTTGATAAACCCAGTTGAGGGGGCATCCGGTTATCTGAATAGTTTCATTCGGCGGTTTGTACTTCCACGAAGCTTTTGTAGAGCATACGAGGTTTAAGATTTAGATGTTCTAAGATTTGGGATTCATAACCTTGTTTGCCAATCCTCCTTCTTGACTTTCGGTCAGAATAGTTTCTCGGATATTGTCTTTAGTTCGCGCAAATGTGATGCAATGGTTGTTACGTGTTTTGGAAAACCATGTGGAGTTCCTTTCTTTCCATATATTCCGGAGGAGAATCCAAATGAGAGGGACCAGAAGCTATATTAATCATGACACAGGATCAACCTTCCTTCATACTCACAGATGATGAGTTCCATGATGCATTCATTGTCTTGGTCGGTTGCAGAAAAAGCTGTTCCAAGTAGCCACAGTTTCACCATTGGGCAAGAATTGAGAAGATGGTCTGTGGTTTCCCTTTCTGCTTGACAGAGTGAACACCGAGATGGACCTGACATTCCCCTTTTCTGTAAATTTTCCCAAGTGAGAATCCTGTTGTGACTGACTAACCATAAGAAGTATTCCACCTTTGGCTAGTGTTTCAAAGCCCAGATTTTTTTCCATAGAGGTCGAGTCGCACAATTTGCTTGTTGGGATTGAATATAATAACCTTCTTTTATGGTGAATTGCCCTTTTGTCAGATATCCCCATCTAAGTATGTTTGGTCCTGAGACTTGTCTAATTTTCCTGGTTTTCAGTTCTTTGGCTAGGTGGTCCCATTGTTATATTTCTGGAGTTGTCGGCCAATGTGCTTTGTCTTTCGATTTCCTACACTGATCATTGTTATTCTGGCACCAGTAGTTTTGAAGGAGTCGATTATTGGGAGTGTTCATGTATAAAAAAATTTCCCCCAAGTCAAGTCGACTGAAAATTTTCTCCCGCTGTTGCCAAGAGTCTTCCCAAAAAAGCTCGTACCTCCTTCCTTTACCTCCCAAAAGCTGTGTGACCAGATTAAATGGCGATTCGTAAGTATTTTAGAATATAAAATCTATTAGTTTTATAATTTTTTTAAATTTTAACAATATAAATCTAATTTTTTAAATTTTATTATAATTTTTAAAATTTTAATAATATAAATCATTTAAAAAAAAAATTTATTATAAGCATTTTAGAATATAAAATCTATTAGTTTTATAATTTTTTTTTTTAAATTTTAATAATATAAATCTAATTTTTAAAATTTTAATAATATAAATCTAATTATAAAGTAAGTATTTTAATTTATACTTTATACTATTGTACTTATTATTTTTTCCATTATTTTTATTTTAGTTTACGTAAAACTTATAAAAAAATTATAACGTTTGCACTCGCGTTACCTTAAAAACCATAAAAGTTTTGCAATAGAAGGGTTGGCATTTCTCGTTCTCTAGACTAATACAAAATGTTCGTAACGACACCATTCTTAATTTGTGAAGTTCGCACTGAAAAGAGATTGGTGATTTTTTTATCAATGGCAAAATTTTAAATTTATTTTAATGTGTGAGAAAACTAATCGATTATTATTATTTTCATCAATTGAAATGAACTTCAAAATTTTGCAGTGTACCAAGCATAATAATTTTGACAATAAATCCAAAATGAGATACCATGTAAACCTGTAAAATTGCATCAACAGAAGTAGGGTTCACCCGCTCCGAGCAAGTGATTCACCATTGCTGAGCTAGGGACTACCATCACAGAACAAGGGTTTAGCAGCAGAAGGGAAATGCAGAGCTAGGGTTTTCAGCGACCATCCAAAAGACTGAGCTAGGCTTCTCACAAAGCAGTGGTGGATTTGAAGTAGGATTTTCACAAGCCTGCATCCGCCAAAAACCTAGAAGCCAAAATTCAAAAAACTCACCAACATGGCAACAAAACTAGGGATCACCGACCCCGAATAAGAGATTCACCATCGCTGAGTAAGGATCACCATCGCCGAGCAAGGGCTTCGCAGAGGTAGGGAAAACTCGGAGCTAAGCTTGGTCAGAGCTAGGGTTTCCAGAGCTTTATGGCGGTTTGCAGAAGATAAACTCCCACTGATAACCACACGCAGAATAAATTAAGCCATAGGGTTTCCAAAGCTTTATGGCGGTTTGCAGAAGAGAAACTCCCACTGATAACCACACGCAGAATAAATTAAGCCATAGGGTTTCCAGAGCTTTATGGCGGTTTGCAGAAGAGAAACTCCCACTGATAACCACACGCAGAATAAATTAAGCCATACATTACATATGCAGACGCGGAGCCGCTAAAAATCTCATTGTACTCTCTGCTTTCCTTGCTCACCGCTCAATCATTGCAGGAGGAGTCTATCTGCTCTGAGATGACCTACCTCGCACTTTAAAGAAGAAGTGCCAAAGACGATACGCTTTGACAGAAGCATTCTGATAGTTTACGGAAATGCATATGCAATTGTTCTGTGTCCAGTGTGTTTTATGGCATGAAAATTTGGTCTGTTCCGGGGATAACTTCTTTAGCAGCTAAGTTCAAAATCGTGTATGCGAGAACTTATCGTTTACAGAGAACTTATAGCTGATAACTTATCTGAAACTGAAAACCCATTGCTGATAACTTATATCCAAATGATAACTTATTCCTGATAACTTATCTCTAAATGATAACTTATACTGATAACCTATTCCAAAATGATAACTTATGTCTGATAACTTATACCAAAATAATAACTTATCTCTAACGGATAACCTATCACCAATAGCTTATATCTATTAGCGATAACCTATCTCTGATAAATTATCGCCAATTGATAACCTATCTCTGATAACTTATCTCAAACTAATAAGCTATGACCGAGAACCTATCGCTGATATCTTATCTCCAACTGATAAGCTATTGCCGAATATTTATAACCTATCGCTCATAACTTATGATAGCATATAACCTATCTCTAATACGCCATCTCCATATGATAACCTATATTTGATACGCCATCTGCAACAGCTTATCTATCAATCCAATAAGTGATCCGACGGTCGAGATCTAGCTAGATCCGACGGCGCATATTGCTTCACATTGGATGGCCCAGATTTGACAAGATTGGAGGGTCCAGATCTGCTAGATCCTGGACGCAACATATTTTTCTCGATCCGTTTGTCAGATCTAGTTAGATCAGACGCGCTCGCATCGCCTGACATTGGACGGCTCAGATTTGGCAAGATTGGAGGGTCCAGATCTGCGAGATCTGACGGCCCAGATCTTCCAAATCTGACGGTCGAGATCTAGCTAGATCCGACGGCGCATATCGCTTGACATTGGACGGCCCAGATCTGACAAGATTGGAGGGTTCAGATTTGCTAGATCTGACGGCTCACATTTTTCGGATCCGACGGTCGAGATCTGGCTAGATCCGACGGTCCAGATCTTTCAATATCTGACGGCTCAGATTTTCCCGATCCGACGGCCCATATCGCCTGCCATTGGACGGCCCAGATTTGGCAAGATTGGAGGGTTCAGATCTGCTAGATCCGACGGCCAAGATCTTCCAAATCTGACGGTCGAGATCTAGCTAGATCTGACGGCCCATATCGCCTGACATTGGACGACCTAGATTTGACAAGATTGGAGGGTCCAGATCTGCTAGATCTGACGGTCCAGATCAGCCAGATCGGACGGTCCAGATTTTCCAGATCCAAGGGCCCAAATTGGCCGAGATCTGACGGCCGAAATTTGCGTGATCCGACGGTGCAGACCTGCCTAGATCGGGCCAGAGCCGACTATGGGTTGGTTGCATGTGTTAGCAGGGACCTCTTGGTCCAGACCAGCAGCATCGTGCGCTAATATGTGATCCCTGCCACCATTCCCGGCATTATGATTCCTGCAAACACGTGCTCCAACAATGGCGATCGAGATGTTGCTGAAGGATTTATATTCTGATGAAAGGGGACCCGACTTCCCCGCCCGTGCCGAACTAGGTAACAGAGGTGATTCCTCGCAAGGCAGAGAGCGAGTCGCGCTCGTGCCCGCTTATATGCCCGATAACTTCTCCGCGGAAAAGGAAACTTCCTTAATTTTGTTGGAATTCCTTACGAATGGATGCATTGAGGAGAGGTTCGAATCCAGCTTTGTGAATATTGGCCCAAACAGCGGAGATAGCACCTCTTCCCGGACGCTGCTTCTTTTCTTATTACAGGATCTGCTACAATGGCCAAATCAGACGTGATTTCAACCCCTGCCAGACTAGGGTTGAGATTAACTTAATTCGTTGTAATTTGGAGAGTTGAAGGGCGGAAAACGTACATGCAGTTTTTGTTCCGGGGGAAAAATGATTAAGTAGTGTCTGAAAAGCTTTCCATTTATTCATTTGTCTGCAAATATAATTCCTATCACACAACTGTGCCACAGGTTGAACTGGTAATATCTCCAGAATTTATCTGGAAGGATCGTTTGAATGGTTCTGCTGAGTGTTGGTGGATATTAGTTGAGGGATCCGAAAAATTCTCAAACGAAAGAAACTCCAGTGTTCCTTGTATTTTAAAAATTTAGATAGAGGAGATGTTTTACTTAACAACCTTTTATACTAATTTAGTCTTGAGTCAAACAAATCATTAAAGGAGAATCCTTACTTAAAGAAATTCCCCCTGGAATTTGGTTGCAAAAGTTTGGCCCCTTTCCCGATTGGAGATTGTTATCCGGTTCAATGCCAACTTTGGCCCCTTTCCTGATTGGAAATTGTTATCTAGTTCAATGTCAAGTTTGGCTCTTTTTCCCATTGGAGATTGTTATCTGGTTCAGTGCGAACTTCCAACCAGAGGATTGCTCTTCAGACCCACCTATGGTTTATCCTTCTTTGAAGACTAATAAAAGTGTGTTGTCATCTGACACTCTTATTTGGACTTTCTTACAACCCTATTTGGACTTTCAATTGCTTTTTACCGTTGGAATAGAAAACAAACTGCCAATCCAAACGACGAGAGTACACCACTTATTTGTTGTTTTTATAAAATTAGATAAAGTTTAGAGATACAATTATAATTACTCATTTTATTTATTTTATGTTCTTATAAAATAAGATAAAGTTTTTATGTTATTTTTTGTTTTTATAAAATAAAATAAAGTTTAGAGATACAATTAAAATTACTCATAGTGAAATTAATTATAAAGTATGAGTCTTAGTTTTTATTTTATCACAAGTTGTAGTTTGTTTCTTAGAATTAATTAGGAAAACAAAATGATGTATAAAAAATAATATTCTAAGCTCCTCAAAGTGTGACTTGGCAACATGCTATTCATACACTCATGGATCACATTTTTCAACCTATTACTCATAGTTTACAGAAATAATGAGATTCCTCATAGTCAAATTAAAATGTTTGTTTTTAGTTTTCGTTTTCATTTTATGACAAGTTGAAATTTGCTTAAAGTGATTTATAAAAACAAAAAAAATAGAAAAATGAATATTCTAAGCAAAGTGCATTTTGGCATAGACATGCTATTCACACAATATGGATCACATGGATGCTTATCAATTTATCACATCATATGGTCACAACCTTAAAGGGTGATATTGCAATAGAGGAATTATGTGTTGTGGATCCACCATCTAATCATATTCTTTTTACCAATAAAGCAATAACTAAATCAATACTTTTTCACTCTCATCATTTAGTCCACATTCATGTTGAAAATCTAGTTGATTAATGGTCTAACCATGACACTTAAGAAGAGCATGCTTCCCAATATTTCACAAGGTTTATGTCATAATGCAACATCATCTTGTTGTTTTGTGCTAAAGAAGGTTTGTGTTAGTTATTCTTAATAAACCACCTCATTTCCAAATGATGTTGATGCTATTACGTGTATAACAAAAATATGGAAGGTTTGTGTTAGTTATTCTTAATAAACCACCTCATTTCTAAATGATGTTGAGGCTATTACGTGTATGACAAAAATATATGCATGTTATCAATTGCAACATGGTAACATGGTAAGGCCTTACAATAGTGACCCAATAAACAAATTGATTATGTTAGCTAAACATAATCGTTTTGAAAAAGTATATAGTGCAATAATGTGACCAAGTATGGTGAATGAAGCAATAATTTTAGATTAAACTTATTTAAAGTAGTGGTATTGGTAGTGACATTAAAAAATAGTATATAGTGGAATAATGTGAACAAGTATGGTGAAGTAGAGGTATTGGTAGTGACATTAAAAAAATAGTATATAGTACAATAATGTGACCAAGTATGGTGAATGAAGCAATAATTTTAGATTAAACTTATTTAAAGTAGTGGTATTGGTAATGACATTAAAGACAAAACTTATTTAAAATAAAAAATGGTAATGGATATGGGGATAAGCCAATATTAGGGAGAAATGGAATTCATGCATATGAAACATTTGAAATTCAACCATTCATTGTTTCAATATTTGGATAAATAAAAAACAATAAAACCAAATAATACTCAAAAGATCATAATTTTGGTATTCATCTATTCAAAACATCATAATTTTGATATTTTAATAAATAAAAAACCATATAATACTCAAAATCATAATTTTGGTATTCATCTATTCAAAACATCATTATTTTGATATTTGTCTTCTAATGTCATTTTAATGTGTTATTAATAAATACTTTTTATTTGGTTATATTAAACATTTGACATTTTTGAAATGAATTTATAAATTTAATATGTTGATTACAAAACATTAATATGCATGATTACTATTAAAATATTAACTTTATTTATGCATAATTACTATTAAAAAATTAACTTTATTTTGAAATTTTTTTTCTAACCCTACTTCAATTTAAGTTTGGCAATAATAATAAGGTACCACTTCAATTTAAGTTTGATAATAATAATATAGTGTAATGTTGACTTGATAGCTCATTTCAACAAGCACCAAGAACCAATTGTAAAAATCTAATATAAAATTGTTGTGATGCAATCTCTTAAATAACTCACTTAACAAAATTCAAATTCAAAACATAGAATTTAAATAAAATTCCTTGAAAGTTAAACAGTAGATATAAAATTAAAATGTTTCCAATACATAGTTTATATTATATAATAAAATTACAAATAATATTACAATAATACTAACTATTTACAATAATTAAGACATCCAATGGAAATCATGCAAGCTTTTAACATTGCTCATAATTAATATTATATAATAAAATTACAAATAATTTCTAATAGTTCGAGTGGTAATTTCTTTTTAGGGATTCCTCTACATAATTTCTTAACATTGCTCATAATTAATATTATATAATAAAATTGCAATTATTCTTTTTAGGGTTTCTTCTACATAATTTCTTAACATTGTTCATAATTAATATTATATAATAAAATTGCAATTATTCTTTTTAGGGATTTCTGTACATAATTTCTTAACATTGCTCATAATTAATATTATATAATAAAATTACAAATAATTGCTAATAGTTGGGTGGTAATTTCTTTTTAGGGATTCCTCTACATAAATTTTGTGGTTTCTTTTAGGGAATAAATAAATTCTATTTCCTCCTAAAATAAACAAATTCTATTTCCTCTAAGAGAAATTAATAAGTAGCTCAAATTACAGAATACCAATTATAATTATAATGAGAATATAATGACATATTCTTATTTTACAATGCATAACATTGTATAAAAGCATCATCATTCAAATATTGTAAAGTTATTCTCTTTACATGGTATTACCATTCTCATATATATTGATATTATTTACAATGGCAAAAAAATAAAACAAAAAAAATATAATTTTTCCCATGCCCTTGCCCTTTATACAAAGCCTTTTATTAAATATACTTTGCATTTTTGAAAGGGGTTTTGAAACCTTATAAGAAAATCATGATGGCATAAGAGTATCATCATTCAAATATTGCAAAATATTTCTCTTTACATGGTATACCATTCTCATGCACACAATATTTACAATGGAAACAATGGCAACAATGGCAACAAGAAACAAAAAGTGTACATTTTTTCTCATACTATTTATACATAGCTTTTTGTTTTCATTTTTGAAAGCGATTTTGAGATCTTATAGACAAATGATGTTGGCTAGCTATATATAGGGATACCTTGTGTTGTGCACAGTAAAAACTAGCCCATGTTCATCTCTCCCCTAAGCAAGTCCATCAAAAATAAACCACAAAGGCTGCAGCAATATATGCATTATCGCATCAATTGAAAGGTTGCAACAATATGTGCATTATCACATCAACAACTAGCCCATGTTCATCTCTCCCCTAAGCAAGTCCATCAAAAACAAACCATAAAGACTGCAACAATATATGCATTATCGCATCAATTGAAAGCCTGCAACAATATGTGCATTATCACATCAATAACTAGCCCATGTTCATCTCTCCCCTAAGAAAGTCCATAAGAAAAAAACCAGAAAGGCTGCAACAATATATGCATTATCGCATCAATTAAAAGGCTGCAACAATATGTGCATTATCACATCAATTGAAAGTTTTTTCTGTAAATATCTGTATCAATATGTTTAAACAATAGTGTCATCAAACAAGAAATTTTATGGATTAAATTGCAGAAACAATATGTTTACCATAAAAAGTGACGACTTAGCCCGAAAATTAAATCACATGCCAAAAAAGCCATCGTTGAGTCAACTGCAAAAACTCATGTATAATTACTGTTCTCAATTTAATTACTTCAATCTCAGCTCCAATAGTCTTCAACCCAAAAACGATGATTCAGTAAATAATTATAATATTTCCAACCCTGGCAAAGGGTATGCATAAACCAGTTTGTCTGAATGCACATGAACATATGAAAAAAACTCATGCATAAACCAGTTTGTTTGAGTGCACATGAACATATTAAAAAAACTCATGGGGTGCAAGGAAGAGTTTCAAAAATAGAAACTGAGAAATCCTCAGAAAGAACATTCATAAATTATGCTCCAATGACAGACTTTCAATTTTTACATGACCCAGAAAGAAAAAATTGGGACCAGGGTTGCACCTAGATACTCATTTTCATTTACATATCATTTACATTCTTTGAACAATATCTTATGAGGATTATTCATGGTATTCTTGTAAATAAAGAGTCCACTTCAAATTGTTCTTATGTTTCCATTGAATTACCTTGAGGGTGGTGCCAAACCTTGGTTACTTAATGATGGATTTAATCCGACAATCCCATTATCTGGGGGAGGTCCAACACCCCATTTCCCTTCTTACTCTGAAGGGAAATAACATGAACTCCATATGTTTTTCCAAGAACAAATTGATTCGGTTTGGATGGATGTGATGCAACGATTGGAGAATAGGCATTACTGCTGAATAAATAACCAAACAATAAATTAATTTGTAATATGCCTTGTCAAAATCCAAATATATAACATGAACTCCATCTGTTTTTCCAAGAGAAAATTTATTCGGTTCGGATGGATGTGATGCAACGACTTGAGAATAGGCATTACTGCTGAATAAATAACCAAACAATAAATTAAATCATAATATGATTTGTCAAAATCAAAATCTATAACATGAACTCCATCTATGTTTCCAAGACCAAATTGATTCAGTTCGGATGGATGTGATGCAACGACTGGAGAACATGAATTGCTGCTGAATAAATAAGTAAACAATAAATTAAATCATAATATGCCTTGTCAAAATCCAAATCTAAAAAAATAGATGTATCAACCATAATGAAATGAAAGAGTCCATTTACCTATTCATTCCCGATGGTAAATATGCAGAAGGTGCAATGGGGCTGTGAGCCGTCAATATTTCTACGTCAAACACTCCAATTGCACTATCAAAAAAGCCCAGAAGCTCGCATAAACTAGGACATTGTCGCATGATTATAAGGAACTTGAAATAGGGGCAGATATTCTACATAAAGCACTCCAACTGCACTATCACAGAAGCTCAGAAGCTCGCAAAAACTAGGACGCTATCACATGAGTATATGGCACTTGAAATAGGAGCAGATATTCTGCTTCAAACACTCCAAATGCACTACACAGAAGCTCAGAAGCAATCAAACACTCCAACTGCACTACATAGAAGCTCAAAATATCGCATAAACTAGGACGTTGTCATATGAGTATATGGCACTTGAAATAGGAGAAGATAGGGGATCATAAGGAGACCACTGCAAATGAAACCACATAACAAGGTCATCCAATCAGATACAGAAGGTAAGTGACATTTTATTATTTTCTATTTTTAACTTCAACACTACTTACAAGTACTTACATAGCACAAGTGCTCCAACTTTCCAACTTTCTCTTGTCCCACCCATCTATGCCCCAGGAATATAATTGCTAAAAGACGTGGTTGTGAGTACATTTACATTTCTAATCTGTAAATCATGGAGTCAGAATATATTTAATAATAAAAGAAACCATATACCTGGGCATCAACTCCAAAAAATAACAACACATTCAAAAACATGTGAAAAGGCCCAGGTGAAAATGTCAGGCCTTTGATTTTCTTTTGGTGGCCCTTAAAGGTGAGTTTTGGTAAAAGGGGCCAATAAAGAAAAAATGATAAGGATTGAAAGAGATGTTCACAGGCAGCACCTCATCAACTCGAACATTGTATATTTGAATTGATGAATCCTCCATGCCAATTGCAATGATGTTATTGTCCCGAGGGTGGAAAACCAAAAAGTGGCTACAAGAGGAGGTGGCATAAAATTTGTCATGACCTGAATCACTAATTAGCATCCCATGAAACTAGTGATTTAGATAGATTTGGAGCCTTTGGATTGAACATTGGACAAGAACCTTATAGAGTAGCTGAACCCCATTACCCACATAATTTGAAAGTTGAAGGTGAGACATCAGATTATAAACCCTAAACATTAAAGTGAAACTGGTCTTTAGGTAAACGGTTCTCTTACCTTAAATGTCGTCATATTGAATAAGGAGACCGTGCCACATGAAGCAGGCGAAACACAATATATCCGTCAAATGGTTCTCTCCATGTTCGTATTCGCCTTTAGCTTTTTACCTTCAACCTTCATCACCAAGTCCACTAGAAGCCATTAGCTAGAAGGAATCTGGAAGCCTTCAACTTTTGCCAGAAGCATGTAAACAGTTAACAGATAATATATAAAGTTAACAAAAGCATGTAACCAGGAATCGTAGGCCCTTACCCCTTTTTCCAGAAGCCATTAGCCAGAAGGAATCCAGAAGCTTTCACCTTTTTCCAGAAGCATGTAAACAGTTAACAAATAATATATAAACAATTAACAAAAGCATGTAACCAGGAACCATAGGCCCTTACCCCTTTTTCCAGAAACCTGTAAGCAATTAACAGATAATCTATAAACTCTTACCGCAATCCATAAGCCTATAGACATAACCTTTCAACAGGAGCCTCTCAGCAGAAGTCATTCACCAGGAAGGAACCTCAAACCTAGCAACAAAAGAATCCTGGTAAAATAGAATTAACAACAAGATTAGAAAGGTTGGCTGCCCAGTTTGGATGCCTATTCAAAAGTGTTTTCTCTATTCTGTTCTCCCAATTGCGATAACTATGGGTTTACAGTCCAAAAGTGATAGGCAGTACCTAAGGATCTCTCCACGGAAGGATATATCTACATCAAGTAATTGTACCAAAATGAAAGGTTTTTATGACCTTTCGGGTGAATAAAAAAGAAGCAAACAACAACTAATAAAGAACCCCACCTTTCTAGATGGATTCCGGTCACTCCGTGACCATTTCCATAGCTTATGGACATCGAAATTGGTGTATATCAGTTTTACCACCTACAAGAAATAACACATTACTTGTTTGGATCAATATCGACAGAATTTGTAGAACATAAAGTTGTAAAGTATGTCAACCTTTAGTGTTTTCTATAATAGAGGGATGATTGCATCCTTGCTCGCATGCATTCTGTCAGGCAACTTGAGGGACCTACTCTCACCTGAACCAGTGACCTCAGTCAATTTCCAGTTCTTGATCTTCTCTATGACCTCATCTAGAAGCCTTCGTTTAACATCTGGGTATGATTGTATGTCTATACTACTCTGCACACATGTTGTCTCGAGTGTTGCATAATTGTTAGAATTCATTGATCATATCATAGTATTCCTATAGAATATATGCCAAAATAATGGATAATAGAGCATGTTTCCTATTCCTATAAAAGATATGCCAAAATAATGGCTAATAGAGCATGTGAAAGGGGAAAAGAACAAAATCCTATGCTATATGGAAACTTGAAAGCAACAATATCTGGACTCTTGAGTGTAAGTTTAGAAAATGATAAGATATATGTAACAAATTAAACTGAATAATGCTGGACAAATATTTTAGATTCTAAAGAAATAATTATAGGAGAAAGCTCTTACAAAATTGGTCATTGACAATGCAGGTGGAAGTATATCCAAACGTTCTATAGCACTGCTAAGGGAACCAGGAGCAGTGACTGCAAGAGGCATGGCACTCACAATTGAAGTCTGCATCGTAAAAATGATCTAGTTAGAGTTTAAAATTTAATCAGTAGTGCATGTACACAGTAAATGTGCATGGACAAAACAATTTACCTTTGTTTCCATTTTCTCTGGTGACACCCTCATTCCTTCAAAGGATCTACTCTCCAGCATGCAAATTAAGCGAAATATCTCTGCGTTGGGTAAGATCTTCATGTCATTGTCATTCATTGTGATTGCCAATGGGGAACCATCTTAGCTGAAACGAAGGCGGAGTCCGCCTGGAGATTTTGGAAATAAAGCAAGAATATATATCTTACCGAAATACCCTCAACATCAATTGTTGTTAGGATGTTGGTGTCATCCATGTCCCAGAAATTTATTTGAAATTCATCACTAGCTGCCAAGAACCTATTCCTGGCTGTATCAAATTTCAAAACACCTAAGGAACACTTCCTAAACGTGGAATATGTCTGCTTGATTGTTCCCTCACTTTCATTCCAGTTTCATTCCACTCAACTAGGTATGAATCACCATCTTTACTTGTTCCACATGAGAAGATCCTAATGAGCCTAATAAAAAATACAAATGATTATGTACTTCAGAAAGGACATGGACTTGACAGATCAAATAGAGAAAATTGGAGAAAGTAAAACTCAGATCCACATGAAGACACTTTACAAAGTAAACACCATTCCAAGTTAACATTTCACCTTGTTCCATCAGCACTATAAGGCCCAGAGCATTATAGTCCACCCTAGATCTCACAAGATCATACAACTAGGATTTGATCACTGTAGAAAAAATAAACTCCATACAAACAAATAATCATAATCCATAGTGCAATAAAGTATTTTTCATATGGCCAAAATTCATAGGAAGCCAAACATCAAACAAAAAATTCAATGTAACTTCAAAACAACTATAATATAATATTTGTCAACTGCAATTCACATAAATTCTTCAGGTATCAAGGAAAAAAGTACCTAAATATTTTCTTACTGGCGAGGACAAACAAAACATATAGCTGGTCCATGACCTTCAAATTTGTACTACTTTCGACTAGTTACTGCATCCCACACATACAAGCATAGACTATTGTTTTTTTTTCTTTTTCTTATTTTCATATACAGATAAATAAACAACAACTATTAGAATGAGTCTTACACATATGATAAAGCAGATTACCTTGATGGTCTTATCATTCCAACATGTAATTATTATGAAGAGAAGAGTTGGTAGCTAGGGTGAAAAAGAAATATCATTCACACCACCAACATGTGCATCAATTTGTTTAAATTATATCAATGTTACTAAATTATACTTTCAATACAAACTTAATTTTACACACCTGCAAAGAATGTACAGGTTGGCCTTTAGCAATGTAAGCAAACCTCTAGATGTTGTATCAAATTGCCTACCACAATATAAGAATATATGTGAACTATATGCTTGGAAAACACAACTCCTATAAGCATGTAAGAAAACTTCTAGATGTTGTCTCAAATCACCTGCCACATTATAAGAATATATGTGAACTATATGCTTGGAAAAAACAACTCCTATAAGCATGTCAGCAAACCTCTAGATGTTGTCTCAAATCGCCTGCCATAGTATACGAATATATGTGAACTATATGCTTGGAAAACACAACTCCTATAATAGAAATGCATGCATGTCAATATCTAAATAAAGGGTGTAGCACACCATCATATTGGTGTGCAACCAACCAAAAGGAGACCAGAGGCATTTGTAGATGGAATTAATACAAATCACTCACATTGTCATATAAATAAGGAAATGATATCAAAATATCTTATTGATGAATACAAAGTATAGATTAAGTTATTAAGGATTGTAGATGGAATTACTACAAATCACTCACATTGTCATATAAAGAAGGAAATGATATCAAATTATCTTATTAATGAATACAAAGTATAAATTAAGTTACTAAGGACTGCCCCATCTATGCTCCAAATACAACGATTCACTGATACAACTGGATTTTTCACAAGAGCAGCCTAAAAAACCATAACAAAAACATGTATAAGAGTTTACCTAAGGACAGTGCTAATGATCAACTCCAATAAAGAAATCTAAAATATTTTCAAGATCAATTCATACATATACATTTTTTCAATTTAAATTAAAAAACTAATTGATGATTTTTTCACAAGAGCAACTTAAAAAACATAACAAAAACATGTATAAGATTTTACCTAAGGACAATGCTAATGATCAACTCCAATAAAGAACTCTAAAATATTTTCAAGATCAATTCATATATGTACATTTTTTAAATTTAAATTACAAAACTAATTGATGAAAAAATCATCTACCTGGCATGTGAATGGAACCTGCCGAAATTTCCCAAACCTTAAAGGTCGAGATTCCACTTCCCAAATTGAAATGTCACCAAAATTTGTTCCAACTGATCAATAAAGCTCGCAATCCAAATTTTAACCACTAGCAAGTGTGAACCTATTTATAAATATGTTTAATGTCACCTGACCTGTTATCACTAAAAAAATTTCAAAACATCATTGTGTCAACTTTGTTTTTGATCATGGCCTCAAAATAGTTTTGAAAGTCATTTTAGGTTTTGGTTAAGGGTAGGTTAGAGTTTTTATGAGTTTAAAGGTCATCATTGAATTCAAATAAAGTCTTTAGAAGTCCATTCCCTGATCAAATACTCACATTTTCCATTTAAGGGTCATTCAATTAAGTTTTGGGCTAAATTTCTGCAATTAGCCAGGAATCCACTGTTTCATACCACCACTAGTTCAAAAAAGAGGAAATGTGCTACGAAAGCGCTGCTACTTTTGTAGCGCAAATTGCGAAAATTACACTGTGAGCACTACGAAAGAGCAGTTTCTTAGCTGTCGTGTCAAATAAGCCAAAATTTGTCAGATTTAGTTGGGGAATGATAGGATAAGGGTATGGTGAGTCAGTTTGTTACCAGATTCGATGTACTTACCTGTCTTACATTCATCATAGTCATGATAGCATATCAATGAAGCATCATTTAGTCATGAGGTGACATCTCAAATTCGAATTTTTGCCTAATTGAGTCATCTTTGATTCATTTACCTTCACACAATTGTATGAGCTCTGAAGCAGTTAAGATAAGTTTGTGGTTTTTCTATGCAAAGTCAACCTTCATCATTATTAAGCGAGGCTGTTCATTTAATCAAGTGAGGTTGTTTCATATCTTAATCACGCGAGGCTTTTTTATAGATTCTAGAGAAGCTAACAGGTTTTTACGAGAAGCATTACAGAGGTTAGAAAGTGTCAAAGAGGCTAAACAAAAACAAGTGGCCAACAAGCAAGAAATACAGAGAGTAACAAGAAGCCAAGCAACAACATCAAAAAGAAAAACAATGGTTTCAGTTTCATATGACATCTTACATAACATTGATATAGAAGAGTCACCTATTGTGCAAGCTGATTTTATTGGAACATATGAACACAAATAGAAAAAAAGTGAAATCAACAAAGAAATTGGAATTTGAAGGTGAGAATGCAGCCTTTGTATTTCAAGCTAGGAAGCCTTTGACTAGGCATACTAAAAAGCTCAAAGAACATAGTAAGGAGGTCCAAGAAGCTACTGAAACAATCAAAGTACCTAAAGAGATAGCTGACCTCTCATCACCAGCAGTAGAGAATGTAGCCAACAAGATTGAGAAGGGAAAGGAACACATTTCAGAGTGTCAAATGCTGGAAGAAAGGTTGAAGCTAGAAAATCAAGAGATGGAAATGATGAGAAAGAGGGCAAGACATCACAACATTGAAAAGATAGAATTCAAGAGGTTGAAGGTTGTTTGGGAAGGTCAAACAGTTGCTAGGTCAGAGATCCCAAGCAGTTCCCAAAAGTTCTTTACATGGACAGTTCCAGCCATTAAAGAAGCAAGGTTTGTTAGAGTGATAAACACTCATTTGAGAGAAAGTAACAAGAAGCTAAGAATCCAAGTGAAGGATTTGGAGCTACAATTAAAACAGTCTCAAGATGAACTAAAGAGCAGAGGTACAAAATGACAAATTCAAAACAAACTCTAAATGGAAAATGAGGATCAAATTTTGTGAAGATTATGTTTTTAGTTCAAATGTCTGATGATTTTTATGAATTCAATGATTTTCTGGAGCTATGGTACCTTTTTGTTTTAAAATTTTGTGAAAATCTGGTTAAAACTGCTTGCACAGCAGTTTCGTAGCGCCTGTAGTGCAAAAAGGGTGAAAAGCGCTACGAAACTCTTGTAGTATCTTTTTCACCCTTTTTCTTATCAAATTTTGGAGGGAAGACCAAGAATTTTGATTTGAAATTCCTAAGGGAGATATATCAAATGAATATCAAAGTAAATATGAAGGAAAGGAAGTTAAATTTGTAGAAATTTTGAATAACTGAGATATTATTCACCGAGATTCTCCTAATCACACACTATTTTAGCTTCATGCATAATACAGAATCTCTTCTACCATTGATCATTAATTGCGGAAATAAAATCAATTTCATGCACACATTAAAACCACAAACAATCACACAGATGAACACAGTATTTCATGGGAAATCTTAAATCTGAAAACCCCAAATAT